>CM073770.1:22897597-23176955 GCA_037158775.1 Hetaerina titia | reverse complement strand
GAGGAAAGGTGGGGGGAACCTGTAAGAAAAAAAAAATATATATATATATACATATATACACAAACATATATATACATAAATACATACACACATGTATACACATCCTCGCGAAGTCCCTAACCTGTACGTTAATACTTATTGTAATGAACTAAGTCCTGGGGAATTACGGCTACAAGCATTCTGGTCCCTTATCGTTCTTGGAAAAAATGACATTTTAAACCTGTCAGTCTTGCAGTCTATCTCTCTAGTCTTATATTCGTGATCCCTTCGACCGTAATACGTTGGGGTTCGTATTATATCCTTGATGTCATCGGAAAAGGGCCCATCTTTAAATGTTTTTAATAAGTTTAATCTATAGTCTTGGTAGCATGGGGACTTATTATTGATGCATTTCTAATTAAACTAATGCTACAATAAACATCGCCAATGCCTTCAAATCAAATAGCCATAATTAAACAAATATTTTCATTTTTTGGCGTCCAGGTATCCTAGTGGGTACCGTGCCAATTTAATGCTATCCGTAATAATTTAATCGGAGGCTTATAGAGGGTCTGTCCTTACGTAAGGAACAATTAGAAACTGGTTTAAATATGATGGGAAGAATTAATTTCGGAGAAAAGTGAACCCGGAGCTCCAGTCACTATTTGTATTTTTAGTACCCTACAAGCCACCGCTAGGGTGTTTGGCAGGGGGTGAATACACACAAAAAATTTTCACCCGAATATTTTAACTCCTACCGCGGTCAGAAAATGCTATTCTGATCCCTTAACGTTCGTGGAAAAAATGACATCTTAAATCTCTTTGTTTGACAACTAATCTCCCTAATGTTAGACAAGGTGTTATTCCCCTATTTTACCACGGCAGGAGAGATCATGTCAATAAAATTAGCGAGATTAAGTATAGAACAGATTGATTTAAGATTTCATTTTTTCCACGAGTGATATTGAATCAAAATAATATTGTCCGTCCGCGGTAGGATCATATTCGAGTAAAAATTAGTCTGGTGTGTATTCAATCGGTGGCTTTCAGGGTACTAAAATATAAACTATAGATGCATAAAATGTTTGCTCTAGGGGTGTCCCGACTCTTGACGCAGGATCACAAATGCATCAGAATAGAAATTTCCGAACAATGTTTGACCCGTTTTATGAGGAACCAACAAGATTTTCTCTGCCGGTTTGTGACCACAAATGAAACTTGGGTCCACTACTATATCCCAGAGACAAAACAGCAGTCAAAACAGTGGAAACGTGTTGATTCATCGTCATCAAAGAAAATAAAGGCAATACGGTCGGCCGGAAAGGTGATGATGGCTGGTATCCTACCTTCTGAGGGACTTCCTGCACTGCCAAATAATGATACAGTCACAAAACCTTGATTTAATTTATGCGAATGTTACGCTCAGAACTCCAGTCCCACACCCCAATTCCCAATCACAACTGCCTAATCCCTAAGATCCGCAGAAACAATTGAACGCCGGCGCCCACCATTTTTCAGCGGCCTTCAAAATATCTGATCACACAAAGGCAACAATATTGTTAGCACAATTAGCGACGGTTTTGCCGGCGGCGGCGGGGTTCTCGCAGGGCGTTGTTGACGCCAGTCATTAGCGCCACGGTGGGCGTGCGAACGTACCGTCCATCGCCATCCCTGATATCGGGCTAATGTCGATATTATTTTTTTCATTGCTTTTCTTATTACACGCATTTAGAGTGCCCAGCGGAATAGTGTAACAGTCGAGATATTTAATTTACGACGCATGGTACGTGCGTAGTGACAAACAGGACTCCACCGCCGTCATGACACAAAGGAAAGGACTCGAGAATCGCATAAGGCAGTTCCGTGGTGACAACGGACTCGAAAGAGGGCGTCACGGACTCCGGGAGCACATTTTAAGTATTTAGGGAGAGAACTTCGGAAAATAGAAAATAATTCGCCTCCAGATGCTCAAAATGTATTCCCTAGATTTGATTTCTCTATCTTTGTAGTAACAGGCGACTCAGTGGCCCAGCTGCATAACTGGACCTGCACATAAAAAATAGTATTAAATAAGAGGCTGTGAAAGATGATCTAAATGATCAGCTGAGTCTAGCTGCCTTCCCTCAGCATTTAAACTCTTAATTTGATGCGCTGAAAGCATTACAGCGTTACATTGCGATATTAGCTTTCAGAAATAAGTTTTATTTAAAGTTTCTCATGAATTTTCACTTGGATATTAACTCAAAGACGAATATTTTTCTAAAAATAATCTAAATAGTTCAAAAATAATCTAATATTTTAAGGGGTGCATGGAGCCCCGTTTAAAATATATTCACATCTGTACTGCGATGAACAAGCTGTGAAGACTTTAAAGTCTATGCAAGACACATTCTTTATTCAATTGTCGGTTCATAGAAACTGTAATCACAAATCGGAAGGCAGGGATTCCCCGATTTTCCGCTTCATGTGATGGAAGGGCAATGACCAGGAACCCAAAAGTAAGTAGGGCGCCTTTCAATTACCACTAACGGCTGTTGGAGATGTGATATAAAGGCCAGTACCTTCTGATTTATCAATTTTGAGTTCAAAGTAAAGGCTTAAATGACGCAACAAAGGCACTGTAAGTCAACTCCAAAGGCTTCACTACTCTATCAAATGCAATTTAACCCATGCCTTTACGTTCTTTTTTTAATCAACTAAAAAAATACTGCAACGTGATAATTTATATTTTAATTTTGTATTATTTGAAATCGCGGAAACCATAATCAAAGTCTTTCATATAACATTAAGCTTTAGCATAAAGTTACAGCCGAGTGAATCCATAGAATACTCGCCAATGGCCATATTAGTCGTATTAAAGATCATGTCATTGTGACGTTTATTACGATGCTGATGACGTCTTGTGTGGATCGATATCACTTCAAATTTGACACAGGGTATTGATAATTATTCAAAGCGAGAGAGTTGGTCCGTACATATCTGCCAATCGGGAGACCCGAGATTATCAGATTATGCCAATGAGTGGTCGTTGCGTAAGAGAAACACTTGAGTTCCGTTTGAAAAGGCGGCATCTGTTATTGCAGTAATTGACTACATCCGTTTCACCGCCACAAAAGTCATACCCTGATATTTCAGCGTTACACCTATCACGTTTATTTTCTTGGCAATTAACTGGGATACGGCACGCGCGCAAAGTCACAAAGCCAAAAGAAGTTCGAGACCGTTTAGTGGTGGACCACCAGCATCTGCGCCAAACACGCTCAATCCTTCTCGCTCGCGCGATTTCAAAAGAGGCGTCCCATTCAACAGGTGTCCCAATATACTTCAAACGCGGGAAGCGAAGTACTTAAGTGCATCCTTAAAAAAAAATCGTTTAGCTTTACAGCGAAAGGAAAAAGAAGTTCTTCATTTTCAAGTGCGCTATTTGTCCGTCACTTGTCTGATTTACAAAGGCAACGTCGAGAGGCGAACTCAATGCAAATGCAAAAATGACGTGGGAAGAACTAACCCTGTCTCAGGGTGAAGACGATCTTATACTCCCAATATTTATTTTACTTCCCATTTGAAAGAAAAATAATTTTAGAGATTTTTGAAAACTTTGAATGTTTCAAATAATTATTTGGTTACATTTTATAAATACGCGTAGAAAAACAAAACAAAAACTTTACATTTATGGACATGCAGCATTCAACGGTCTCCTCCCCCAAGAATACCGGTGTTTGTATGATTGCATGTTGTGCATATTGTGTTATAGTTATAGATTAACGCGGCAACTAATTTATTGTCCCGCTCTATGTTGATTCAAAGATATTGTATGTATTGATTTTATTGCTATTTATGTTTGATTTGTGTAATTTATCTGTAAGTTTGATATTGTAAATTTGTGATGGGGGGTTAGGTTGTAGAAGAGACTCCATAGCCTGAATCTAGTCCTAAAACAAAAACGACTATCTATCTATCTATAAAAAAGCTCGCCTCATATGCGCCCAACGCGAGGGAATCGGAAAGAAAACTTATCAACTTATTCACATTTGAACGGTCTTAAAACTTGTCGGAAAGACATATCTACTGTCGAGTGTGATCTCAGTCGTCGAATGATGGCGGGTTTGCATCGATGCACTATTTTGTGAATTGGAACGCACCGCCTTTGGAGGCGTGCGTGAGTGCGTGTGCTAAATACCAGAGAGTTCAAAGCGCAACAAATCATTCTCAAGCAGGGGGAGGGGGATTCGAGTCCCCTTGTCCCTCCATTTCCGGCCCGATGCCACTTCCAGTTCAGCTACCTCTTGCGCCGCTGCGAATTCCTGAAAAGGACAATGTCCTGACGAATTGCCGCGCTTAAAATGTCACGAAGTAACCCCACGGCCGTGCTAGTACTACTCGTACGACGCCACAGTCCACGTGCTCGAAGACGAAGTTCAAGCGCAAATATATAGAGGAATCAGGTTTTGACTCTATCGTAAGATTTGAGGTTCAGGTCTGGGCTAATGATATTTTTTTGCGCCAAAACGTCTCGCCGTTGAGCTCACACCAGTTGGTGACTATGATAAAGTAACCGCTGCGCTAGTTATCGCAATTTCTTCGATTTTTTCAGGTGTTGGGAGTGTGGCATGGGGGAATTGAACCCCGAGTGTTGGTTGATTCACCCTTTGGTGGGGTGCCTTATCGATAAGGAGTTGCGGAATAGGTTTGCATGCACTCGAGGGCGGAGGAGGAGTGGGCCGGGTCCACTTATCGGGGGCGGGGAAGGGAGGGGGGAGAGCGAGACTTTCTAAACATCATCGCAGCAGCCGCCATCCCCCCCTCCCCCGTCTACCGCCCCCCCCCCCCGGCCTGCCACCGTCGCTCCCAACGGCGCGGCCAATAAATCTCGGGAAAGGAGAACGAACGGGCGACCCCGGCGCCGCAGATGCGGGAAGCGGGGGCGGGTAAGGGGGGCGGGGGATGGGACGACACGCGCGATGGAGAGTTGTTATCCGAGGGGGGGAGGAGGTGAGGGTTGGAGGGGCGGGGGAGCGCACCTGAGAGCGCTGCCTCTTCCACTCCTCCCAACTCGCGCCGTGCGATATTAATTTTGCGGCGCCGACAGTCGGCATTAAGTAAATGCCGGAGTGGCGACTACTATATTAACAACGACGTGGGAATAATACTTTTCAGACATATCCGAAAAATTTAGACCGTATCTGGAATGTCCAGTAATATTGACTAAATCGAGTAATGGCGTCTCGATCCATTGCTTTGCTCAATAAAAATCATAACTTGTAAATCGGCTAATACTAGTATCTCGGCTTTCGTCTATCTGTATTTGTGTTTTGCATTCAATTTTTTTAGTACCTGCAAACAACCTCTAGGGTGTGTGGTAGAGGTTGAATATAAACCAGACTAATTTTGACCGGAATATTTTTATCCCTACCGCGGTGGGACAATGTTATTCTCATTCCGCGGGAAAAATGACATCTTAAATCTAACTGTTTTACCCTTAATCTCTCTAATATTTTATTTAAATGTACAAAATCGGCAGCAGGAAGTTTCTGAAGCGAAATATCGGTAGGCATTGATTTTTCGACTCAATCATCGAGTGAAACTGTGATTTCAAAATTTCGTCAAATTGAATATCGACATTAGAATGGAATATTTCCTGCATTAGTCTCTCAGTGCGGCAACTGCCTTAGTCAAGTCACGTACTGTGATATCATCATTGCCATTCTAATGATCACTCTGAAGGCAACACTACAAATATAATACATCTCCTGGACTTGCTACTGCTAAAGAACATCTTCCCAACATAAACTCCGTCGGCCGAGCATTATTATCCCTAACTAAATATATATCTACTCCCCATGCTCTCAAATTCCTTTCTCAACCCAAACCCCACTGCAAATAGGTTTGAGACATGTAACTAAATAAAAGTTTATCATAACAACGCTTCATAAATCTAGCTCCTCTACCCTACACCCGTTCCAATTCGACAATCAAGATATATCGGCTTTTATTTTTATTAATTTATTAATGGACAAGGCACCGCTAGGGTGTGTGGCAGAGGGTGAATACACACCAGAATAATGTTTACCCAAACATGACTCTACCGCGGTTGGACAATGTTATTATGATCCCTTATCGTTCGTGCACAACATTTCATCTTATATCTATCTATTCTACGCTTAATCTCTCTAATTTTATTAATATAATCTTTCCTACCGTAGTACGTTATAGAAGGAAACTTGATTTACTCTCAAAAAAGATACATTTATGATCAAGCATTCCATCTTCCATTCTGTCCTAAACCTTTGCAATAGGCTTCTGATGGAGAGGATCTTGGTAGATGTAGTCCTGCAAAGAGTCAGGTGGAATAACCTCTGTTGAACGCCGTGTGATAAAAGGAGAATGTTATTGGCCTTCTTTTCAAATCTATAATGTTCCCCTAAAGGTGATCATCTAAAGAATGAAGGCAGCACGATGAAATAAGTTTTTCATATAATGGTCGATGGGGAATTTGCAAAAATGAGATATGTCAAAAAGCGCGTGGCCTTGCGTAGCGAGCGATTTTCAACTTTCGGTTTCAGCATTTAAGGAATCTCTTCGAAATGGAGTAAAGAAGACCGCAGTAATCAACTCGAAGGTCGGTCAGCTAATTCCAAGCCCTTCAAGGCGTGTGAAATTCACGCGCTGGGAGGCTAACAAGGGTCAAAGATCAGTTGCTTATATCCTCTATCGCCTGCACTCCCCCAGAAAGATCTGCTATCCGGGATGGACTTAGAGGCGAAGTTATTATTTTTTTTAAGTACCCTGCATGCCACCGCAAGGGTGTGTGGCCGGGGGAAAGGAGTGCCTTGTGTCACCTGGCGTCGAATCGAGGTGACTCAGGACACTCCTTGCTCCGCGGTAGGGTCATATTTGGGTGGATGTTGTCTAGTGTTTGTTCGCCCCAAGCCTCATGCCCTAGCGGTGGCTTGCAGGGTACATTAATAAAAAAATAAATAATTCCTCTGCCCCAGCCGCCTCCGAATCCTAAAAGCCTCCGCCTCCAACCTGCACCACTCCTCTCTCAGGTAAACTTTCCCAACTGTACTTCCTCCCCAAGTGCCCCATTCTTTAAGACTCTTCGCTTCCTGTTCTCTCCTCGTCTTTACACAGGAGGCTCCCGTCATAAATTAATTTCGCTTATTCAAACAAAAGCTCTTCTTGCCTTCTCAGTCGTTTTCATGAAGTTGTCAACGCAAGTCCATGTCAGCTGTGAATTGTTTCGGTGTGGGAATACGATCAGCGGCAAATGAAGTGTTTGCGCATTCCACGCGCATCCCGTCGATGTTTCTGAAGCGATTAAAGGCATAAGGCGGATTCGGAATCGTGTATTACTTGTACTTAGACGACTCTTACATAAAAGATAGCGGATCCCCAAGTCAAGATCCACAGTTCTGATATCAGTATTGACATGCGATATGATATCGGTGGAGAAGTCCTGTACTGCCCGTAGGCATGGGACCGAGCAATCTTGGGAGGTGAGGCGTGGGAAATAAACTCACCACCCCCATAAAATTCTCGCATTTGGGATTTCGACGGGCCCGGTTTGAAGAGCGTTGCGCATCTTGGACGATTGCCGCAGTGCGTACTTCCATCAGGCGTAAATTCGCGCTTCCCGCGGTGGATTCCTCGGCGCGAGATCCACCCGCTCTCATGCAGTCGCTATATGCCCATCCTTCTCTTTATCTCCCTCTCCCGTCGGCCCGGCATTCATCATATATGTATACTTAGCGAAGTCTCCAGAAGCTTGGTCTGAGGGGATGAACTTATAATTATATGACAAATACAGGAGTAGAATTCCACTCTGACTCTCAATGTTATATTTCGTATTTGAATGTGTATTTGTCAATGTGGCTCATCTCTTCTTCTGGCTATGCGTGCCATGAAACGTACTGTTCCTATTCTCTATGATACTATATGCTTTCTAACCAACTGTCCCCTCTTCTTGTGTGTATTGTCTATTTCTCCTTTGGTGGGTGAAATAGCTCCCTAAAAGCCATCCTTTGGCCAATGATTCGGAGCACTTGGGCGCTTTAAAAACATCACAGATCTCAGTGTAAATCAGGTTTCCTTAGTGGCGTAATTGGTAGCGCATCCGCCCGGCATGTGGAAGGTCCGGTGTTCAAATCCCGGTTAAGGAAATATTTTTACATTTTTGATCTGATCAAAATCCGCCTTCCCCACATGTCCTGTGTTCGCCTTTTATGTGTTTTCCTATCCCCTTTCCTTATACCTATTTCAATGTTTCGTGCGATAACGTTAGCCACTTATTTCCAAATATTTCGTATTCCCCCCCCCCAGACGGAAAACTTCTGATAAACTCTCGTCCACTCTTTTGGCAACCTTTATTCTCCTTCTACTCTCTCCCTCCAAATGCTGTCGTTTACTCCGTTCTCCTCCAGATGCCCAGAGTCCGGGACCGTCACACCTCGTAGGTGTACTTAAGGGTGCCGACCACCGAGATTTCTTCAGTACCACCATCAGTATCTTCATCACCGAGGTATCTTCTTGGAGCCGAGACCATGAGTTCGATGCATGTCCATGTGAGAGTAGAATTTCCTCTTCTTACTTTTCAGTTCTACATGATCTGTCTTGAGGTAGTGGAGGCCTCTCGGATAAATGGTTTGGGTTCATTTGTATTCACATTTTTCGCATAAAAATAACTAATTTATTAGGTTAATCGACCCTTGTTTTTGAATCAAGTCTTCCTCCAGCATGTCGCAACAAATTTTCAGGTTATTTGATGGTTTTTTCACTGAGTATTTTTACATTTTCCCTTCCTCTCCCATATCCTCCCTTATCACTCACCCTTCCCAACTGGTGCTTTCACCCTCTGCCACACACCTTTTTGGAAGATTGCGGAGTATTTATTTCGATGTCGATCAGTCGAATGGGGAGTAATAACATGCACATTAATGTGCAAATCCGGAATCATATTAATCCACCAATTCCCTTCCTATCGCTGCCTTATGATCTTTCAGAGAACTGAAGGAAATAATCTGGGACAAATTGTGTTAAAATCGTAAGTCCACACGATGTGCAGTTCAGTCATTGTTAGGAGTCATTCAAAACCGACCGTAATAGCTCATTAGGCTTCAATGAATGAATTTATAAAAAAGTAATGTTTATTGTTCCTCTGTGGCCGGCCACCTGGGATCAGAACCATTGTGTATGTAGAGTTGAAAACTGAATGTTTCTTCGCGAAAAACATGCATTTCTAAAAACATTCAAAGGAATTACATTTTGTATAAATGAGTGATTTCGGGGAATAAAGTTTGCTGTGCCAATTGCCCAAAAAATCATTACGATAAACATGTTAACATGATACAAGTATTCGATGGTTTGAGGCTCTATACTGTGAACAGTCATGCCCACTGGATAAATAAATTAGGCATATTTTCACACAAAAAACTTTATTATAACACTACCGGATTCAGCTCACAGGCGACGTCATCAGGCATCAATACCGATGTGATGTCGCATATGCGTCAAAACTGGTAGTATTATAAAGTTTTATTGTGTGAAAACGTTTATTTATTCAGTGATGATATAAGTAGTCAGACAATAATAAATGGGGAAAATACGGGTAGGAGAACATATAAAAGTGTATACAATTGCGGGATTTTTGTGATATGGATATCGGGAAAACTATTCAGTTTAAACACGAACGGATGAGACTGGTTTTAATAGATTTATAAATATTGGTGTCTCTGGCGTGTTCTCGAGGTTAAATTCCAGTTACAGGATATGAATTTTGATACGCTCTGGTCATGTGGTATAGATAGTGGAGATTACCGTAAAATTCTCGTGCGGGTGATCGGTAGTCATGAAAGGGCCGACTGACGAATGCAAGGTACCCGGCCGAAAGACCCCTGAAGTTTTAGTGAACTCAGGGTTCGAATAAGGAATCGGAAGAAAAATCGTGTCCAAAGCTCTTGTGCATCGACCTCATCATCGTGGTCGTGCGTTTTCGAATCAGATGGAGATTTAATGTGGAGGGAGGGTTTCGCAAGAGGTGCGCCCTCGCGGCCGGCCTCCTTGACTCGCTAGGGAGAGTTGGGGTGATTTACGGGAGGCCGCGGCGGGACTCCCTCTGCCGCCGCAAAGACCGGCTGGCGTGGAGCACCAGAACGCACCGCCAGGACTTGAGAAATACGGTTTAATTTGGATTTGAACAAATGTGTGGGAAAAGGCCCCTTCACGTTGTGCCTTTGGGCCCGAAGGTCAGTTCGCGTGGAAGGCTAGGACTCCTTTTACGTGGACTATGCGTTAACCGAAACCGTCAATAGTTCGACTTATTGCCGAATAACCCAAAACAATATATTATGATAGAAATAATAACCCAAATATATAATAGCAATAACCACAATATAAAATAAAACCATAAACTCAGTAATCGAATCCGAAGGTCGGTTTTGTAGGCGATGGTAGATTTCACTCAGTACTAAGCCCCTACGATATACGCCGTATGAAATTCACACATTAGCAGGATAATAAGGGAGACAAATTCCTTTTCCTGTGCCGGTTTATGGTTTCTCATGAAGATCTGGTCCCCGAAAAATCACATAGCTTGAGTGTAGCTGAAAGTCCCCTGAGAGGCTTTCCCGGGAATCGAACCAGGACCCTCCGGTCAGTTGTCCAACGCTCCACCCCTGGACTACCGCGACCCCTAACATTAAATTATAATAATAGTAAAAGCCCAAATCATAATAATTAGATTGATTGCCGAATTGGAACGCGTGCAGCGAAGAGGAGCTAGATTTGTAAAACGTTGTTTTGATAAACTTGGTAGTGTGTCCGAAATATTAGAGGAGTTAGGAATCACTCACCGATCAGAATAAAATAACGTTTGTCCGACGGCGCGAGGAGAGAAAGGTGTTTTGAGTCAAGGATAGTCTGGTGTATAACCACCCCCTGCCACACACCCTAGCGGTTGCTTGCCGGGTACTGCTGAATAAATTAATAAATTACATCGTCCGCTAAAGCTTCCAGGTTAAGGCTACTAGTAAAAGCGATCTTCTTCTCTTAACCTGGCACATAAAAGCGCTCCATCTAGTGCTCAAAGTTTTATTTGATGCCTATTGTGGAAAGGTGAAGGCCTACTTCTGCACTCTTAATACCAACAATGCATTTCGGAGATTTATTAAATTCTTCATTCTACATTGTATAAGAAGGTATCTTAAAACATTAAGGTTTAAGATGTCATTTTTCCCGCAAACGATAAGGGATCAGAATAACATTGTCCGACCGCGGTAGGGTCTCATTCGGGTCCAAATTAGTCTGGGGTGCATTCATCCCCTGCCACAGACCCTAGCGGTGGCTTGCAGGGTACTGAAAAATCAAATATCATTATCGACTTTTGGCCACTCCGGGTGCGACCGTGTCAGCCACGATCAGACGTGATTGGAGAACTTAATAACAAGTCTGTATTTCGTCATTGAGCAGCTTAACGACATCGATTTATAAGGTGTACGAGGCTTTTTGTGCGCATTACGTTAAATTTATAAGGAGCGACGTGAACGGACCCGTTCCCACACCTGAGCCCAACTTCTAAGTCAAATGTCCTTAAGTTAATTAACATTGATTGTTAATCGGCAAGAGTCTCATTCTTCTCGTTATCCATAGCATTTACTTTTAAACCGATATTTCCTTTATTTTCGAATTTTTGTCCGCAGTGACAATAGTGCCTATTCTCATTATCACAGAGCCGAACAACCGATGATTGCTCAACATTGACATAAATACCCCGCGATCCACCAACAAGGTGTGCGACAGGGGGTGCAAGCACCAGGCGGGAAGGGTGAGTGATAAAGGAGGATATGGGAGAGGAAGAGAAAAATATTCAGTAAAAAACTATCAAATAACGTGCAAATTTGTTGTTGCATCCTGGAGACAGATTTAATTCAAGACAAGGGTTAATTCATCTTATTTAGCAGTCATTTTTTACACGAAAAAAGGGAATAAAAATGAACCTAAACCATTTATGCGAAAATATGTGTTCATCTTTTGCTTCGGAATGCAAAGGTTCTAGAAGAAATGCGAAGTAACGCGAATGAGTTCAGGGAGAAGATTTTGATTATATAAATTACAGATTCACGTGTGATGTGGCGGAACTGTTCCATTGTAACAGTCTTCGTCTCTGTTATTAAGAATTTGGTTGGAAGGTGAAACATGTATTTTTCTTAATCTTCGCCCCGATTTCACCAACGGCAAACAACGATTCTTCAAACCATAATTTCTTGATTTGATTCACAATTTTGTTGATTGCGTCCCTCCGTAAAACGATGATCAAATGCAAGTTTAAGCAGCCTTTGAATATCTTGCGATACAATCGAGAATCAATCAGTAGCTTTTCATTGCATGAAGGAGGAACCGAAGGTGTGCTTCGTTGCATTGATTTAGTGACGACAGCAGAAGCAGACCCGTTCGAATATCATCAACGGTCATGCACAATTGAGCGCACTTCCTGGAGACTCCTTCACATCTGATATTACACGTACTACGTATTATTTCAGCGCCAACTTTTTTCCTCTAAGTTAATTCCTTCTTTAGGAAAAAAATAAATGAAATAATCGTATTAAGATAAAAAAGCACGCTTTAGCCACGTGAATGTTCTCACCAATGGATCATTTCGTCTCGAAAATCTATGAAAGCATTGATGCTCAACAAGTACTACTCACATGATTACCATTTTTTTATTTTCGATCAGTTGTTGCTGGAACGAATGCTGATACCTGACCAACGAAAGGATAATGCTTAGTTCTTGTATTGTAGTCCGTTGGCTTGGTATTTTTTCAGCATTTTAGTACTACGCAAACCACCGCTAGGGTGTGTGGCAGGAGGTGGAATATACACCAGACTAATTTTGACTCCAATATTTTTACCCCTATCGCAGTGGGACAATGTCATTCTGTTCCAATATCGTTAGTGGAAAAAATGACCTCTTAAATCTATCTGTTCTACGCTTAATATCTCTAAGCTTATAGACATGATCTCTCCTGCCGTAATATGATGGAACTAATAGTACTTTTCAAAAACATTGCTAAAGAGACATCCTTCCAATTTATGCAAGGTAATAAATCTGTAATTTAACCTTCGCACCGTGAGTTCCTCGAATATTTTGGATACGCTACTAAGTTCATCATAGCAACGTTATGCAAATCTAGCTCCTCTACGCTACAAGCGACCCAATTCGGCATTTAATCCAACTTCGTGAGGATCCCATATACTTGCAGCATATTCTAAATAAGGCCTAACCAGTGAAATATAACATTTCTCTTGTGCTCTTCCATTAAATCCTAATTTTTTGTTAGCTTTTCCAAATATCCCCCTATGTGTTTCTCTCAGGAGAGGTCGTGAGTGAGGGTAACGCCTAAGTATTCAATCAAGTCTACACGTTCCATTTCGGTGTCCCTGATGCAATAGGTGTTGGGAGGGGAATTGCTCTTTTCCCAAAAACGCATCACTACGCACTTTTTTTTGTTTAATTATAGGTTTTAATTAATGGTTAACCATTGAAAAATTAATGATGGATAGACATCCTTTCAAAGCTTTTGGTGCAGTACCCAGCAACTATTCCAACCTCTCCCTGTGCGGGGGTGCGTGGTCATGTTTTTTCTACCCGACTTGCAGTTCCCGTTGTGGGGCACTGCAGATCCCTTCTCTGGTCGATTCCCGGGTAAGGAACGTGAGGTGACTGACGAGAGGGACATTCATTCGCCACGGGCGCCATTCCCTCGGAATTGTGCTTACACGGCATGACATATGCAACAATGCACGGCACGCCACTTACGCAATAATGGACTTTAATAATTGCGGTTCTATTAAATCGACGCAGCGCATTCCTCGAGAGAGCGCCGTGGGAACGTCCGATCGAGGGCTCCCAGTATGACGCCGTGACCTCTATTCCGACGACCTTGCTTCGGTGACCTCGAGGAGACATCTGGCGGTGAACACGGTGGATTTCTCGTGCGGAAAACTTCACCGTTCTTCACCGAGTATTTTGTGCATGTTTCATGGAATCGGAGATTATTTTCAATCGTTTTCCGGGGAAGTACCCCGAGACAGTTTGAGGAAAAGGTGTTCATCTGGTGTCCTCTTGTTTAAAATTTACGAAACTCACGATTCTGGCGTTCTCAATTGTTTCCCGACATTTTGGATGGAGTTTTCGATAATCGCCGATTTGCCCCAGGGGTTCCGAAATTGTATTACTGCTGCCATCTGTTTTTTGATAAGTCAGCATCCTTGAGAAAATACTAAACTCGTGGTGAGAGGTGACTGCGATTAGGTTTAACTCCACTAAAGGCAGTGATGGTGGCATAACAAAATTTAAAAATGGATCACCGATCATGTGAGAAAACCTTTTTGAATGTTTTACGTCCGGTAATAGAATTTTTCCAACTCCATATTAGAACGGAATATCTTTGAGCAGCGAATAGATAAGTCACCGTTTGGCGATCTTGCATTGCTCCCTCGTCATCGTGCATACGTATATGCTCCACATTCATATTTTGAGAGCACTGCTCGGCTTGCCTTCCCTCACCCTCTTCAGAATTCCTTAACAGGTGGGCTCATGAGGGTGGCATTTTTATTAGAGCGCCGAAGTGGGCTTTTGGAGTTGGTTTTATAAGTTTGATGCTTTGACGCGGCTTTCGCGCGGTGCACGACTTTCAATATGTGCCCGTGACGTGTTGGTTTAAGCTCGAGTGTGTTGATCTTAGTGTTTTTTCGGTGATGAACTGAGAGTATAAATCCGGCCCTGTGGCAGTGAGGCAATAAGGAGGACGTTTTTTCCTTGCGGGTGGAATTGGTCGAAGGAAAAACAATTAAACGGTCTAAGTTGAAGTAGTCATAGATGGAGTTGGATTCAAAGATGATGCTCAGAGCTTGCTCGGGACCTTCTGTCAGCACCCCTGGAGTATCACATCCCTTACATTAGTGCGTGAGTGTGTATATATATATATATATATTATATACATGAGTATATACATTCATTTACATGGAAATAGGTATAAGGAAATAACGACGGAGTTCGAGTCCGTCGAAATTATCAAGATAATATTGTGAGTGTTCTTTTTATGTGTTCTCGTGCTGTGTGTTGCTGTCTAAGTTTTTTACCTTGAACAAAAAGTTCCCGGAATAACCACCGTGTGGCGCTCCCATCGTTCCGATTTGAGTTCTGTTTTTTTTGTTAAATTGGTACATCTGTTGTTGATATTCCCTTTAAATCTTAGTGTCATAACTTGACATTTGCAAAAGTTACGTAGCCAAGAGTACATCTATATTTGTGTGTGTTGGCGATTTTTTACAATTGCAGAAATGGATTTAAATTTGCAACAACGAACTTGTATTAACTTTTGCGTAAAAAACGGATTTAGTGGCGCACGGACGTTGGAAATGTTGGAAAAGTGTTTCGGCAACGATTCTCTAAAAAAAACGGTCGTTTACCAGTGGCACGAGCGGTTCAGAAGTGGTCGTGAGTCAATCGAAGATGATGAACGCAGTGGCAGACCATCGACATCGAAAGTCGTTGAAAAAATTGATAAAGTAAAAGAAATGTTGGTCAATAACCGCAAATTAACCATCAGAGAAATAGCGGAGGACTTGAACATTGCCTATGGATCCGCCCAAGACATTGTGGTTAATGATTTGGGTTTCCGTCGTGTAGCAGCAAAGATGGTGCCAAAAGACCTCAATTTCATGCAAAAAAGAGACCATGTTGACGTCGCAAAAGACATGATTTGCGAGGCTGAATCCGATCCCACATTCATCAAAAGGATCATTACTGGAGACGAGACGTGGGTTTATGAGTACGACACGCAATCCAGACATCAGGCAAGTGAATGGCGTTCACCAAATGAGCCGAGACCAAAAAAACCACGTCGTTTTCAGTCAAAAAAGAAGGCAATGCTGACGGTTTTCATGGATTACAACGGTGTAGTGCATCATGAATTTTTGCCAGAAGGCCAGACAGTAAACAAAGAGTATTATTTGGGCGTTATGAGACGTTTGCGTGAAGCAATTCGCCGAAAGAGACCAGAAATCGTCGCACAGTGCGTCGAGACCGTCGCACAGTGCTATCATTATTCGTAATTTTTTGACGAAAAATGCAACAAATACCATCCAACAGCCACCGAATTCACCTGATTTGGCTCCCTGTGACTTCTTTCTGTTCAATCGAGTTAAAAAACCATTACGGGGAACGCGTTTTAGCAGCCAAGAGGAAGTAATGGAAAAATCGCAGGAAGCACTGATGGGCATACCGAAAACCGAATATAAAAAATGTTTCGAGGATTGGATCAAGCGCTGGCATAAGTGTGTTGCAGTCGATGAGGATTACTTTGAAGGGGACAATATAGATTTAGATGAATAAACTTGTATTTTTAATTTTCTGAATAAATTCCGGGAACTTTTTGATCAAGGTATTATTTGTCTATTTCTCCTTTGGTGGATGGAACAGCTCCCTAAAGCCTTCTTTTGGCAAAATGATTTGGAGCACTTGGGCGTCTTAAAAACATCGCAGATCTCGAGGTAAATTAAGTTTCCTTGGTGGTGTAACGGTAGCACGTCCGCCCGGCAAGTGGAAGATCCGATGTTCAAATCCCAGTTAAGGAAACATTTTTACTTTCGTGATCTGCTCAAAAACCGCCTTCCCCACATGTCTTGTGTTCGCCTTTTATGTGTTTTCCTATCCCCTTTCCTTATGCCTATTTCTATGTTTGAATGAATATTTGTGCGCCGTATGGCGGGACTTCGTATTTTGAATGTATATATATGAATATATATATATATATATATATATATATATATATAGAGAGAGAGAGAGAGAGAGAGAGAGAGAGAGAGAGAGAGGTAGAGAGATAAATTTGATGGCCCAATAGAGCACAAAATATAAATAGAAAACACGTAAAAGGGCACTCATATTTCAGAAAGTTTAAGCTTTCGGCCTTCTCTGAGGTCTTTTTCAGGTCAGACTGCCACTTAGACTTTCACTGCCAAGCTTAAACTTTCTGAAATGCGAGTGTCCTTTTACCTGTAATCTATTTTATTTTTGTGATCTATTGTGCCGTCCAAGTGTTATATTGCTCTCCTAAGTACTTCTCCATTATCGACATATATATATATATATATATATATATATAATATATGTGTGTGTATATATATATGTATATACATGCACACATCAAAAGCAGAAACTCACCGAATTGAGAATATGGTTTAACTCCCGCTCAAGGAATCTACTTTATGCCCTGTGATCTGCTCCATTCCGCCTTCCCCACCACTTCTGTGTTCGTCTTTTACATGTGTTCCTATCCCTTTTCATTTTATCTATTTCCATGTGAATGAATATATAAATTTATGTATACGCTTTATATACATGTGTGTGTGTTTTCTCTACTAGGTACGCATAGTGACACCTACATATATGCGAAGTTTGATTTGGAAATTTTAGAGACCTAAAAGTTCTAGGCTTATTAGATGTCCTTTGGCCCTCGAGCAGAAAATAGGTGCTTACCAGCGGTGGGCACCTATATTTCGCTCTTAAATTGAGGTTATGGGATGTTCAAATAGATAGTTGTTGAAAATAGGTGTTGTTCTTGTTGCAAAAATAAAATCTGTCTAGTCAAGAGGCCAAAAAATGTATCAAATGAGGGGAATGAGGCGATTGCATGTGTTTAAACGGAATGAATGTATTCAGAGAATCAAAGCAGAGGGTGAGACAATGGGGCGACGGGTGAGAAGGCCTCACTAAAGTCACTGAATTAGTTGAGGACAATGCGACGTCGAAGCACGGGCCTTCGGAATTGGGGGCGTGTGTGTTCATTTAGTACCCCAAGTCTTAGGCGATAAATTAAGAATGCATTCGTATGGACCGCGTGTAGCGATTAATTGACTGAGTGGTAGGTTAACAAATCATAACAACCGGCTTCACTTGTTTGGGGAATTGCCTTTACATTATTGTCTGTTGGTTGACTACTCTGCTGTAAGACAGGTTACTTTAATGTGAGTACAAATCTTACGCCCGGCAAGAATTCTAAGAACCATAACGACCGAACGTGATCTACTCCAAATTCATATAGTCGCTACCAGTAATAACATGGTGATGTTAGCGGCGTCCTTTTCATATTATTGTGGGTTTCCATCGCATTGAAACAGTTGAGATTGTACTTTTTAACCTTAAATAAGTTACATCTTGGACCGGTTGCAAATATTGCTGCTTAGATCGGAACCAATCTGCATCGTGTCCTGTTTCGTTGCAGTATGCAGCAATGAGGTCCAAGTGGAATAAAAGTTTACTACAATACAACAATTTCAGAGTGTGAAAATGCCTTGACCGGGATTCGAATCCGGAATCACTGTATGTCCGGCCGAGTGCTTTAGTCAGTTAAGCTACCGAGGAGTCCCCTTAAAATCTGAAATTTTAGGTATTTTAAAGGAACAAGAGGTCGGGACGAAATACCGCTCATAAAATGTCACAGGCATTCGTAGACGTGCGCGATGCGTCACAGTTCACGAGGTTAAACCCAACTTTTAAAAACTAGGGTTTTTTTTACCTTTGACAAATTCCAAGAAACTGCGGGAGATGCCGCGACAGAGTACGAATCCCGGTCAAGGTGAATGATTTTTACGCTCTGAAAGTGTTGCATTGTAATGCACATTTAGCGGATGACTCCGTTAAAAGTTACTGTCGCGGCCTTTCCCGCATCTTGGAATGTGTCAAAAGTTTACTGATGTAGCTGGTCTATTTTCATCGAATAGAATACAGATTAACCTTAATCTTGGTGGTCGCATCGATTCGGTCGATGTTATTCCACCGATAATAACTATGAAACCATTTAACAAAAGTGAAATTTATTATTCTTAATTTTGACTAATTTTTTATGTGCTTAGACTAAGCATTGGATAAAAAGTTCGCTGTTTGCGATGCTTTCGAACCGGCTCCCTCGCGATTTGGTAAAAGTGATCGATACTCCCCCAGACGGAGTGCGGCGGCTCCATCCGAGGGTTGGACCTTCTGAACTCGATCGACGGTGAGAACGTATACCTGTGTGTGCGGTGAACGATAAACAGAACCCTTCATGTGTAGCATACTAGTCGACTCAAACGTTAATCTCATCTCGGCGACGCTAACGTGCTGACGCGTGGAATCCATTCATTCGGACGCAGCGATGTGGATGTTGCGAGCACCGCCTTTCCAATTTTACGAATCGACATTTCGAAAACGAGCATATCCCAGTTATCTGCATTGCCCACTGGCAGCGAGAACGTGGGGAACGTTGTGAGTAATGGGAACCGCTAATACGCGACTATAGTAATATTTTTCGCCTATATTTTCTCTTTTTTTTGCCCTCCCGGAAATTTCATGATCGACGATATTATCACTTCAATGTTATTAATTGGGTTTTAGTGTGTGTAAGTATAACAGACTGGACTTTTTCGTGGAAATGGACCAAGTGTGCTCTGTCGCTCCGAAGGGAGTAAGATGGAAGGAGGTATGCGGTCGCGTGGGGGGACGAGGGCACAGCTCGAGGCAAAAAACGGTGATATTCTTGCCGGCCGGCCTCCGAGCCGATGCCTCCAATTCCTTTCACCCGCGACTGAGAACGCCAGACACTAATGAACACACACTCGTGCGTCTTAGACAAGTATAAGAAAATTCTTTTCTTCCGTCCATTGCCATCGAGCTGGGAGACATTACGCGGCCGTAATTTTCAAAGCACAAGAACCGAACCCTTCTCCTCCTCCTCTATTTTTTTCCCTTCTTTTTCGAATAAAAATTCCTTTCGGAAATACCGTGCCAGCGTTCGAGCTTGAATCCGCAGATCCAATGGCGTTTCATTTAGGTTAATTGCACCGAACGGAACTCGGTGACGAGAGTTTCCCGCAATAAGGCGAAAAGAATCGGGCCAGAGCGGTGTTCTAAGATGACAAAAAAATACTGTACTTTCCCTTTCGAGACGAACACGTACCAGCAGTAATCAAGAAGACTTCTTAAGTTTTTCAAATTAGAAAACGGTAATTAAAAAAACACGCCGATTTATAGGATGATTGGTTGCACATTTATGATTTGAAATTAATGAGAGATTACATTGAGAAGTCTTATTTACAAAAAAAATTAGTGTCAGTAAAAATTTTGTGAATAACCAAGGCTCAAATAATCTTGAAATTCTCAATGGATATATCATGAAAATGCTTACGAATCCTATATCTACGTCTACATAATACCTCGCAAGCCGCCGCAAGGGCGTGTGGCGGGAGGTGTTAGGTCACCACCCAAAAAAAGGAATGAAGAAAAACCGCATTCAAAACTAACACATGCATGCAAACCCAAACCCATCCTATACGGATCATTTCAGATGATTTCGTTATTACACCAATCCGTATTATTTTAAATATTTTAACTTAAAGTCCACTCGTGATGAAGAAATAAACGTCAAAAACATCCCAATACGTTAGTCATAAAACACCGGTCACTCGGAATTAAAGGATTAACAACTCAGTTCAAAAAGATGAGACCAGTATTTCCACGCACGAACTGCTGGACGGAACCTGTGCGGTATTGCCTCGTAGCGGCGTCTGTGGCAAGTGAAACACTGCCTTGCTTAGTGGTTCTATCTCGACTTGTTTCTGCACAACAGTGATTCTTGTCTGAGCTTGCACACCCTTACTGTACAATTTTTTTGTCGGTGAGAATGAAGGCGTTGCTTGTGTGCATTGAATTTTCATTTAACCTCGAGATAAGAGCAACTGAAACTTATGCAATGATTCAAGAGGCATTCGACAATGGATCTATGAGTTGGGCACGGTGTTGGGGAAAAGGGAGGGGCTGGAGCGGCCCAAAACAACTCGGATGTCGCGAACGAACGTGAAGGTGATGTTGATCGTTTTTTTCGATTGAGAAGGAATTATTCATCATGAATGTGTCCCCAAAAGGACAAATGGTCATTGGACAGCATTATACAGAGGCAATGAGAAGGTTAATTCAAGCCATGTTGCGGAAGAGACCACTGATAAAATCAGCTACTTATTCAAGCAGTTTCATCTTTTTTTGAAAAGGTCTTGTAATTTGGGCTTTCCACGAGGAAGGACTCAACATATTCGGTCGATGTTTACCGACACCGTGGCGTTACTAGGGTATCGACAACGTCGGGGCTCGAAAGCAGTCATCTCCCCCCAATGAGTTCGTAGTTTTTGGATAGTGTCAGTGTGACGAGCAGTATTGGAAAGCAAGTTTGGCCGGAGGAAGTGGGTTCTTCGGGGCGGAAATCTCTCTTTGCGAGTTTATATCTTACCATAAGAGAATCGTGGACCAAATTTTTTCCGCTTTTTCATTCTTAAATTGATGAAAACTATGTGTATTCGGACGAAGTCTTTTTTTCTAGATTGTATTTGTCTTTTATTTTATGTCTTCCTTCTAGGTTAAATTAAGATTGATAGTACATGAGAATATATATGGAAGATCACCCGATTGAGATTGCCTTGCAATAGAGTGACAAAGTTTACTACAGTACCGATTGTGTGCTTTAAATTTTAGAAAAAAATCTAAATCAAATGCCACGCGGAAAATTGCGATGATGACCTAAAGCTTAGAAGTAGAACTGCTGGCGAAATGTTGCGTTGTTTTCGTCTTTAAATTAACAAAATTGCGTAGCAGTTCCGTGTCCAATCGTAAATTTTGTTGCTACAGCTTTGGTAAATTGATGATGTCGATGCGTTGCTTATTCTGTGACTCGATGATACATCCGATCCTAACAAAGGAAGTACTTGTAGATAGGTTTCGTAGACTTTTCGACCCATATTTTTACACCCTAGAATTGACAAAACTTTCGTTGGAATTTCTAAGGTTTAACAATGAGAAAACATCAGAATGAACCGCCGAACGTGCTGACGCGAAAGGATTAATGGAAAAAAGAAACGATCAGTGATTCGCGCTAATCTATATTACAAGGTCAACCACGCACATAATTGGTAATGTGAGAACTTAACGACTGAACTAATGTAATTGCAAATCAACGGGCAGGATTTACCGTCTGTCAACCTTAATATTTGATTCGATTTCGCCAAGGTTGGACAAAAGAGTGAAAAGGAAATAAATCAAGTTCTCAAGATTTACAACCCAGTTGACGACAGATTCATGTCATCGTGGAATAATTCTCATAACGACCGTGAGGAAGGACTTTAGTTTTTTATTAGGTGTGATACAACTCTCAAGGCGGGGAGCGAAGTTTTAATTGGGATGCGTTCGTTTAAGACTACTTCATCGACGGCATATGGCGTCGCTTCTGTTGCTCATTTGTTTTCTTCTTAGTCGCTCCGAATGTTACCGTTAAGGCGGCTGTTGAGTTCCACGGAACCTTTCCCCAAAGTTCATTAAGCATTCGCCATTAATCTTCTGTGACAAATTTTCCTCCTGTTACGAGATGGAATGTCGTAATGATAGGAGGGACTTTTAAAAGGACGGCATGAGAGTCCGCCGACTTCATTTCGATTCGAGAACAATCGTTTTTGAGCTCGGAGGGCAATCTTAAGATTTGGCCGACGCATAAGGCATCGTATCATCTGTCGCGAGTTAGAGTATTTGCCGGAGCTTGCTATTTACGATTCACCCTCAACAACATATTTAAAGAAAAAGGTTTATTTTGTCTCTTTTCAAAGACTACTGTTCACTGTAAATTTAATTGGGCAATGGAAGGCATAAATTGTTTGTGTATACAATATCGGGCAAGGTTTCGGAAAAAATAGATTTATTTCAGATATTGCCACATTGCCTCCAAATTCTTCTCTAAGTAGCTTTGTTCTTCTCTAAGTAACTTTGAGCGTCGACACACTTTTACCTTTGCGGCTTTCCCATGACTCGAAGGCTCCCTGGTTGGCAGATTCCGGAAGGTGCTTAAGGGTATGCGTGCAAGCTTCTTTGACGGTTTGACTCATGGCGGTGTCCTTTGAGAGAGGGAAGATTTCACTTTTGGGAATAGGAAATAGTCTGCTGGTGCCAAGTCGAGACTGTAAGGGGGTTGAGGAATCGTCGCGATACTGTTTTTCGCGAGGTAGTCGGTTACGATGGAGTCTCAAGTGCTCAAGACCTTCGGGACGAGTTCAGCGCAGATCTTTTGCATGTCAGTATTAATGGCGTGCACTGTCATCTTACCAATGCCAATACGATCTGTAATCATGCGCACACTTTACCAACGGTCTGAATTCAGCACCCCACGTACAAATCAGGGAAAAGTTGTTACCGATACTTTTTCTACTAACCTTGTAGTTTATAATTATGGTGATGTTTTCATGAAATGAGCGTAGACTTTCGGATGTTTACATTGATGCTTCTGTGGATACATTGATTCGTGCATACCAACCTCCCACAACAGTTATCAACCCGAAGGTCAGTTTATACTGACGTAACAAGATATTTAATGTAGCCTATTTAAGGGTCTTCTAGGAAAGGCGACGGTGAAACAAAATTTAAAGGAAATACCAAAAAGGTTATATCATACAGACAGTATTTCCCAAGTTACGTGTTTAACATGGGCAGAGAGATCCAATTTAAATTGGTTGCTTCGAAATCATAATGAGAAAATATTGAATGAACAAGCAAATAGCACGATTTAAACCAACAAAAATTGCTGTTAATTATTTAAACAACCTTGGTTGTATTAATTTCCAGTTGGGAATTCGGGTCGTTAAATTATCTCACGATCTATTAGTGGGACTTCATTAACCAACCAATCAAATTAGTATCCATATCCATTAGGATATGCTGCCCGGCTCAGAAAGGAATTGAAATCATAGAAAAAACCGCCAAAAAGTCCGTCCGACAAATTGTGCATATTCTGAACAGGCTTGCAGGAAAACCCGGAATATGGGTTCATGATCTGCAGTAAATTGGCAGCCAGTGTTTTTAAAAATTGCGAAAAAATTCATAAGAGCTCTCAAGTTTATACATTTAGGCAAAACGATGTAAAAATCAGGCTGAGTTCTGTTTTGATCTGGAATCCCGTTTTCAACTGCAATTTGTAGTCGTGAAATGGAACCTTGAAAAATAAATTGAAATCGTGAAGCTTCATGTGCACACTAAAGGAGTGGAATCAGCCTGAATATCAAGAGTGCTCAACACTTCGTCGGGTGATGAAAAAAAAGTTCATTCAGAAATAAGAAACGTTGTATGGGCGCGAAGACATGCAAAAACAACAAAGCGTTTATAAATTTCTGCTTAGCGTGGTTCAACAGGCCCATTACATGAATAAATAAGTTGTTAAAGAAGCAAGTATGTGAAGTTGAAGAATGTCTCGTTGGAACATGTTGGTATTAGTGTGATGTTTGGTGACAGTAGGGAAGTCTAGCACTGATTAACCCTTGGACACAACAGAAACTTGGCTACTGTCTACTGTAGTTGTGTCAACAGTGTATGCAAGCGTGCGCAACTCCATCACAGAGGGGCTGCAGGCATTTCAGGGTGAATGTCGAGGTGATTTCAATGCTCGATGGGTGCGTGGACGCAATGCTGAGATCCCACATCCTCCCGGTGGGTCCCTTAGTGTACATCTACATAATATACTGCAAGCCGCCGCAAGGCCGTGTGCCGGGTTGTTTAATCATGTCCTGACGTGTAAATTGAATGCCTTTACTATTTCTACAATGAATTTGATATGCTGCTATTATGATTTTGGTTGTTCGGGGAAATAACGAATATTTATAACCATATTCACTCTAGTCTATCTCCCTTATCTTGTAATTATGATCTAACCTACCCAAATACGTAGTGTGGGGCCATGGCAGTTCCTTAATAATTCCCTCGGGCCGTCCGCGTCCCATGGGGAGAGGTAGTGGTATTGCGCCAGAAATTCGGTTGAAATCTCAGTAAGCACGAGATATCAAGAGAAGAAAACACAAAAATTCCCTTCTGCTTCGCTGTTCAAATTAGATCTACCGTCGTCTAGCAATCGCGACGTTTGCTGGTGTACATTAGAAGATGAATTACGACGAATTGTATTGTAATGCCAAAGTTTAAGCTCAAGAAACATTTTTGTGTCGGTTTTTGGTGTGCTACCGTTTTCGCCTTTAATAAATCCAATGAGAAAAAAGGTATATCGATGCAATAATGAATTGCAAGATGCATCTCTTTCCATTGTTGCACCACCTCCCTCCACGACGAACTGTCCGCATGCATGGGTACGTACTTCTCGTATGAATACGGGAATATCCAAGGAAGAATAATTAGCATTTCGCAATTTCAATAGTGCATATGTATTTTAACTCAATTACTTCGAAATGTACCAGTGCCAGGGCGTTCGACAAACTTTTATGACTTTCTAGGTTTTTCAAGAGTCATGATACCATCTCAGGCTTAACCATGAGGAATTTCCCAATATTGCATGGATTAGCAAAAACACCTCCACAATTCACAATTTATTGACATACGGTTACGCTGCCGCGAGATGATGTGACACGGCGAAACCGTATGTGAATAAATTGTGAAATGTGGAAGTGCAGAGTTTTTTTCGCCATTCCCTGCAGTATTCAAGAGTCAATAATCCGTTTAGTTTTACAGCTCGCTTCTCGAATTAATGTAATCCTCTATTTTTAAACAACAGATCTGAATTAAATTTCAATTTCGGAAAAGTTTAAAAAGCTTTCCCCAGGACTAATGAAATGAGTTAATATCTTTTTACATCCTTCAAGACTTACCAGCGCGTCGTGAATTTGAATCTCGGTGGTGTACTCATGAGTTTTTTATTGGATATATAAACTAAAACAAAATATCCTGATGGCTTTATTTTCTCTCGAATATCCACCTCTTGCTTTGGGTATAGGGTAGAAGTTTTCGGTTATGAGAGCCGTGAAAGCCATCACAGAATGTGGAATGGACCGATGAAAGTCATCAATCAGGGAAATGGATAGTGTCTCCCTGGGAGATTTCGAAAAATGAAGAATGCCTCGCCATCATCTAATTCTATTTATATGATTGATCTGCCAAATGAGAGGGACATATTTTAGAATGTCGCCCCTTACTTTTATCACTCAGAGACTAACACCGAATCCATTTTTATTTAAACCTTCTTGAAAGAATTGTTTCCCGAATTTGGAAGTTCAATATTATCGTAATTACTTTTTTCATTCTTTCGGTGCCAAATAAATAAATGTAATTAGATTTTTTAAATTGAAAAGCGTGTAGATATTTCACGGCGAAAATATATCTACCGCTATCTTTTTGGATCCACTCTTTGCCCACCAGTTGGCCGCCGCTTTCGCCGCGACCCCCCCCCCCCCTGCCCCAAAGACCTCCGCCTAGGACACATCCCTTTTTGTCTCGCTCTTCGCGTCATCTACTTCTTCTCCTGCATATGTCTTCGCCGGGCCGTCGTCTCTAGTGTTCACGAAACTGCGGCCCTCGGGCAACGTATTTTATTGGACGAATTTGGCGAGTTGAAGCAAATTTTCCGAATGTTTATTATTATTTCGTAGCCCTGGGTGGGTTTTTACATGTGCCGAGTAGGTTTCATATTTTCATCGGATGATCCAATTCGAAACGCCAGTACAGTGAGTTAAGAGTAGATTACCGGAACTACGGAATTGGGACCAACAAGAGTGATTCGGATTGCTCGGGTTATAGTAAATGTATAGAAATATATTTTTTCTCCAAATTAGTGTATATTAATATATTAATATATATTTATAGACTATATTAATGTACTCGGAAATGAAAATAAGGAAACACTTTTTTATTAAGAAGGGAATTTAAGTGACTGACAGTGACAATACCAACCATTAGAATTATTACTATTTCTATCCAGATCTTAAAGAAAAGGGGAGGTTGTTTCTCGTTTCAGCAAAAACTGCACGGAGACTCACTTCCTAATATTGCATCGACTGAAATTCTTTCACTGCATTTCTAAGACCTATTCCGCAGTTTTTCACTTACAGTAATAGGATCTCTTCCTCTCTTCGCGATATTTATTAATGGGCGATGCTCGGTTGTTTTACCTGTCTGACATATGACGCCCATGCAATCGACAATCTATTGGAAATAGTTTATATAATTCGTCCTGTAGTATTCTAATGTCGCATTATACATTTACATGTCAAAATGGCGTATCTACATCCAAGGAAATCCACGGTAACGCTCTTCGGTGAAAACAATCACCTTAATTATTTCAAGTCTTAAGAACTACTGACCAAATGCCTTACGCAATCTATCTTACCCATCATAAATTTACATCGACTACGTTGAAAAGGAAAAATCTATCAATAGCGAGTATTACATTGAGTTATTGATGCTTTTGAAGAACGAAGTCGCAAAAAAAGACCGTACATGAAGAAGAAAAAAATCATCTTTCATCAAGACAATGCATCGTGCCACAAGTCAATTAAAACAATAGCCAAATTGTATGAGTTGGGCTTCAATCTGCTTCCCCACCCACCATACTCTACAGATCTAGCCCCCAGCGACTATTGGCTCTTTGCTGATCTCAAAAAGATGCTCCTAGGAAAAAGATTAGGCTCGAATGAGGAAGTCATCGCAGCAACTAAAGGTTATTTTGAAAACACGGACAAATCGTTTTACAAGCATGTTTAAGCGAAAAGTTAGAAAAGTTTGGAATGATTGTATAGCTCTTAAAGGTGATTAAATTGATGATTAAAATTAATTTTGCGAAACAAATCTTATTTTCTTAGTCCCAGGACTTATTGAACGATGCCCGGGATTTATTGAACGATGGGTTACATGTACGGAAATGATGCTAGAGATATTTTGATTCGCGGTATTATTTTCCATCCGTTCCATACTGTTATAACAACCGCCTTCAATTGGACTAGTGCACCTTTCCAGTGCAAGTGAAGGATTTATGGCAACTGCGTTGATGGTATAGGTCTTCCGCGAGTTCGCGTGCGTACAGATTGGGAGCGTTCATCTCGGGGACAGGACCGCTCCACGTGGAATTTTTTTCCTGATGAACCGATCGAAGCGATTCCCATTTTAGAACCTGTGAAGTGGCGTCAGACTCTGGGAGAGAAGCCGTTCTTATCCCTGTTTTAAACACGCCGAATTCGCGAACAGTTGGTGAATAAGTGCCCCAATTGCCGCCACCTCTCGCCAATGAAAAGAATTGTTTCGAACCACGAATGATTTCCTCCCCTGAAATTTTGAGTGATTTAGAGAGCAAATGGAAGAAGCCCAAGGTTCTCCTGCGTTCACATCTCCCATTTCAGTTCAATTTACGCATATAAAATCTTCATGAATGAGTTTACGATGATACGAGGGCTGTCTAGAAAATAGCCTACATTTCGGTCTAGCGTGGTGGTGGGTAGGGGCGCTAGACCCACCATCTCGGCGTCTAAACGTCCCTAATTTCAGAGCATACATTCTGCCATGACAGTGCAGACTGTGGTTCTTCTACTTTGCTCGCATTCCGAACTGGTGAAATATGCGCTGCAATGGAAAACCTCCCGAGGCGTCAAGTGCGATCTGTGATTAGGTTTTTACTGGCAAAAAACTAACGCAAGTCAATTGAAATTCATGGGCAACTTTCCGAAGTGTAGACGTAGACGAAATAATAAGTGAAGGTGGAGTGAGGCAGTGGTGCATTCAGTTTAAAAGTGACCACAGCACCAATGTTCACGAGGAGGACCGCAGTGGTCGGGCTGGATTTCTACAAATGAAATGACGAATGCGACGAATCTTAAAATAACAACACCACTGACGCACACCACTGACACATAACACTAGCACCCATTGCTTAGTCGGTGCACAGTGTAAATTTCCGGATGACTGTCAGGAACTTTATTCCCAGGTCAGGGAGGTTTATTTCCAGTAAACCCCTTATCACCAAACGGATTCTAACGGGAAGCCTCGTGGATAAATATTGTGATGAAAAAATATAACATTGGAGGGGAAAAACATGTAAATGTCGAACTGAAATTGCATTTTTAAATTTGGCTTCAAAAACTTTGACATTCGTCCCAATTTCAAATTTTCCATTCATTATCTCGCGCAGGAAGATACGTCGACGAAGCGGCCTTATTTAAAATGCCAAAACGCAGATAATATTTAGGAGAACTGATCTCAATTCAAGGTCGTGTTCCACCGACCAGATGTAAGGTTTGGACGGTGAGCAACGAATAATACGTATCTTGTACGCATTTCGAGACCTCCCTCTTATTTGCATTGTTTTATTCTTCGCTATCTTTATTTCTCCCTAACTACTTCCTACCTAAATTAAAAAAAAAATTATGTTCCTTCCTCTACCTCGATATCCCCATTCTGCCACGGCCTTCGACATACCACTCCACCACCGCTCGATATTTCTTCCACCCACTTCTTCTGATTCTTTAGGATTCCTTCAATAGTAACTTTCCCTCTTCTTCACTCTCTCCTTACTTAAAAGATCTTCATCTTAATCTTCCGTCTTAATCTCGCTCTTCTTACACTCACATCTCGTGAGTCTACAATCTACACTCATCTCCTTGCCCGAAAATAATTTTAAAAGCCCAAACAACGCTACGAAACATGTTTTTAAAATTTATTTTGATACCTTGCAAGCCATCGCTAAAGTGTGTGGCAGGGAATGAAGTAATTTTTTCTAATATTTGCTCTACGAAATATCCGGGTGATGGTAAAAATACGATTCCATGTCCGCGGAAGTTCCAATTTTGAATGTCTGTCTTGGTTTTTTAGAGTGGAAAATGGCCCCTCAAAGGATGAAAATACTCCCGTGATAGGTACTATTACTAGTCCCCAGGGTAGGGAATGATACGAGTAAAAAGAGGGATGGGAGTGTTGATACATCTAGTTCCCCCTGGAGAGTGGCCGAACATTCCACTTCGGGACTGCTAAGAGTGGAACTGCATGGGAAAATTTGAAATTTTCATGCATTTTCTCCGCCATCGCCTCTGAGTATCAAGGTTTTTTTTACGGGAGCGACGATAAAGGTACTCGAAACCAAATGCACAGAGCGTGAAGTTGCCTATTGTTGAATATTACCGTTGCGTGATCTTGCGCGCGGGTAATTCTATAGAAAACAATTTAAATTTGATGTCATAACCGCCCCAATACCGGAATAAGTGTTTTCACCCGTCAAAGAATGGAGTATTCACCCCACCCCGCCATACAATCTTGCATTGCCCGAGCAAAGTGGGCAATAGGGTCGCCGTACATGAGCTTGGGTTGTCATTTCATCATAAAATGTAGAACACAGTGTCGATGAAAGGACATTGTTCAGTATTCAGGAATAATATAACAAAATAACGTAGCCCATTTGTTCGCGGCGACGGGTTAATGCTTTTTCCTGGCAATCCGGGCATCGGGGGCTCTATTTCCAACCGGGTGGGTTTTTCCCCTACATCCACATAATATCCCGCAAGCTGCCACGAGGAGTGTGGCGGGGGTGTTTAGTCACCACCCGTAAAAGAGAATAAAACCACATAAAAACCAAACAATTTCATGCCAATCTATACCAAACAGAGGCGTATATATTTATGCAAAAACCGTTTTGGCTTACACACATACAAATATATATATATATATATATATATATCGATGATGCGGAAGTACTCACGAGAGCAATATAACTTTTCGACGGCACAATAGAACACAGAATAAAACAGATAACACGTAAAAGGACATTCACACTGTAAATGATTTAAGCTTACGGTCTACTCCGAGGCCTTCTTCAGGTCAGACTGAAGAGTCTGACCTGAAGAAGGCCTCGGAGTAGGCCGAAAGCTTAAATCATCTATAGTGTGAGTGTCCTTTTACGTGTTATCTGTTTTATTCTGTGTTCTATTGTGCCGTCCAAAAGTTATATATATATATATATATATATATATATATATATATTCAAACTTGAAAATCCCGCCATACGGCGCACAAATAATATACATATATAAACCATAAACACAGTAATCAACCCGAAGGTCGGCTTTGTAAGTGATGGTAGAGCTCACCCATGTACCAAGCCGGACGGCGTGTGAATATTCACACATCAGGGTAGGGCGCCAGTTCCTTTCCCTGTGCCGGTTTCGGTTTCCCAGGAAGACCTGGTACCCGAAAAATCAACTAGCTTGGGTGGAGCTGCAGGTGCCCAAAGTGAATCGAACCCGGGACCCTCCGGTCAGTAGTCTAACGCTCTACCCACTAGACCTCCGCAACCCATATATATATATATATATATATATATATATATATATATATATATATATATATATATACCATCAATTACTGTGCATACGCATGCACCTACGAATATAACTTATGTCTATAGAATGTTTAATCTTGCTCTGACGTGTAAATCGAATTAATCAATCAATAACTATAATGACTTTGATTTCTTACTATTATGATTCCTGATTGCTCGGGGAAAGAACGAGCATTTGTATCTATCTGTACTGGAACCTATCCCTTTTATCTTATCTTTGTGGTCTGACATATCTAAATAGTTAGGGACCATATAAATTCCTTTGGTGTCATTATTAAACTCATTTGTCGTGAACCTTTCTAAATTCTAAGTCTTGCTTGTTCTCTTCGCACATCAAGTGGCTCCTGGCATTATTTCCCTATACTATAAGATCTGCCTCATTCGTCTTCTTATTGTAACTATTTTTGACGAATCTGTCGGATTTTATCTGGGCCTTATCTAATTATTTAAGCCACACTTTCTCCCAAGGTTCCCAAATACTTGCGGCGAAATCCAATTGAGGTCTAACCAGAGCAAAATAACACCTCTATTTAACTTTCTCATTACATTTCCCCACCACCCGTTTAATTAAGTCGAGTTTCTTTAAAGCGGATCGGCGTATTGTCCTGATATGTGCTCCCCATGAAAGGGGTGGTGTTAGAACTACCCCCTAATATTTATCTTGATTGGTCGTTGTTATCACTGAACCCTGTGTTTCATAATTTATGTCCTGCTCGCCACTTACTTTCTTCTTAAATTTCAAAACTGCGTATTTTCCTATGTCAAGTACTAATCCCCATTCCTTGCACCGATATTGTGTCTAAGTCTCTAGAGAGTAGCTCCTCATAGGGAGGGCTTTCTGTTTCCTGGCATTTGCCATATCTTGCATGAACATCCAAAGTGAAAACCATCTCGATCTTTTCTTGAATTTCAACCCATTTCAATAACCTTTTCAAATCTTTTTTTCACACAGGTGAGTGTAAAAGACGACCCTACCAGTGAGATGATTCCTGTACCTACAACATTATTGTAAGTACAATCTTTCAGCCAAGTCTTTATCTTATCACCCTTTTCAGTGTGATAATTGGATACGATTTATCTGACAGATTCTCTTCGGAAAGTCTGAGCACCAGAATCCTCTTGGGCAAAACTCAGCTATTCTTAATTTTAGACTAGGATGTAGATTCTCACTTAAATACCAGGGAGGATGAGCTGTGAGTTCGGAAATTTCCATTCTGATACATTTGTGATCCTTCGTCTAGAGTCGCGGTACCCATCCAGCAGATAATTTTCTCAATTTCAGTTCCACTGTTGAAATGCGATATGTCCCTTCGGATGACATCCCTACATCTTCAGCGATTTGTCATAAATTCACTCTGCAATCCACCATGACCATTTTATGCACTTTTGCAAACAATTCTGGGGTAGTGGCACATTTTGGCCACATCTAAGCTGTCGCGGCCAAACTTAAACTCGTCCGTCCACTTGGCAACAGATAAATATCCAGGAGCAGAGTCCCCCAGACTTAAAGTTTATATATGCCCTTATAGTCGGCATGAATTCCCTTTGTTTTCTTACTTTTCTTTACGAAATATTTAATCACTCCAGGAATCTCAATTTTTTTCAACTTCACAAATCACTACACGGGAACAACAACAGAGAGACCTACGCACCACAGAGTCCTGACGGGTTACTTGTTTACTCATAAAGGATTACCTATTACCACGCGGGAAACTCGTTGCGCTAGCGCTGACATCTGGCGTGATGATTCTAAAAACCTTGCAAACTACCTGCGTACATTCGTATGATATCCCTCCTCCCTCTCTCACCGGAAATACAAGACTCTTTCGAGTTACGATTAGTATTTCCTGTTCCTCTGTTTTTAGTGACTATCCGCAAAATTTGATATTACTCTACGGATTGTGGCAGGTCCTTTCTATCCAAGTCTCCCCTCGCGTTGGCCTCGATACTCTCCGTAACGAGGTCTCCCTGCCTTCCCTCTCCGTCGGGAGGAGAGGAGAATGGAGCCGGGGAGAGAGAGCGAGGCCCGCGGCGGAAGATGAGTGCAACGTCGCTCTCGGAAACAGCCCCCCCAGACACAGTAGCCCTCTCTCACCCCTCGGGCAACGCGTGAGTTGTGAGAGAGCAGAAGATCTCGCGGGAACTTACTTTGGGAGGCGGGAGACCGCTCGTGACCCCTACTCCTGACACCACATTTTGGTGCGAAGCCGGTACATAGGTTAGCATACAAAGTACCAGAAGCAATTTTTTTCCTGACGTGACTGTGCGTCGTAGCGCAAGGGCTCGGTGAAGGCGGGACTGATCTTCAGCAATTGCCTGTGAGCGTTTGTTCAGGCTAGATCGTGTTTTCAGTGGACCCCTGTCGAGTGACTCTGTGCAAGCGCAAAATGCAGCGAACGATTGAACAGTGGTACGCCATCCAGTTTTGTGTTGGACTGGGTAAATCGGGTACAGAGACGTTGGGCATGATTCACCATGCATTCAAGGACGAAAGCAAGTTAAAAACTGTAATTTTTAAGTGGCACAAGCTCTTCTAAGATGGCCGATAGAGTGTGGACGACGAGCCCTGCGCTGGACGGCTGTAAATGTCAAGAAGCGACGACAACGTGCAACGTGTTCGTGAAATGCTGAATTTAGACCGTCTGTTAATTTTGCGCATGATCACAGATCATATTGACATTGATAAGATGGCATTCGACACTAATATCACTGAAAATTTGGCAATGCGAAAGATCTGCGTCCCGAAGATCTTTGGACGGACGACCAAAAGAGCAAAGTCGAGTGTCTGCTTGCGAAGACCTACAATGTAATGAAAAGAGAAACTTTGTAATTCCACATAGATTTATTATACGGACGACCTAGGTTTCGACGTGGCACGTCATCATCAGGTCAGACTTCTGCAATGTCATCGTCGCGATTCCCCAACCCCCTTACAGTCCCACCTTGGCACCAGCAGACTATTTCTTATTCCCAACAGTGAAATCCTCCCTCAAAGGACACCACCTTGGTTTGACCTTAAGTGCCGTCAAAGAAGTTTGCACGCGTACCCTTAAGGACCTTCCAGCTACCAGGGAGCCTTCGAGTCGTGGAAAAGCCTCTGGCAAAAACATGTTGACGCTCAATAGATGTACTTTGAAGAATGTTGAGTAGTTCATCTACATACACAATACCCCGCAATCCGCCGCAAGGGCGTTTGGCGGAAGGGGGGAGGGGTAATTGTAGCAATATCTGAAATGAATGTGTTTTTTCGAAATTATCCGCGTTAATTTTTATACATACCTTGTATGCATTACTCGGTGTGTGCAAAAGTTAGTGAAGGATCGGAAATGAAAGAATGGAGGTGACTCAGCATTCAAGTCGGAAGGCCCCCAAGGAGACGTTAAAATTTCACCGGAGAATCTAAATCAGGCTTCACCCAGTGAGAGTTCCCCACACAAGTTTTTATCACGACGAGTCCTTAAAAAAAGTTGGTTAAACTTAAAAACAAGTATGAGCTGATGTAGGCGATATTCTTTGTAAAAATATAAAAAATACGAATGAAGGAATACTCCAGTATTGAATGAATGAATTAGCTCCAATAGCCGTAAACAGTTTACCTTTCAAAACAAAGGACAAATAAAGTTAGTTGGCAACTGCCAACAAGTCAAAGGATGGAAAGGGTAAAATTGGATAAGGATAAGAAAGGTGAATACGAATACGCGTATTTCGGCCACAAAGTAGCCCAGAATACTCCAGTGTTTTCAAAAACCAACATTAGTAATACTGTAATATTCATGTGTGTAATTTTCTCGTTTCTCTGAAATAAATACTCATCTTCTCAAACTACTTCGGTAGGCATAATTGTTTATTGTCAAAGTATTTTAGAAGTTCAAAATGGTGAACATTCGTTTGGCAATTATTGACGCCTGTCTCAATTACAAGTTGGAGGTATTTGTTGATTGATAACTACCCAAATACTCACTGCACAATTTTTATAATTTAAAAAGGTGAATGGTTCACGGATTAGAATGAATTCTAACAGATAAACACAGTAATCAACCCGAAGTTTGATTTGGTAGGTAATGAGTATTAAGCCCAACGGCGTGTGAAATTCACTTATAAGGGCATAAGGGGGCGAGCTTCTTTCCCTGTGCAGGTTATGGTGTAAATTAGAAAGAAGGCGACCACTATGACTCCCCGAGGAGGGAATGCAACCGCTCTTTGTCCACAAAATGTCCGCAGGTGCCACTACCCGCACACGGACGTGGTAGGGGTACTCGGAAATGACTGAACTGTCGTTCACCAAACTGCGCGTCCGCGGGAAAATGATTGAATGTCAACTTGCATCTCCCCGCGATCTCCAGGGCTTGCTAAAACCATCATTCTACCGGGCAGTATGGTTTGTTTCATGGACACAGTCAATGAAGCCCCACCTAATACATCTACACAATACTCCGCAAACCTCCGCAAGAGCGTGTGGTGGGAGTATTAGGTCACCGCCTGTAAAAGATAATAAAACTACATGGAAAACCAAACAAACATATGCCAATCTACAGCCACAGAGGCGTATGTATTCATCCAAGTACATATAACATTAACTATCATCTCATCTACACGCACACAATATCTCGTAAGCCGCCGGAATGGCGTGTTGCGGGAGGTGTTAGCAATCACGCATGCACAATTTCAGTCATGTCACCTCTACCCAATTATGAATTTGATCATGCACCCGAAAAATGTTAATCACAGGAAATAAAGTGGTTATTTGCAACAGTATTCAATAACAGGATATTTACATTCAAATCATTCTGCAGAATTATTCAAAATACGGATCCTTTAAATACCAAAAACATGTAGGATATCGACAAAATAGATAAACTTCCAATTCTGATTATATCCTACGCGAGTACTCTCATATTTATTTTGATCTCTAATGGTTCGAGGAAAAAACGGCATTTTAAATCTATCCGTCCTACAATAAATCTTGATTTTACATGCGTGATCTCATCTACCATAATAAGTGGGGGCCTGTAATATCTTCAATTTCCTCAGATAAGTAGCCTGCCTTCAGTAAACTAGTGGCTCCCATCCAAATTCTTCCAACAGTGTTATGACACTACTACCTTGTTCTTAACAACTTTACGCTAACCTAGCTGCTCTATATTGCATCGATCTAGTTTCAAAATGAATCCTACTTCATGAGGATCCCATGCACCCTCAGCATACTCTAGCTGGGGAGCCGCATACATACATTTAGATTAAATACATCCAGTAGTTTTTTATTCTTTTGCTTTGGGCTTTAACAAATTTCAGTTTTATTCAAGAACTGGGTTTCGAAGGCCTTCTCCTCCCAAAGCTCTTCTCTCCTCGGCGAGTTCACGCGTTGAGATAGGTGAAAGGAATCAATGGGAAGCGCTAATGCCCTCCCATTGAATGCATCACTTATTTGGATCGGGGGAGGGGGGTGACGATTGCGTGAGGCCCCCTCCCCTCTGCCTCTCCCGCACAAGGAATCCGTTTCATGCGCTTCGAACTCAAAGACTGCCTGTATTTTATTTTCATCTTCCTGGGCGAGCGAGCCCCCGTCCTCCCGGCGGCAGAGGAAGCGCCTCCCGCCAAATCCACGCTCAAGAATGAGGACCTCTGCTGTTTTGTGGGCATGGGGCCGTGAGAGACCGGGGTGGGGGGCAGGTGGGCAAGGGGTGTGCGTGTGGGGGTGGGGGGGAGACGCCTTTGGAGCGGAGTGTTTGGTTGCCATGGAGAAATGTGGGAAAGGGGATCAGGGAATCTCTCTCTCCCCGTGGGCAGGAGATGTTTTTCATCTTTTGAAGATTCAGGAAAGGAAACGCCTCTTCCAGACGGATTTTCGGAGGCATAATGTGGGTTATATAAAAAACAGAATTCTTGTGTGAGGAAGCAAAAATGGAATGGTATGAATGACCGAGTACTTACTCTTCCCCCATCATTTATTGGAATCATAACTTGTATGTTTCATAATATTCCGAATAAGTTTGGAACTTTTATGAGGTAGTTGAGAATGGTTACTGATCGAGAAAGTAGTAATGGCGTGAATAACTGGTATTAGCACTATTTCACTGTTATACATTTATTGTACGACCGGGTTTCGATGTGTTACGTCATCAGATATATCGAATCCCGGTCGTACAATAAATTTTATACAGTGGAATAGGGCTACTATCAGTTATTCATTATGTTCGATCTCCACCAAATCACGCCTGAAATTACTCAATTAGTTAGTAATAGGGTCTTGGGAGTGAGTGCTTCATGAAAGATCGTACGTTTAATGCACCGATATGGGAGAGGTAAGGTAAAGGGTTGGGCAGGGCGGCGAAAGAGGATGGCACTCGACTCGCTAAACAGACGTAAGGAAAGAATGAAAAAGAAAAGCTGTCCCGAGTGAATTGGAGCGAGGAATACTCCGAGGATCTCGGATGATTAGGGGAGTAAGTATGAATGATATCAACGAGGGAGAGATACGCAAAGGAAATATCTATAATATTATCGAAGAAATTGGTGTATAGCCAGCCATCTTATTTCTATCCTACTGCGAACACTATGTTAACACTCTGTTATGAAAAAATAGCTTAGAAGCTCCTATTAGGTAGAAAAAAATGAAAATTCCGAAAATTTTAAATGAATTCAAGGTGAACAGTTGAATTCGTACTTTATGTACTCATACATATATATACATACATATATATACATACATACATACATTCATATGGAAATTTATGTTAGGACAATGGATTACGATGATGTAGAAGCACTCACGAAAGCAATATAACATTTGGACTGCCCAATAAAACAAAAAATAAAATTCACACATTGTAGGTTGTTTTTGAGCTTTCGCCCTTCTCCGAGGCCTTCTTCAGGTCAGACTCAGTTTACTTTGACATATTATCTATTTTATTTTGTGTTCTAATGTGCCATCCAAATGATATGTGTATACATATATATATATGTATATATATATATGTATATATATATTTATTCATTCAAACATAGAAATAGGTATAAGGAAAGGGGATAGGAAAACACATAAAAGGCGAACACAGGACATGTGGGGAAGGCGGTTTTTGAGCAGATAACGAAAGTAAAAATATTTCCTTATCCGTGATCTGCTCAAAAACCGCCTTCCCCACAGGTCCTGTGTTCGCCTTTTATGTGTTTTCCTATCCCCTTTCCTTATACCTATTTCTATGTTTGAATGAATATTTGTGCGCCGTATGGCGGGATTTTCAAGTTTGAATATATATATATATATATATATATATATATATATATATATATATATATATATATTTATGTATATATATATATCATTTTAAACGAAGGATCGAGATATCGCTAGTCAATAAAAGCAGAGGGAAACATTAACAAATGACACCCATACGTATTCAAAATTTTTGGTGGCTACAGCCTTCTTTCCCCAGGGGGAAAGGAGTGATATCTCGCTCCTTAGTTATATATATATATATATATATATAACAGATAACATTTAAAAGGACACTCACACTGTAGATGATTTAAGCTTTCGGCCTACTCCGAGGCCTTCTTCAGGTCAGACTGAGAGGTCTTGAGGGAAGAGTGCCTGGGGAGGGTAGGGGGGCGGAAGGTTTAGGGACTGTTAAGAAGGAAATTAAAGATTGCGGTTAAGGGTGGATGAGGAACCCCTTTTTTGTTGATTGTTCATTCGAATGGATAAGGAACCCCTTATCCATTCGAATGAACAATCACCGCTACTCCTGTAATTCTGCTTCACTCTCTTCTCTTCCTATCCCTTTACACGCAAGTTCACACAACCTATCATTTGACGAATGCTTTTCCCTAACAGTTCTTGAATCCATACCCGATTCAGCCACCAACATAGAGGTGAGAACTCGCGAATCCGCATACATCCTATATTTCCGATCCTTTAAAATTCCCACCTATATATATATATATATATATATATATATATATATATATATATATATATATATATATATATATATATATATATATATATATATATATATATATATATATATACATATATATAAACACACAAACACTAACACAAAAAACACCACACACATAGAAACATAAAAGAAGGACACTTACATTGGATATTTACGTTTCGACGGCACGGCCGTCGTCATCAGAATCTGATGACGACGGCCGTGCCGTCGAAACGTAAATATCCAATGTAAGTGTCCTTCTTTTATGTTTCTATGTGTGTGGTGTTTTTTGTGTTAGTGTTTGTGTGTTTGTGCGTCGCCGGAGAGCGTCTTTTCCAAGTTTATATATATATATATATATATATATATATATATATATATATATATATATATATATATATATATATAACATTTGGACGGCACAATAGAATGCAGAATAAAATAGATAACACGTAAAAGAACACTCACATTGTAGATTGTTTAAGCTTTCGGCCTACTCCGAGGCCTTCTTATTAAAATATATGCACGCACATGAACGAGAAGCATAACAAACAGTTAACTCGTATACACAGAGAGAAACTCTGAAATAGTAATTTCTCGCAGTCAATTCGCCGGATATGCAAATTCATGCCATAGCCGTGTACGGAATTTCCTTATCCCAACGCTGTTGTCAAAATAGACTTTGATTTTTAAGTTTTCATTCAAAATTCAAATAAAAATCAAGTCTATTTTATGATTATTTCAAATTTTAATATCATTTTCGGGTAACTTAAAATTAAATATAAATTCACACTCATGATAAGCAAATAATTCGGGAAGATAGAGGATAAAATTAATTTTGAATGCGATATTAGTGGACCCATGAGTTTGTTAATTTTAGACGTGTATTCTAAAATTACTCTCGCAGAATGGAGGCGATTAATACCGCGTGTAAACATGGTTGCAGCGTTGGAAGGGATGAAGTAGTTCAGTGACCAGTCCTGAGTGGATTCTTCGAGACGGAGGACTCGGGTTCGATTCCGATGATGCTTCTAGCCATCTTCGGTTTCTTTCTGTGTTTGACTTTTCGTGTGGCAGATCTTCGTGTGGTAGACAACCGTGAGCACCCCTCTTGTCACCATATGCCTACGTTATTATTCATGAATTTCATGGGCCCCACTGGGCTTACGTAGTGGAGGAGACCGCTACCCTCTCACCCTAAAAACAGGGCTTACTCGGAGTGGATTGGTTTCTGGATAATGTAGGGGGCGGACTAGCCTAGTAGAGGGCTTTGGGCAACTGACCAGAGGATCCCGGTTCGATTCCTTGGGACACAGCTTACGCCCACCCCTCTTTCGTATGCATTTCACGCGTCTTTTGAGACTTTGGTTCCGGTTGAGTTTCACCCCCCCACCACTTGCGCCCTTTCGCTAGCTCATCGCCGTGTTTTTGTCTCAGATAATAAAAAGTGTGATAAACTGGATATGCGGGTGGTTGTGGAATTGAATGACGCATTTGTCGAGCGAGGACTCTCCATGGCATTTCGCGGATTCGATCCGCGGAGTCGCTCGGCCAGGCACATCTCGAGCGCCTTCAAACCACTCGAAATAACTCCCACCGAGAGCAGGAGAACGGGCGTGGTACAGTTACGAACCGATCGCGTCTTAGGTACGATTCAAGCGGTTGCAGTGATGATCTCTCTTACAGGGCCCAACGTCACGCTTGGTTGCCACATTTGTCACTCTCTCGGTCGACTTCAAACACAACCGCTGAGTGGGCGGGGTTGTCTGTTTTTTTGTGGCCGCGTGTCCAAGAACATTAATCACCTTCAATCTGGGTATTACGATTTCAGTCGGACATCAAGCTATCTTTTATATATAAAAAAAACACAGTAATCAACCCGAAGGTCGGTTTAGTAGGTGACGGTAGAGCTCACCCATGTACTAAGCCCGACGGCGTGCGAATATTCACACATCAGGGTAGGGGGGCCAGTTCCTTTCCCTGTGCCGGTTATGGATTTCCCAGGAAGACCTGGTACCCGAAAAATCAACTAGTTTGGGTGGAGCTGCAGGTGCCCAAAGTGCCTTGCCCGGGAATCGAACCCGGGACCCTCTGGTCAGCAGTCCAACGCTCTACCCACTAGACCACCGCGACCCGCCTTTTATATATATATATATATATATATATATATATATATATATATATATATGTATATACACAGATATACTCATACACCTATATGCATACCTGTACATCTCTTAAACACGAGTTCAAATACAAACACTGGTTAAAAGATATAAATGGTATAATAATATTATAAATTACATATTCAGGTGTAATGTGGTGGAACCGTTACATAATAACGGATACGAAAACTCTTGCAATTTTCCACTTAAGGAAGATTTATTATCGACTATTTTGGACGTACTGCATTATTTTCATGTCTTGAAAATGATGTAGTACAACAAAACTATTCGACAAAAATCTTTATGAAGTGTAATCTTGCAAGAGTTTACGCCACTGTAATTAAAAATATATTTATTAGTACAAGTTATGAATATCTCTTCCAAGTTATCGTGTTGGTCTCCTCAAAATATAATCAAACAAGTTGTACATTTCTATCGCCATGGATGGGGCAAGAGGGAGACATTGAATGAAAAAAGGAGGAGCCGAGGGGATTAGGAGAGGTCAAACAATTGACCAATACATTTGCAACAGTTCCCAATCCTTGGTGTGATAATTTAACGGCGGCCCGTTTAGTTGACGCAGGTATTTGATCGCTATAGATCGCCGTGAAGGATCTCAAACCATTCAGTGGTTGTTTGGGCGGTGATTTGTTGCTCATAAAGTGCCAAATTTTCAACCTGACCCTCTTCAGTTTGCTGAATGTCTCGTTATAACTTTGCTCCTCAACAGCGAATTTGTCTGTGTAAATATATAGACAAACATAGGCTATTCGTTAGAGTCAACGTGGAGGTGACGCTTTTCAGATTCCACGTCTTCAGTCATGACAAGTTCGACCTCGTGCCCATGTTTCCAACATTTCACTTTTTTTTTTATTCCAGAGCGTAAGGAATAAAAATTTACCATTGAGGTCATCGAGTTTCCGAAACCGCGATCTCTGCTCCTTTGAAAGCGACACCGATGTGTAATGTAAGCTTCGCCTGCCCATTTATATTTATTCACTTTTTTCGACGCCGGCGAAGTTTGAGGTTGCAGGGTCGTGGGTAGCAGAGGGGGCTCAGGAGTGGAGGCGATGGAGTCGTCATCGTGACAACTGCGCAGTAGTGCCTCTTTCCCATCCTCAGGGGAGTATGATTTGAAACAAAAGAAAATTAAAAATTTTCCAACTGTCATCATCTTTACCACCCCTCTCGCATCCTCAAGATTTGCCTCGGGAAATAACGTTCACTCTTGGGAAGTTACGATCACGGCTTACCTCAGGCAACTCTCCTAGTCAAAACGGAAACGACACTCGAGACGAAAGAAATAATATTCGCAAAGTTCTGCAAATGCATCAATTCTCCATTTCCGGTTTCGCGCAGCAATCGATCAATCTCACCCTCCACGAAAATTTTCCATTTTTCTGATTTTTTTCTATTCTTTATTTCTTTTCACCACGTGCATTAGGCAAATGGAGGGGGTCTTTCGCCCCGTGGCTTTGGTAGGCCGACGTGACTGAGGAGATTCCAGATTGATTGGAGACGCGGCGGGAGGCGATGGATTCTTCTCTCGCTTGCTCGCTCAATGCCTCACGAAGGAACCCGATTTAGCATGAATACATCCACTCATACGTACGTACACAAACACACACACACATATATATATATATATATGTGTGTGTGTGTGTTTCATATATATATATACATACATACATACATACATCCTCACGAAGGAACCCGATTTAGCATGAATACACCCACTCATACGTACGTACACAAACACACACACACACACATATATATATGTGTGTGTGTGTTTCATATATATATATATACATACATACATACACACACACACACACATATATATATATATATATATATATATATATATATATATATATATATATATATATATATATATATATGAAATTCACTAAATAGTCATAGCAAACACAGAAACTAAAACATATAAAAGAGGGACTCACTAGTTCTCGAATTTTCGGTGGTGCAACCACCTTTCTCAAGAGGAATTAGGAACAGAACTCATATATATATATATATATATATATATATATATATATATATATATATATATATATATATATATATATATTGATGGATCTAGTGACAAGACAAAGTTTTATTATAAACATTTGAAAGGAACATTTTAAAACCATTTTTCCACATAGTCGCCTTTCAAATTGAGGTATTTATCATAAAAATACACAAGCTTTTCAATTCGTTCTGCCGCCTGTCACAAGACTAGGCCGACCACTGTGGTCCTCGTCGTGAACATCGGTGCTGTGGCCATTTTGTAACTGAATGTACCACTGCCTCACTCCGCCTTCATTCAGTGTTCCGTCTCCCTACACTTTACAAAGTTGCCCAATGGATTGAATTGTTTTAGTATTTTGCCAGTAAAAACCTAATCACAGATCGCACAACTCTCGGGATTTTTTATTGTAGCGCACACTTTGACTATTCCCAATGTGAGCAAAGTATAAGAACCACAGTCTGCTCACTACAAAAGCATGATGCGTACTGAGTGTAGTGATGTTTAGGCACCAAGATAGCTCTAGCTCTACCCACCGCCACGCTAGGCCGAAACGTAAGTTACTCTCTTGATAACTCTCATGTATATATGCGAAACTGATTGGCTGATTATTTCATACTAGTTTCATCATCTCTCTTTCGTGAAAAAATAGCTTGTTTCATAGGAGGCAACAGCGCTTATGCGTGCGTTTGTGAGGGAGAGAAACTTTGATGTCGCGAGTGACCGATATCTTAGCGAACGGGGATCGCGTAGTTGCCGAGGGCGCTGTGGCTGTTTCTCTGCCCATAAAAATGCCCGGAAGATTTTCCATTCCTTTAATTCACTCATTGGCGCATTCGGTCGTTTCGCAAGTCTCCTTCTAGGCCCTCCTCCATTTATTTATTTGTATCTCCCCGGTCTGGACGACCCGCATGCACTGCCCTCGTTTTCCCCTCGCGCGCCGTCCCACTCTTCCCGCCTCCCGCACCCACACGGCCGGCGCGGCGGTGGCGCGTGCCGGCACAAAAACCCAACCCGGGTCTTCGGGAGCGAGGTACGGGGCGACAACGGGCGGTGCCAACGGGATGGAGCGAGAGGGGAAGGGAAAATATTTGAAATAATAATGAGGGTGGATGATAAATAAATGAATGAGCGAAAGGGCGGACGGACGAAATGGGGGAGGGGGTGGGCACGTTTTATGCGCGGGGAAATAAATGAATGAGCGAAAAAAATGAGTGTAAGCGAAGTGGAGGTGGGTTCACGTCACGTGAGTGACCCAGTTTTCCGCGCCGGCCGTCGGATCGTGGCGCCACCTCCTTCTGCACGTTTTATACGTGTATCTCGCTCTCGTATGTGTGCCCTCTCGTCCGCTTGCATTCCTTCCGAGACGAGTGCCCCTCTCTCCCTCCCGACGACCGCTCCCTCCCACTATCCGCCCGGCCCTGGGGATGGTTCTCTGGAGTGCCTCTCACCCTGCCCCTCACCCGCCCCCACTCCACCCTCAGCCGTCCTCTGAAGGCTGCGAGACTGAAGGGACAGCCGACGTGAGGACGCGACGGATCATTTTTCACGGGTGCGAAAGGTCAATCGTGCGAAAATGTCAATCGCCTCGACCGAGATTCGAACCCGCATGATTCTACTTTTCGCAGTTTATTTGAATTTGATCGAGAAAATCACCTGGATATCTGTTTAACAGTTGCCTTTGACCTCGAGACGTTTTCGTCACGATCACGACTAGTTCGTGACATTGTACGCACGGTAAATACGTCAGGATATCTTGCCTCTCAATGGAAATCCCTTGGAAATTATAAGTGATATGTGAAAATTTGTTAAATTACCTATATACATATTATATATATGTATATATAATTATATATAAACGATAAACACAGTAATCAATCCGAAGGTCGGTTTAGTAGGTGATGGTAGAGCTCACCCATGTACCAAGCCCGACGGCGTGTGAATATTCACACATCAGGGTAGGGGGACCAGTTCCTTTCCCTGTGCCGGTTATGGTTTCCCAGTAAGATCTGGTACCCGAAAAATCAACTAACATGGGTGGAGCTGCAGGTGCCCAAAGTGCCTTGCCCGGGAATCGAACCCGGGACCCTCCGGCCAGTAGTCCAACGCTCTACCCACTAGACCACCGCGACCCTCATATATATATATATATATACATTCAAACACGAAACCCCGCCATACGGCGAACAAATATTCATTCACATAGAAATAGAGATAAGGAAAATTGGAAAGGAACACACATAAAGGAGGAATACAAGAGAGATAGGAAAGGCGGATTTGAGCAGATCACAAATGTAAAAATATTTTCCTCGACCGGCACTTGAACACCGGATCTCTCCACCTGCCGGCCGGATGCTCTAACCACTTGAGCTATGGAGAAACAAAAAAATATATATATATATCTCCAATCTACGTCTATCCTCCTGCTTCAATGACCACTTTTCCACGCTATACATAACTATACTCCATATCAGAGTTGTAGCAAGCCTTTTCTTACATTCTGACTCAATGTTCAGCGACGATATATAAAAACATTGATACACAGGAAGACAGTGAATGGACTCTCACATATCTAGTTGATAGTGAGACGGCACGGCAGTCATCATCAATACCCTTCCGATGATGATGGCCGTATCGTTGAAATGTCAAGTAGATATGTGTGTCCTTCCTCTGGGTTTCTGTACATAAATGTTTTATTCAAAGTTTATGTATGTATGTATGTATATATATATATATATATATATATATATATATATATATATATATATATATATATATATATCCTTCAAGATATATATTTTTATGGAAATTTATGAATACCTCGAAGGAAAGTCTCACGGATTTAAATAATAATTTAAACGGATATGCGAGATAGCGCTAACGAACAAACACACAGGGAAACGCATACAAATGAAACCCACATGTATTCCGAATGTTCGGTGGCCAAACCACCGTCCTCTAGGGAAAGAAGGAACTGATAAAAATTCGGAAGATATGTGAGCTTCGTTTGCATGTGCAATTCTCTGATCACTTAAACTATTGAGAAAACGTTATTAACTCTGATATCTGCGGGGGTTTATGCAGCCAAGTTTTCCGATTTTTTGGCCAGGAGATGGCGTTAGGGAGCTGTTTCAACCACCAAATAAGGATTAGAAGACAAAAGAGGGAGGGATAGTAGGTAAGTCAATCATACAACGTCATAAAGGATAGTAACAGTGCGTTTCATGGCACGCCTAGCGAGAAGATGGAGCATCAGTTAGAGCATTGTTAGAGCATCGGCCCGGCAGGTCGAAAGATCAGTGGTTCAAGTACCGGTGAAGAAAATATTTGTTCAAGTCCCGGTTAAGGAAATATTTTTACATTTGTGATCTGCTCAAATCCGCCTTCCCCATCTGTCCTTTGTTCGTCTTTTATGTGTTTTTATATCCCATTTCCTTATATCTATTTGTATGTGTGAATGTATACATGTATATATATGTAACACTTTTGTGAAAGTCTCACGGACGAGAAAAATAATGTAAATGGAATTAATACTAGTAGACAAAAACACAGAAACCCTCATAAAAGAGACACTCACAGGGTATCGAATTTTCCGTGGTCTAACCACCTTTCTCAAGAGGAGGAAGGAACGGAACTCAGTTCCTGAGCTGAGTTCCGTTCTTGAGCATTAACAACTGCGCAAGGGGGAGAAAGTATTTCGGGTCAAAATTAGTCTGATGTGTAACCGCTCCTTTCGCACACCCCCGGGATTGCTGGCAGGGTACAAAAAATTATTTGAAAAGATATATCACTCGTCCGGACATCCGGTCGCATTCGAATCTCGTTCTGCGCGAATGCTTCTCCCACCGCGAATTTTTGCACTTTTGTGCGTGACTCCGCTGAAGCGTACTGTTTCCTGAAATTATTTTGGGTGACCTGCCGATCGGAGGAATGCTGTGCGCTGAAATTTGGTAAATGTTGGCGAAATAACTAAACATACTAGAAGACCAAAGAATTAGGGGAGGGAAGTAGTGGATACCGGAAGGGCTGCTGTGAAGGGGTCACAGGAAGGTGAACATAGACTACAGGTAAGAGGGACGAATGTATGAAAGAACATCTTATTGTCCACATTGTACATAATTTACACAACATCATAAAAATTTAAATTATTAGAAACCTCGGTGAAATATTGATTTCAGCAATTATTATATTAAAATAATCTTACATACGTGTATATTGCGGAAGAGTTACCCATGACGTCCTATTTTGGGGGAACGTGCCGTTTCTCCCTCTCCCTCTGGAGTCTCGAGCGCCCATTCGCAGAGAATAGCGGTGAGAGTGAGACACAAAAGTCCTTTGGATTTCCGCCTCAAGACTACTCAGGTCAGTGAGTGTCCAGGTGGAGTGTTTTGAAAGGAGGGAAGGAGTGAGGCAAGGAAGGATGCGGGTCGCCTCCGACAACTACGTACTCCGAGGGCATTGTGGCGGAGAGTTGGGAGGAGGGAAAGTGCGCGGGCATGGGTAGGTGGCTGGCCTATTAAATGCATTTGCTTCGTGGAAGACGTGATCTCGTTTATAGAAAGTCAAAAGATCTGTGAACAATTAGAAATCACATGGACGAAACAAAGGAAGTATACAATTAAAAGTAAAGGAAACAAGCTTATCATTAGTTGGAGAGACGAATGCGATGATATATCTGTAAAATGAGAACAGATGAAGTTAAGTGAAATGATTCAGGAGGAACTAAGCCTTGAAGTAATTCAGAACTTGAGTTGTGAGAATGAGACGGAAGCAGGAAATTAATTATGCTCGCGCAGGAAAGAAAATAGGATACTGAACATTTCACAAACTCACCGGCTTAAACTGTAGGAACATTACTTAATTGGGCAAGGAAAGAAAGTAAACAGTAGTAATCCCCGAAAAAAATGTTAATCTCTTGACGTAGGTTTTAGAGCGTCACCCTAAAGATGATCCGGGGTTGAAACGTATATCGTGAGAATTAGAATGTAAGGGGAATGAGGAAATACGTGTTTACTTTTCCTGTTACATTTTCCAATAAATAGTAAAGTTTAAATTTTGTTAGAATTTGAAAAGAGCTGGGCATAGTTTTTCCTGTGTGTATGTGCCTGGAATGTTTTTCTGTATAAATGCGAAACGTAGTCTTCACGGAAAAAAGATGGAAAAAGAAAAGAAAGTGTTCAGATGTGAATTTGAAAAAAGAAGTCAGATATCAATGGGCCGAGCAAAGTAGTAAGAGAAGGGAAGATATGTGCTAGTAGTTAGAGATGAGTCGGGTAAGGCAGTAGTTGGAATATATAGATGGAATTGAATCCCGACTTGAAGGCTCCCTGGTAGGCGGAAGGTCCTTCACGGCACGCGTGAACGTTTCTTTAATGACACTTAGGGTCCTATGGCGATGTCCTTTGAAGGAGGGAGGATTTCACTTTTGGGAATAGAAATAATAGTATGCTGGTGCCAAGTCGGGGAATCGTCACGATGTCGTTGCAGGTCTTCGCGAATAGACACTAGACTCTTCCCTTAGTTACCCATCCAAAGACCTTCGGAAGGACGAGTTTAGCCCAGATCTTTCGCATCTCCAAATTTTTAGCGATAATGTTGTTTGCAATGTTTCATCTTGTCAATGCCAATGCGATCTGTGGTCATACGAACACTTAACCGACGCTCTGAATTCAGCACTTCACGCATGCGTCAGGAAAACATTGTTACCGATACTCTTTATGTAAACCTTTCAGGCCAGCATGCTGTGTCTATTGACTTTTCTCGCCTTTATTGCTGTGCCAAAGTGCCAGTTCGGGTTGCCGACTCGGAGCCCCTCGGGTTCAAATCCGAGTGCCACTCAAACAATTTATACCCTCGTCGAACAAGTAAGGAGACGCGCTTTGCCCAAGAGGGGACGTATGGTAAAACAAGTTGCAGTCAACAATGGGTACAGAGAAATAATGATTGACACATATACAACATAAAACAAACACAGATAGCCCAGAAAGCTATATACCTCACATCTAAACTTGACGAGCACCAATGGCGAAGAATTCCATTTCTTGGCCACATTTCACTCAGAATACAACAAATGCCATCCAAGAACAAAATCAAGACAGCGTTTGACAACACACACACACACTCTTTGAAAAACATAATGGTTTCACCCGAAAAAATTCATATAATGCAACAATTGAAACAATTGATTTTATTATGTGTGATTGGTTGATAAGGGCGAGGATCAGTGCTTTCTAGTATACCTAGCCAGAGCGTTTTTGTTGAAGTTAATGAACAAGCTACCTTGTTCATTAACAACTTTTCACTAAAATAGCTGCTCTTCGTTGCACTCGGTCTAGTTCCAAAATTAAACCTACCAAGGTGGGGTATAAACAGCATGAAATAACAAAACTCCTTGACCCTTTCATCATAATTATAAGGTATCCTTTTCCTGAGTCCTTTCTTTTTTTGTTATACCGCAAATTTCACGAATTTTTTTCCCCAGGACATCTCTGTAGTTATATTTACACCCAATTAGTTTATCTATTCTACGTTTGTTATTGTGGTTCCATGTATAGTGTGTTTCCGGATGAAATACTCTTCCTCCAAAAATGTATGGAAGGACATTTATTTAACTGTAATTCTAGTTCCCATGTCTCGCACGACTTTAGGATAGCATCTAGGTAGTTAGCTAACGATATTCTATCTTCATGACCGAATATATCCCTATACATCACTGTATCCCAAGCAAATAGACGAAGTTTACTGGAAATCTGAGACCCGATGTGTAAAAGGAACAATGACGCACCGATAACACCTCCATGATAAGATGGCGAAATCCCTCCTTGAAAGCCCTCTTGAATCGGCGAAGAGGGAATCCTGCAATCCATGCAGATATGGACTAATACGAGTCGGTTACACCATAGTTGCACTACCACAATGACAAGGAATGAGACGGAGTGTCGGTCTGCATCTAAAGCGGGACGCCGTCGGCCGAAACTCCTTTCCCACACAGTGAACCATGTAATGAGAGGAGCACCACTCCCACCCTCCCTTCCTGCCCCCCCGACCCCCCTCCCTGCAGGGAGAACTGTCGGCCATCGACGACGGGCGAAACAATACCGCTCAACGTTTAGAAGTCATTGGCCCGTTTCGATACGCCATTTAAGCCTGCGCTCCACGACAATAAAGAATAATGAATGCGTATCCAGAGAGAGAGACACGGCTTGTAGCGAGGCGCTGACATGGAAGCAAAACGAAAAGATCTGTATAAAAAAGCCTCTTTTGGGCAACGCAGTCTTCTTAATGAAAAATTCTCTCCTACATCAGCGTAGCAAACTGCTCCCTTCCTCCCCTATGAGCGCATCAAAGGTGGCAGAAGCCAGAAATTATAAGCGCTCATATATAATTTTGGGTACGATTTTCCTCGAATTCTCACGCAATTCTCTAAAATTGTATCCAGTTTTGAGGGTGGTATGAAGGCTAGTAGAACGTAGTTTTGGGCACGACATAGGAACGCAACAATTTTGGCTTTAGGACGGAGTTAGCATGGACCTTGGATAGCAAGTGCAGACGACAACAAGAAACAACTGGAAGCAATGGGGAATGCGCGTGGTGTAACACAGGAGGAGGAAGGTGAAGATTGAATCGACTGAATCAATGGAACATGCATGCATGAATATAAAGTATAGTAATAACAGTGGATATATACATTTTGTTCTTAATTTAATGAGCATGAACTTTCACAAAGTTGAGCCTGAAACAATAGAAATCATAATGTATAGCTATAAAATAATACATATATAATAATATTCATATAATTAATTATGAACGTACACACATTCAAGCACAATAACCCGAGCAATACCGAAAAAAGTATTGAGACTTGTAACCGTGGACATTCGAATTGCTAGTCAAGCTATCGAGGAAACGTCATCACCATCGGAATACATCCGGGGTACGCAACCAGGTTGCCCCACTGTTCGGCCAAGTGATGGCGCTTGGATACCAGTTTTTTTTTGTTCTTATATGTCATTTTATTTACCTGTGTCATATTAGTTATATCATAATCCAGATGTGGAGTGTTGGCTTATTGACCTCTGGAGGGTCTGGGTTTGATTTCCGAGGGCGCCTCTCTTGATGCCCTTATCTTCACACGAGCCGTGTGATTACCGCAACTTCCCGGAAGGCATAGGCGGCACAGGGAAGGGTCCGATCCTGTTGTGTGAATTCCACAAGTGTTGGATGAACTCTACCGACATCTACAAAACCGACCTTAGGGTTGATTGCTGTGTTAATGGTTGTATGTTATAAACAAAAGAAATTGATCCAAATATGTTCTCTTCTGTTACCCATAGGTCCTTGGGAATGTATCATTCGTGATTGAGGATATTTGCAATCAATCCTGGTGATACAAAGATAAACGCGCGAAGTTTTTATCTCCTATCGCACTCCTCGATCATCTGCGACCCAAAAAAGATTCTAGCAGCCGCGGGTGTAATATGCTGCAATTGCAAAATATAAAACCAATGAAACAACAGGTGACACGGTCCACTTAATTATATTTTTTACCATGGCTACGAAACTAGTGCGTGGGCGTGCATTGTCTTGATAGAGGATGACTTTCTTCCTTGCTAAACCTGGCGTTTATTCGTGTTTCTTTTTCTGTAGTTGGTCCATGAGGTGAACGTAATAATGTGTAGTAATTTTTGCATCAGTGGCAAGATAATCTATTAGCAGAATCCCTTTCGCATCCCAGAAAACTGAAGCCATCACCTTTCCGGCCGACCGTATTGCCTTTGCTTTCTTTGTTGGTGGTGAATCAACATGTTTCCAATGCTTTGGATACTGTTTTTTCGGTAGGTTATAGTAGTGGACCCAAGTCTCACCTGTGGCCGCAGGTGAGACTTGGTTCCACTACTATAAAATCTTGTTGGTTGCTCTTGAAAGGGGTCAAATATTGTTCGGATATTTCCATTCTCTTGCGTTTGTCATCCTGCGCCAAGGTTTGCGGCACCCATCTAATAGATAATTTTCTCATATCAAACTCCACTGTTAAAATGTGATGAAACCATTCAGACAACATCCAGACGGTTTCAGGGATTTCTCGCCCTTCCATTCGACCATGACGATTTTATGCACTTTTGCAATAATTTCTGTGTTAGTGGCACATTTTGGCCGACCACTACGCGGATCATCATCTGAGCTGTCCCGACCAAACTTAAACTCATTTTTCCGCTTGGCAACAGTTGAATACAAAGGAGAAGGGTGCCTCAAAGTTTTCTGAAAGTCGGCAAAAATTTCCTTTGTTCTCATGCCTTTACGAAGTACTTATTCACTGCTTGGATCTCAGTTTTTTCCATACTCGCAAATCACTACACGGGAACAACAGCAGAGAGGCGTCCGCACCACAGATCTCTTCCCAGAGCACTGACGCGTTACGTGTTTACTCATACAGGATTGCCTATTACTACGCGGGAAACTCGTTGCGCTAGCGCTGACATCTGGTGATGATTCCAAAAACCTTTCAAACTACATCCGTAATAACTTGAAGGTGAAAGAGCGCAGGGAATGAAAGTCTCTGGGGTCAAGATAAGGACGCAAATCAAGTCCTGCCTGAGCAAAGGGATGTGAAAATTAATCGAATGTGCCGACGTAGTGTGCGAATCAACGGGTTCATCCCAGACAGCAGAGCAAGCCTTCAAGCAACCCTGCATGGCGGTGCTGGGGAAGGGTGCGGCGGTGCGCGCCTTCGTGTCCGTCACACGCCACGGCACCCCCCCCCCCCGTTGGCTCTCGAAGCGGAGACGAGGGCCGACGGGTGAGGAGCGGTTTGCTCTCCCGGGAACAAAAGAAGGCGCTCGATCCGTCCTCCGCGAAACCGGTATTGTTGCTGCGTCCAAGGGTGACATTGTTCTCTCACTTGCACCGCGGGGCGACGCTCGGGACTATGTCGCTTTCCTAGGTTCTTAAACGTCACCTTTATGGAGAGATAGTTGAGATACTGCTTCAATAGGCCATTCATACTCATCTTTTCATGCCTCGCCATTTTCAAATGCACCGCAAAACCTGAGTACGTTCGACGAACCCGTGGTTCGGTTTGGTAGGAGGCGCCAGAGGTCACCTCGTGCGAAGCCCTCTACCACGTGTGAAGTTCGCGACAGTAGTTTAGGAGAAGGGCCAGTTCCTTATTGCCCGCTGCCACCTGCGGATCCCTAGGATGCTCTGGCACAAGGACATTCACAGGCGACTTGGATGAAGTAGAGGGTGCCCCCCAGGAATCGACCCCAGGCCAACTGGTCAGTAGCACAAACCCCACCCCACTAGACTACTCCGCCCATTCAATTGTGTGTATGCCTGGTTATTCGCGCTCTCCGAGTGATTCGGGGTCCTTCATTTTTTTTCAACGTTGCAATTGAATTGAATTGGGAGAGGAACTAAATGTTTTATTTATTGCCAAAAATGCAATTATGTTGGCTATTTCAACTGTATTGGTCAAATGGCTATGTGTTGTTGAAACTACGGCCGCAAGACGGCGTTCGGGTCGGTGGCGGCCTTATGTTTTTTCACGCCAATGACACTGGGCAGTGAATACTTTTTATCATTTTCAAGGAAAATTACTCGATTTTTTAACTTAATCTTACCCCTTCCCACATTCATTCATTAAACTTTGAATAATTCAGTTACCACTGGTAAAAAACCCAACAGTCGGAATAGTTATATTTCAAATATCTTGGAGATATATACTATATATGTTTGTGTACACGCATATACTCGTATACACGCACAAATTTTGATTAAACATACATCACTAAAACACGAATAAAGGACACCCACGTATATATTATATATGACGATTCGACGGCAGTGCTGCCATCTTCAGATGCGCGGTGTCCATTCTTTCTCTTTCTGTATTTATATTTTTATTTAATCAGAGTTTATATATTTTATGTGTGTGTGTTTACATATTTATGTCGTCGCTATGCTATGTAAATACACATACACAGACTGGCGCGTACCCACACAGTACGCGCCAGGCGGATGGCAGCCCCCCCCGCACCTTCACACCCCCGCCCGCGCGGCCTCGAGGGCCCTGGTCTTCCTAGCGGCCAATGCTACGTTCTTCGTGTGCGGGGATTGAAATAATGGAGTAATGATTCAATAATATGCTACGTACGGCTATGTCTTAGCGACCAATAAGTGTAGAATGTCTTCCGAAAAAGTTTTAATTTTGCATCATTCCAAAAAATTCTCAGTTCTTGAAATATTTCAAAATCACGAGACTTTTAACGAAACAGGTAATTCTACGAGTGATGCTCTTGAATTGAATTCCAGAAGCATATAAACTTCTTGAACTCTGTAAGGCTTGAATTCTGTAAGGCATTTTGGTTCGTCGTAGAATTGTGATGCAATCAGGGGAACTGAAGTGGAGCCAATAAATATATACATATATACATATATATACATGTATATATATATATATATATATATATATATATAAACTTGGAAAAGACGCTCTCCGGCGACGCACAAACACACAAACACTAACACAAAAAACACTACACACATAGAAACATAAAAGAAGGACACTTACATTGGATATTTACGTTTCGACGGCACGGCCGTCGTCATCAGATTCTGATGACGACGGCCGTGCCGTCGAAACGTAAATATCCAATGTAAGTGTCCTTCTTTTATGTTTCTATGTGTGTAGTGTTTTTTGTGTTAGTGTTTGTGTGTATATATATATATATATATATATATATATATATATGAGAATATAGTCCATAATTATTAATATTTTATGCGTCATTCCTAAAATTTGTACTCACAAGTCAAAATCCGCATCGTATGTAATTGATCAGGCGTTTTGGGCGAAATTTTATGGAGGGTTTAGATTCTCAGTGGGGTGAAAACCATTTTTCTAACTTACTCATTACGTGATGGTTTAACATTAGTAAAGTTTACAGGCCCGAAAAGCTACGGAGCACCGTCATAATAATGACGGTGTAACTAGCTTTGTTTTGGGTCAGATAGATCTGGCAAGAGGGAATATTAGCGAAATTTTATTCCATAACATATGATTTGCGACGGCTCATTTTTAGACGTTGAATTTTGAAGAAACTGCGAAAAATTACTTGATTCTAGCTTTTGGCGTAGATAACGACAAATGTTTGCTTATGGAAATTTCACAGGTCACGATTATATTTCATTGTTATTATTAGATAATATACTTGTTAAGGTAGATTTTGGTTGATCACAAGCTACCAAATAAATGTTTTGTCTCTCCTAACAAAACACAACCCAACATTCTACTTTACTATAGGCCCCTCTTCATCTACTTCCTTCATTCCGTCCAACATCCCTATCCTATTCCTGCCCCTTCCTCTTTTGCCTAACATTCTCCCCCCCTATCACAGTCTTCAATATCTGCCGATCAATATGCCCTTAATCCATTTTTCCTGCCTCCTCCTGTTTTCTACCAACAATCCCCTCTCCAACCCTTTCGCCATACCCAGCACCTCATTTTTTTCCTTTCTCTCCACTTCGCCTTCTCTATCCTTATCCACGACATACAAACCCTGTATATACCCTGTATTTCAAAAGCCTCCAGTCTACGTCTCCTCCTGCTTCAGTGACCATGTTCCCACGCCGTATATAACTGCGATCTATATCAAGTTTTTGACGCGCCTTTTCTGAGCATCCTTACTGAACGTCCCCTCTCCTCGTGAAAACCTCTTTGCCAAGTTCAATTCTTCTTCTACATCTCGTCTGAATCTCTTGCATATATGCAATTCTTCTCTTTGTTTCCATACTACTTTGACCATTTTGGTCCAAGACACTTCCGAGACACATAAACTGTTGCACCTGCTCTAGTTTTTTCTCTCCGATTTAATTGTGAACTTCCATTTCATTCAGCAATACTTGCAACTCCTTGTCTGATTGACAAACTAGAACTTGGTCCTCAGCAAACATAACTGATTTTGTGAATTCCTAGCCGAATTTCATACCTCTTTACACGGCAAATACATCCTGATTGTGTTCTCTATATCCTCTCTATTAGCGATCTCATTACTGGAATGGCATCGCGTGTGCCTCTACCTAAACCCAAACTGACCATCCCCAAGGTAATCATTTTCCCGGATGTATTTTCCCGGATCTATTGCCAGAGGCCGTAGAGCTCTTAGTTTCTTTCCATTTTCCCGGATCTCCATCCTTTTGTTGGTGATCCTGAAGACCTGTTTAGCTGCTTGCAAAATCAAACTTATTGTTCTGCAGTCCTCATGTAATGTAGCCTTTACTTCTTACCTTTTTCTCATAGAACACCTAAATTTAGATCCACCCCAATTTTTTTTATCATTTCCGCTTATCAATTTTGAGCCACATCCGAGGGATAAGTAGAGGGAGTCAGAGCCCCCCCCCCCCCCTCAATTTTTTATTTTAACGAGTTGAGCACTCCATTGAAATCGAGGGCGAGGAACACTCACCAGCCAGTCTCTTTCTTTGCCAGGAGTTGCGCCTATAAGCGGAATTATGAGTTCAACACTTACTGATGATAATGGCTAAATGGGAATTGGTTTACCCACTACGGTTTATCAGGAAAGAACCACTATTCGTAAGCTGAAGTGTTACATAACCCCCCGCGGGCTTGAGTGTAGGGTTCCTTATTCGCGGGGGTGGCCCTCCCTTAAGCGCGTCCCAGTCCTAGCAATCGCTCGCGGTCTCGGCAGTGGGCACCCCCTCTGCCGTTATACGTATGCTGCCCCACCCCATCCCCCACTTCACCCTGCGTGGCCGTTGGTGCGAAGGATTTATGTCGCAGCAATTTTTCCTTCCCTTCTCTCTCTCTCCCTTGGCACTCACTAGATGGGAAGTAAAAAAATGAAAATCGATGCAGCGGTCGTGCCACTCACGCTGTCGTTCCGCTCTCAGAGAGTGACCTCGCATAATTAAATCCAATCTTGACTTCACGCGAACTCCAGACGAAAGAAAAATCGCTGAGTGATGCAGGCATGGGATCAAATGGCCGCCATCTCTCAGTATTTCGGGCGTCTCCGTCCCTGTCGGGTGTTTATGCTGCGAAGAGTTTAAACAGTCTTTAGGCCCTTCTCCAAGAAAAGCAGGTTGCTGCAAGTTCTCAGTCGTGGTGCGGAAAGCTGGCTCTCGCGACGAAAATGACGTGTACTAATTGTGACACACGTCTGGTTTATATAGTAAGGTTAGATGTGGAAATGGGCCGAGGAGTTTAGGGTCCCTTCTCTTCAAAACGCAAAGGAATTGACATCTTCTTATAATTTGCACGTGCGGAGTCTTCAGAAGATAGTAAGCGTTGCAGCACTTGTTACTTGCCTACATTATATTTATGTAAATATGATAGTTTTCTCTTACATTTAAATATTTCCTGAGGACTCGTACGTATGTAGCTTTGAGAAACGAAACTCGGTTCGTCAGACGAATATTTTAGATAGATATTTAGTACCTTACAAAGCGACTTATAGAGTGAGTGGCAGGGGGTGAATTCACACCGGACTAATTTAACCCGAAAATTTTACCCTTACCGCGCTCGGACATTGTTATTCTGATCCCTTATCGTTCGTGGAAAAAAATGACATCGGAAATCTATCTGTTCCACCCTTAACGAATGGGCGTCGGCGACGTGTCGTTGTCTGTGTTCTATAGTTATTCAGTTTAGCTTAGAATTAAATGATGGGAGAAATTTTGAGATGAATAGATAAATGCATATTTTCAGAGACTTATGTTATCCTTTTAATGAACAAGGTTTGCATAAAAAGTATCGCTAACAATTTTTTCCTGATGTGTGCGTAAAGTGCTGAATTCACACCGTTGGTTAATTGTGCGTATGACGCAGATCGTATTGGCATTGATAAGACAGTAACAGTGCACACACTATTATCACTGAAAATTTGGCGGTGCAAAAGATCTACGCTAAACACACCCCAGAAGTTTTGATAAACGTGCAAAGGTAGAGTCGAGTGTCTGCTTGTTAAGACCTTCTACAATGGCATCGCAATGATTCCCCAACCCCCTTACAGTTCTGACTTGGCACCAGCAGACTGTTTCCTATTCCCAAAAGTAAAATCAACCATCCATAAAAGGACATCACAATGGGACCCTAACTGCGGTGAAAGGAGCTTGCACGCGTACCCTTAAGGACCTTTCGCCTTCCAGGGAGCCTTCGAGTCGTAGAAAAGCAAATCTTTTCCCGATACTTTTTATAAAAGCCATGAATATCAAACTCAAATCTGTGAGAATATGTGGTCGACTACCCTCGAATAAGTAGTCGCGTATATGCAGATGACAGTTGTGGTGACTCGGAACAGTTCTCAAAGACATTTTACTATTTATATTTCAGCAAGGGGTGACAGCAGATGAGAATACGTAATTCAGAGTGAAGGAAGTTGGGAACATATCGAGCGAAAGGGAATCATTCGAAAATCATTATTTAACCTGAAATTCATTTTAATAATTAGAGCGCTTCCTTTGCCTCGCATAGTGGTGTATATGGAGGGCACGTCAAATAAGTAAGTGGTTGGTAAAAGGAAAGAGAGGTTATTTCGCGAATATAGTAAAACAAACCCAGGCTGCTCTCTGGTTTCAAAATGGCGTTATATAAGATTTCAATTAGAACAAAAACCTTGCAAGGATACATAGTGCATCAGCTTTAACTTCTTCACCATTCGAGCTAGGCAACGAAGGGGGCTGAGAGTGAATGACTAAATTTCAGGGTCCTCGGGAGAAAGTGGGGCATGATGGTCAAGGAGAATCGTGAAGGACAGACGAGATGCCCAATGCTCGGATCACTTTTCGAGGGGAAAAAGGGTATCACGTAGTCTTAGGGCCACACTCGTTCTGAGAAAAGGGTTGGGTTGACAATAAGCAAGGGTTGCAAGCAAAGAATGGATGCCAATGAGGCAAACTTTGGACATCGACGCCCCCGGTGTTCCAGGTGTGTGCAACTTGTGGAAATGGTTCATCAAATCAAATTGTGGAAATGGTTTATCTTAGGAAGAGATTTACTTTGCCGCGGCCTTTATTTCAGAGAATGTTAATTAAAATACTGCCTGCCTTCTGATCGTGATTCCCAGTGAACTTATGCGCGGCACAATATTTATAGGTGGGTACTACCCGGAGCCATTACCCCGTGGTGCTCACCCTTACGTATTTGAATGCTTTGGAACTCAAAAGTTTTCCCAATAAGCCTCCTTAAATAAAATTGTTAATTTGCTATTATTTCCAGTTTAAGTCAGAATAAATATATGGCTATCCAGAAAGTAACTTATGTTTTGGAATAAAATATTAGTGTAGGGACAAGAAAAAGTTTTATTGCATACATTTGTAAGGATATTTTAAAACTATTTTTCTGCATAGCGGTTATTCAAATTGAGACATTTATCATAACGATACACTAGCTTTTTAATTCTATCTCTGAAGAAATCTGTCCCCTGTCACAAGCTTAGGCCGACCACTGAGGTCCTCGACGTGAACATTGGTGCTGCGGTCATTTTTTAACTGAGAATGCACCACTGCCTCACTCCGCCTTCACTTATTATTTCGTCTCCGTCTACACTTCACAAAATTACTCATGAATTTCAATTGGCTTGTGTTAGTTTCTTTCCAGGAAAATTCCTTCGCAGATCGCATTCTTATGGGATTTTCTATTACAGCGTACATTTTAACAGTTCGCAATGTGAGCAAAGTAGAAGAACCACGGTCTACAAACTACCACTGCATGATACGGACTGAGTGTAGGGATGTTAAGAAGCCCAGACTCTAACCCCTACCCACTGCCACGCTAGGTAGAAACGTAAGTTACTTTCTGGAGAGCTTTCGTAATTTCAAAAGTAAATCTTGTATTTTTTTGCGTACGAATTTTCGTCTGATTAATTTTTTTTATATTTTTGGATTAACCTTGGTGCTTTGTCGGATTATGGGATTATTTGTTGTTATAAATCATGAATAATCAGCGAAATACAAATTTATGAGGGTGAATATTTCGTAAAAATTTTTTGTCTTTTGTTAAAGAAAGAATTTTCCATCCTTTTTTGGGATCAAAATATAATATTAATATTCATAATATATATTCGTAACATACTTGATATTATTTAAAGAAACATGTACTAAATTATCATCTTAAGTACCACATGTACATGTATATTCCTGCAAATCTGAAACTACGTTAAAACGTGGAAAAGCCTATTGGCCCACACTATTCAGACTGTACACGTAGATCACCATCTCCTGGTCAAGAAGCTTTTATCTCAGCTAGGCTTAGAATAACTGAGAAAGCGAAATCCAAGAGGGGCAGGTTGAAAGGAGAAATAGGAGATAGTGATTTGCAAAATGTGTAAGGAAACCTTAGCCGCAAGACCTAATTGAGAGGTTATGGAGAAGAAACGTCAGTGAAGCCATTGATAAGGACAATGGCTCAAAGATCATTTAGTCGGAAGATGAGTGTACCTGTAGCCCAGGTGGTCTTTCCACATTTACGTGCACAGAAATGTTCAAGGTTCTAGTTCGGACAGGCGTCCAATTTACGACAATTTCAGTGGAATACGTGGGTCGTACAATAAATCCTTAGAAAATCCAAGAGATGTATCGAAAACTGTTGGCAATAGATAGATTTTAAATCTTTGGCTATATCCATCTCGTGGTTTCATTGCCATAGTAGAATGAAGTTACTAACGTTTATTTAAAAAAATGGAAAAAATTAGTCCTTAAGGTACGTGTTCAAGCTTCTTTGACGGCACTTAGGGTGCCTTGGTGGTGTCCTTTGAGGGAGGGAGGATTTCACTTTTGGGAATAGGAAACAGCATTGTGGTGTCAAGTCGAAAGGGGCTGGAGAATCGTCGCGATGCCGTCGCAGAGGTTTTTGCAAGCAGACACTCGACTCTGCTCATGGTCATCCGTCAAGACATTCGGGAGGAGTTTTGCGCAGATCTTTCGCATCGCCAAATTTTCAGTGATAGGATTGTGCACTGTCATCTTATCAAAATGACCTGCGATCATGCACACACTTAACCGATGGTCTGAATTCAGCACTTAATGCACACTTTGCACGTTGAAGTCGGATCTTGACGTCGACGGCCGTCCAGCACGGGGCTCGTCCTCCAAACTTCTAGGCCATCTTTGAAGAATTTGCGCCACTTAAAAACTGTAGTTTGTGACATGCTTTCATCCTTGAACACTTGGCGAATCATACACGTTCCGTAACCGATTTCTCCAGTCAAACGCCAAATTCGATGGCGTGCCGCTGTTTTTCGTTCGCCCCTTTTTGCGCTTGTCCCGAGTCACTCGACAGGAATCCACTTAAAATACAATCTAGTCTGAACGAAAGTTCGCAGGCGATTGGCGCTTGTTGAAGGTCAAACCCCCCACCACCGAGCCTGCCAGCTGCGACGTACAGTCACTTCAGGGAAAAAATGCTTCCGATGCTTTTTATGCAAACCTTGTATTCTGAAGCATGATAGTAAACCGGAGGCCATAGCTGAAGGAAACGCCACGAGAAGAAGAATAAAAATCGAAGAACGGAATTGATTGGGATAAACAGGTGATGGAAGCTGTTTTTTGGAAGACGAGATTTTGGAGGAATGGATTAATGGGCAGGTAGGGAATTGGAGAGCTGCCACAGACCAATCCTCAAATTAGCAAATCGTGATGATTGCAGGATTGCGTGATTAGCGCTTGTTTGCTTTGCATGTCAATTGCACGGATGCTTGCCCACCCAATCTCTAGGTAAAATTCATTCCTAGCACCACGACGTTGGTTACAAAGAACATCCCCACGGACGCGTGCTCCATCGCTCACATGACGGGCACAGCGGCGGATACGTGAGCCACGCACATATCTTCACGTTGGAATGGAAATGCGTGGCTTGTTCAAGGAGTCTGTAGGAAGAAATTGAAATACAAATTATTTTGGGTCTAAATTTTTTATTTTTCAACGAATCTCGTTTTATCTCGATAACCTTTTTTTCCAGCGTGTCTCCAACATTTTGTAGTCGTCCAAAAAGTAGGAATTCGGGAGGTCCTCAGGATAGTCAAAATCTGTGTTGGCGAAGACTTCCTTGTTCGACGTGAATCGTTTCCTGCCGAGATATTTTTTCAATTTTGGATATGGAGAGTTCTCTGGGGGTCAAATTAGTTGAATGGGGTGGATGTTGTATTAAGTAAGACTTTAAATTTTATAATATTCGCCATCGAAACTGCGCAGATGTGCAATGACCAGATGATAGAGAATGTTTTCTTTGCTAAATGAGGACGGTGTTTAAGCAAAGTTAACTGCCGAACAGACCGATTTAAGGAATACTTTTTCCCTCGTACAATTCGTGACCTCAACAGTGGAGTTCAAGACCACAGCGTTCGAAAATTGCTCAAAAAACAAATATCGCTGAATACTCATAGCATTTTGAATTTTCTAGACAAGTTTTACGTTTCCACCTCGTCAATTTTCGCGTAAACGGGCCCTACACCGAGTGACTGCTATTTATTTCCGATTTCGTCTGAATCCGAGTGTCTCAGAAAAACAGCATTGTCAGTGAGGTTAGCCATTATTGATATTTGGGACCAAATGACACTTACGGCTACAAGGCTTGTAATAAAAGTATCGGTGAAAATTCATCTGATGGAGAAATCAGCCATCGCTGAACACAGCATCGATATGTACTACTCCATTAAACTCGATGGAACAAAGTTACTTTTCCACTCCGTTGGTTACTGAGACCGAGTTATTCAAGATGTCATTGAAATACGAATGGAGAGATATATGTCAATAGATTTTCGGGCAATTTCCTCAGAAATGCGTGGAAACCAGTGCTAATGAAGGTTAAAGAAGGAAGGAAAGAACACGGCGTCATGGCGACCAATGGGGAGACTCCAACATCTTTCCCTCCACCACGAACCAATCACGAGTCACCTGACCTGTGGCCAAATGTATATACAGGGTTTGTCCGGAAAATAAGTGTACTGATTTTTTCCCATTTGTTTACAAAAGGGCGTTTACAAGGCGAGTCGTCCACTACGAATTTGTACCTGAGCGACAAACTGTAAATGCTGCATTTTACGTCCAAGTGCTCGACAGGCTTCGAAAACGAGTAGCCCGCGTCCGGCCAGCGATCAAAAACATCTGGCGGCTGCATCACGGCAATGCGCCGTCTCACACCGCGCTTGTCGTATCGGACTTCTTGGCCAAGCACGGCGTGGCAACGCTGCCGTACCCGCCCTACAGCCCGGACTTGGCACCACCGGACTTCTTTCGGTTCCCGAAGATAAAGAGGAGTTTGAAAGGAACGCGATACGGGACTTTGGACGCCGTCAAAGAGGCCGTGACGTCGTGTCTTCGAGAGGTTCCCGATGATGCCTTGGCGGGAGCGTTTAAGGAATGGGAACGCCGCTGGAACAAGTGTATCGACTCACAAGGGTCCTATTTTGAGGAATATTAGCTTAAGATATGTAAAAGTGTAATAAATTTTTTTCCTGAGCTCAGTAAACTTATTTTCCGGACGAACCCTGTAAGACGGCCAAAATTCAGATTTGGCACTAATCTGCCCTGAGGGAGATGCTCGAGTCGAACGTCGAAACGTTGGCCAACATGGAACCCCTGATCGGGTGGAAGACACGAGAAAACTTCATTAAACTGATGCGCGGGAAAAGTACCAGGTCATCTTCTTCTGTAGTATCGCATTACCCTAGGTAATCCATCCACCTCGTGTCAATCGGGTGCACCCTAACTAGCCTCATCTTCTGCGTTTGACGAGTTGACTTCCTTTCGTCCCAATCCCTCCCCACCCCAAAGGGCTCACCTGAAACCTCCGTCGCGCCCACACCGCATTCCGCTGCTTTGCAATTCCCCCAATATCTCCGCCCTTCTCCCTTTCATCACCCCACCCCCAATTTACAGGTTCATCGCTTGATTCCTCTCTACAACTTGTTTTCTCTCCTCCTTAATGATTCCAATCTTCGTTCATCCTCTCGCTTCTAATACCAGATTCCCAACAAAATAATGTATCGCTCTTTTATGCATTTCACACATACATACCTGTATGTAGCTATCAGCATGTGATGCAACACTTCCCTGACCCATTCGTCCCGTTTCGAGCACCCGATGCCATCATTCCCTTCCCGTGCTCCGTACTAACTTTCTTCTTCCGGCCTCCTCCGCCTCCTTCTCTAATTATTTCGCCTCCCTCATGCATATAAACTGAACGCCTTTTATGTGGTGCTTTTATTTATTTTTTAAATTTGTGTTCTTAACTTTTGTGTACATCCGTTAAATTTTAATTAGTGTAATTTCTTCTTTATTTTTTCCTTTGTTATTTGTACAATGAAATTGGCGTGATGCCGTTATTGGAATGAATAAATAAAATCATTATTATAGAGCGTAGAGGCAATAGAGTCCCTTACCTATCCCACCTTATGCTTGCACCCCCTGCCACACACCTTTTCGGTAATTTCGTGGTATTCATGTAGGTTTAGCGTGTGATATTTCGGGCATGACCGCTTTGAGCTCAGCGCTGTTTCATTTTCGATCGATCAACTTGAGCCTGCCTGGCTCTTAAGACCGCACAGTTCAGTATTGTCCATTAAGGATAATCAGGAGTAAAATAAATATCATTTAAACTAAGCGTCGACTAAGGTACTCGGTGGTTCCTAGCGCAACTTTTATTGTTTTAATTTTCGCCTTGCCTTAGTCGAGTGCTGTGTCTTTTGCGATCGATTGCCGTCCTAAAGCCACAGCACACCTGACCGAACGGATTAGTTCGAAGCGTCGACCGCTGGACGCGTGTCGTCGGGTGCGCGTGTTGAAAAATACACCAAACGCGAGTTTTGAATCCCTCCTCGAAAAATCAATGCTGCGGAGGTCGGAAAAGGACACAGAAAATTGAACTCAGAAATATGAACTCCGTTAACATGGCCCTTTTTTTCAGGAGCTGTTTTGCCTCCAGATTACCCGCTTGTAGCCAACATTTCATATCCTTCGGATTATGTATTTTCGTGCGAAATATCAGTCACTTATGTTCTTAAGTGGTTATTAGATGGATGGATATCTTATACCTAAGATCGAAAAATATAAGAATCCAATCATTCATAGAAAAATACGGACCATACATGGTTTCAATAAAACGTATAGGAAAAGGTTTCGGGAAAAAAGATAGCCTAATCAGCTATTGCTACATTGCCTCCAAAATTCTTCAAAGTACCTCCCTTGAACGTCAAAACACTTCAGCCAGCGGTTTTCCGGCTACTCGAAGGCTACTTGGTAAGCGGATTCCGGAAGGTCCTTAAGGATACGCATGCAAGTTTCTTTGACGGCACTGACGGGTTATACTATGGTGGTGTCCTCTAATGGATGGTGGATTTAACTATTGGGAATAGTCTGCTGGTGCTAATTTGCGACTGAAAGGGGGTTGGGGAATCGTCGTGATGTCGTTTTTCATCAGGAAGTGGGTTATCTGGGAGCCTCAAGCGCTCAATATCTTCGGGAGGAGTTTAGCCCCGATCTTTCGCATCGTCAAATTTTCTGTGATAATGGTGTGCACTGTCTCTGTTATATCAATGCCAATTCGATTTGCGTTCATACGCACACTTCACTGACGGTCTGAATTCAGCACTTCACGCTAATGTCAGGATAAAATTGTAACTGATACGTTTTATACAAACCTTGTGTGTAGCCCATGCTTAAACGCTGGTACTTTTACTTAGAGGAGGGAGTTGATGACTGAGATCATAAGTGAAGATGAAACAATCGTTTTTTTTTTAACCTTTAATATGCAGCGTAGAATTTTAAGCTCGGAAACTTGGTCTTGGAGTCTAGACGAGGTGAAAGGTAAACTTGAAGCTTTTCGGTGTGGGTGCGTTAGTGGAAGTGGAGTAAATGGATGGAATGGAGAAAGAGTTAAAAGCACGCTAGGGGTATTCGGGATGAGGTTCATGGGAGCCAGAGAAAACAGGTGCTTTTTCCTCGAGAAGAACGTCATCAGGTGCGAAATTTGACAACAATATACTCGAGTCGATCGCAGCGCGTCGATCGACAAGTTCCGTTGTCGACTTTGCGAAATTCGACGCCGTTACCCCCCTCTAAAATTGGACGTAATACGAAGGTTTTTTCGTGAACAATGAAGTAATTCACTACCAAAAAAATGTGACAATCTCCAAAAGTTCAAAACTGAGTGTGATGATATTCAGCAAATTTGCCTAATTGATCATTTATCCCCATGGAACATGATGGGTGAGCATTCGGGAGTGGAAATTTGGTGACCTCATTGGAGTGTATTTTGAAAAGGTACCGGGCTGTATCCGAAACCGTTTGAAATAATTCCCATCATGTAACGAAGGAGAGATGTGTTGGACCCGATGAGGAAAGAGATATGCTGAGAGCGAGAGAAACACAGAGAAATGCTCCGAACCGCACGTGATTGCACCACCACGCTCCGAGCCTGGAGTCTACGCCGCGACGACCGACGCAAGAGGGCGGAATCCGGGCGATGGCGGCGGGAGAGAAGGTTGCGGGAAATGCGGCAGTCGGGGAGATTGATGGGAGTCCAGCGGGGTGACTGATGGGGTCGAGCCCCGCCCGTTCGGTGAGAGGCGAGTGGAGAATAGGACAGGGAGGGAAAACAAACCACGGCCCAGATGGCAAAGCGGCCTGCTGCAGCAGCGGAATGGCCAGCGACAGAGAATTTCGCCGAGATTCAGAGATTTACTTAAAGGAAGATAACTGACCCACGCATTTATATATTATTTTTCTCATTGTCAGCAAAGAAAAGTTTTCTAAAATTAATACTTTTTTTGGGAGAATGCCAATGGGTGACCTGTATTTCTGTAAATAATATTAGCAACATGTTCTGTTTGAAGGTCTAGGTATTCTTTAATGATATTTGTAATCTCGAGCATAACTTTATGGAATTTAAGAGACATATTTTAATGAAAGAAGTAACTTTATGTGTGTGGCATTAAAAATTACTTTTTTGATTTCAATATCTATGTGTCCATTATCTTCAGTAAACATATTTTTTCACATACCTTTGTTTAATTTTTTTTACATTTTTGAACGGGGTAAAAATTTACTAAGGAATTCTTAATCAAGGTTGTTTTTACTCCTGTCCAAAAATCCATAGTTTAGGCATGTAAGTGTCGCATTGCAAAAGGTACAACATATAAAAACCTTGCATCATCAAGTAAAACCCAGTTTTTTTAATGATTTGAGGACGCAGAGTGCAAAGTAAGTCGGCACAAACAGTAGTGTTTGCATTTCGCATTCAGCGAGTATTTGCGATCCATTTTGAATGTATCTAGTATTCGATTTTCATGAAAAATCGATCACTTGCCCTTCAAATCCTGTGCGTTCTTTGGACGTGAATTCCACATAAGTATTGGTCTCCGAACGGATCTTTTGACCCTACTATGTAGACTTGATGTGGCATGCCATTTCGATTTAAATTTGATTGGATCATTTATAAGCCTAATCGTGTGCAAGTCTAGGAAGTGACGTCCATAGTAATACTAATTGATTTTAGACCTGACCTAATCCACAATTTAAGCCGTGAATCTTCGTTCTGATATCCCAATGCGATCGGTTACGAGTCAAATCCCTTACGTTAACTCTGTGAAATCCGCGTTATAAATAAAGATAAATATAGAATACAACCAGGACGTTTTTGCCTGTTTTGTAGATTTCGAAAAAGCGTTTGATAGAGTGAATTGAGAAAAATTAATGCGTGTATTGCAGAAAATAGGAATGGATTGGAGGGACAGGAGACTGATCCGCAACCTGTACATGTCTCAGACTGCTCAGGTGCGAGTGGGGAACGGAGAGTCCGGATGGGCAGTGTTAGGAAGAGGAGTAAGGCAGGGTTGCCCATTGTCACCGGTACTGTTCAACGTATATGTGGAGAAAATAATTAAAGAGGCATGGGAAGAACTGGAGGTAGGAATGAAAGTCGGAGGGGAATTCGTAAAATCGGTTAGGTTTGCTGATGACCAAGCATTAGTTGCTCAGTCAGCCAAGGGGTTGAAAGCATTGCTGAGTGAATTGGAGGTTCTGTGCGATAAATATGGGATGAGAATCAATATTAAAAAAACAAAGGTTTTGCGATTTTCCAGAAAGAAAAAGGCTAAGCTAAATATTAAAATAGGCGGGGAAAAAATAGAGCAGGTAGAGCAGTTTACATATCTCGAAAGTGTTTTGGACCAATACGGTCAAAGTGGTAGGGACGTAAGGAGAAGAATTGCGCTAGGCAAGGAGGCTTTCTCAAAGAGGAGGGAGTTGATGACGGGGACGTTGAGTAGGGATGTTAAGACAAGACTCGTAAAAACTCTGATATGGAGCGTAGCTATGTACGGCGCGGAAACGTGGTCACTGAAGCAGGAGGATAGACGTAGATTGGGGGCTTTTGAAATGTGGGTGTGGAGAAGAATGGAGAAGGTGAAATGGACCGAAAGGAAAACAAACGAGGAAGTACTAGAGATGGTGGGTGAGGAGAGGGGTTTGTTGAGAGAAATCGTATGGAGGCAGGAAAAATGGATGAAAGGCGTATTGAGCGGTAGTGGAATGTTGAAGAAGGTAACAGAGGGGAGAATGTTGGGCAAGCGAGGTAAGGGCAGGAACAGGATAGGGATGTTGGACGGGATGAAGGGAGGAAAGAAGTACACCGAGATGAAGAGGGACCTGATATAGATTAGTTTGATAGGTGGGGAGTCACAAAATGTTTATTTGATAGTTGTGTCCATCCAAAAACCTACCTTAAACGGTAGATTACCTAAAAAAATAAAGATAATCCATTCAGGGTTCGATACACGGGTTGTCCACCCTCGTTCGGAGACCTCGAACGTTCCCAATCTCCACGCGTGAAACCTCAAGTCGACATCGACCGATTCCCGAGTCCCTCGAGGGTAGGACACGCCGTGAAACTTTGCCGCAGGCTCGAAGCAAACTCGGGTGAAGGAAAAACTGTTACAAACCGCGTCGTTATTCGCATCTGGTGCTCGCCTGGCTCATCTCTCATAGACTGACCTAAATAAATAATATTTCCCTAAGTCGTAAAAGAGGTTTTTTACACCACTGTAAAAGGAATAAAAAAGAAAGTGAATATTGGGATTGGTGTAGTACGAGGAAAGTTAATACGTTCGATGTTTTCAGACTTTACTTTGTGGAAATCAATTTTCACGGAAGTAAAAATACCAATGTATCTTTCCACTCAATTTTATTCGGTACAACTAGTTTCAACGCATCAGCGTCATGCTCTGGTACAGAGTTACACAAACAGGTCGTTTATATGGTGGAGGTGAAGAGGGGGAAGGGGTAAAGGGGGTACAGGGGTGGCTGGAATTGGTTGAAGTTGGTGAGGTTGGTTTATTTCATAAAAATTTTTATTTATGTTTATTATTCCATATATATATATATATATATATATATATATATATATATATACCCTGCGAGCCACAAACCATAATAATTTTACTCAAACATGACCCTACCAAGTTCGAATAATGTTACTATGATTCCCTATCGTTCGTGGAAATAGTGACATCTTACATCTATCTTTTCTAAACTTAATCCCTCTAATTTTATTAGCATGATCTCTCCTACCGTAGTATGATGGGGGTAATAAAACATTTTCAACATTACTGCTAAAGAGACCTCCTTCCAATGTATACACGAGTTTCAATCTGTAATTTAACCTTCCCTCCGTGGGTCATTCCCAGCATAGCTGCTCTAATATTTTGGATACCCTACTAAATTGTTCATTACAACGTTTTACAAATATAGCTCCTCTGCGCCGCACGCCATCCAATTCGGCCATTAATCCAACTTCGTAAGGATCCCATATACTTGCAGCATATTCTAAATGAGACCTAACCAGCGACAGATTACATTTCTCTTCGACCTTTGTATCACATTTACCCAGTGCTTTTCTATCAAGTCCTAATTTTTTTGTTAGGATTTCCATATACTCCCCCAATGTGTTTCACTCAGGAGAGATCGTGAGGGAGGGTAACGCCTATGTATTTAATTGAGTTTACATATTCCATTTCGGTATTAGCAATGCAGTAGGCGTTCGGGTGGAGATTGCTCCTTCTCCAAAAATTTATGACTACGCACTTTTTTAAGTTTAATTTTATTGCCAAATTTTTATAGCCTTTCTCTCTTCACCTCCACTATGTATATATATATATATATACATACATACATACATACATACATATAACCGACCTGTAGGTGTAACTCTGTGCATAAGGATGACACCGATGTGTCGAAAGTAGTTGTACCGGTTTAAATTGAGTGGAAAGATACATGATTATGTTTACTTCGGTGAAGAAAGTTAATCCCTCGCCAGCGATCATACACACATTCAAAATACTAATACACTCATATTTATCACAGGGGGGGAATGCTTCCGAATAGTTTTGCAAGGAAATCAATCCTTTTGTCAAGAACCGTATTCGGGAACATACAAATACAATTACACACACAAGCACACTGGTTACCTCATAGAGGTCAACGGGGAGGTTTATGCCTCGCCAGGGACCGGCTCTGTGCTACGTTAACCACTTATGTTTTAATTATGGAGAGACCGGATAGGTCTGCAATCTCTCATACATATACACGCATGATAGGTATGATACTAGGTATAGCGTCGAATGAATATTCTGGCATAATTAAGATATCTTATCTTAATTATCTTCGCTTTTTATTACATGTTCCCTCTACAATCTTCTTCTTTAACTTCTTCCCATAAATACTTCCTTATACGATTTATCTTATCAATATCCACGTTCGTGCTTGAGGATATGCCTCGGGGATATATTCGTTCGCCTTCTCGAGTATAGGCGGCAGACATCTTTTATTTCGACCTTCTGGTGAAATCATTATCGTTAGCCCATCGTTCTCCAGATCAGATGCTGCAGCCCCGTGTATCCGCCAATTCTCCGCAGTCTAAATAAATGGAGAGATGAATGTTTCCCGATTTCAAGGGAAATATTTCGTGCTGCGCCTGAGAGTGCCTGTAGTCTTTCGTGGGTTACTACAGAAGTAACCCCAGATCCACAATCTTTAGATTGATCTTTAAGATTGCATGTCTGGATAAAATATTCTAAAGTCAATGCAATAATTTCAGAGTGTAAAAATCATTCGCCTTGATAGTGATTCGAACCCGGATCCCTCGATGTTCGGTCCGAGTGCTTTAGCCAGTTGAGCTACTCTTACGATCCGAGATTTTGGGGGCTTTAAAGGAACAAGATGCTCTGATGAAATACCCTACATACAATGTCACAGGCATTTGTAGTCGTTAGTGTTGCCCCAGTCCACGAGGCTTAAGCCAACTTCAAACCAAAATTTCGAATTTTAAGAGGACGCCTCGATAGCTTAATTGGCTAATGCACTCGGCCGCAATTCGAAGGATCCGGGTTATAATCTCAGTCAAGGCGTATTTCTTACGCTCTGAGATTGTGCATTGGCTTGCACATTTAGAGGATCACTCCGTTAAAAGTTATTGCCGCAGCATCTCCCGCAATTTCTTGGAATTTGCTCTAATTTCATTTTTGTCAGGATGAGGTTTTTTTTCCAAATCTGCATGTAGGCTTGTATGCTAAGCTTAGTTTCACTATTGTAAAACGCCGTTTTGATTGCCCTGTTTTTCTAATTCCTCTTTGTATCGTTCTGCTAATATTACGAGTATTCTTTCTCATTTCTGTTTTTTTCTCCATTAAATTAATAAAACTGCATGGATTCATGTTTTTTTATATTTGCGTTATCGTTGCTCTTTCCTTATCGTCGGTATGAGCAGTATGATGGTAATGCCAATGTAACAATTCATATGACGATATGGTCTTGGTGTCCTTCCTCAGTGCTGAAACCCCCGGCCACAGACCGTTTTGGTGGATCGCGGGGTGATTATATCGATAAATTCAATAACTCCGATATTACTCGCTTCCCCCCCCTATGTATATCTCTCTCTACTCTATATGTTCCAAAATTATCGCCATGTCGATGTTTCGCCACCTCCAAGATTTTTACGTATTTAACAAGGGCGCTCGATATTTTGGAAAACTAGCCTCGCACAGACGCTATAGGTGGGCGTGGATGACTCTCGCAGCCTCCCACTCTGCCGTGAAATATTTTGTGGTTTTTTCCTGTTTTCGAAGCTAAGCGGGTGTCTGCTTCGCGGGAGGATCCGCTTCTAGTTCTTTTGGCCGTAAATTAAAAAGAAAGCGGGTGTTTGAGGGGTGGGTGCTATCCCCCTCGGGAAAGGGAGGGGAGAGTTAAGGAATCGTAAATAATTCGGCGAGATATGGGGAGGCAGAACGGCGATAGCGGACGTGCTGCTCCGGGCGTTGGAGGAAACTGAAAGGGGGGAGGGGCACTAGCACCGGCACTAGAGGGCGGTGGCCCTCGAGCGCCGGATTCGACCGCTGACGAGCGGACGTGACGCCGAAACCGCGTTCTTTTACTCTTCGCTGGCATGCGGGTACCTGATTATTTAGATAGACTGCGGTAAATGACGCAACGATAACTTGAATACTCGACGTCACTCGCGGACGTGCGCGGAAGTTCGTGGGATTTCGCGGTGGTTGGAATCCTTCCTCCTTCGGGATTCGAACCCATATCCCTCGATGTCCTGTTAAAACACCGTGGGTCATTTTCCTCTGTTCCTTTGGCGCACTTTAAGGGCCTTTTATGTGAACGAAAGGCCCTGACGATTTGCCGTGCGTACGAAGTCACGGAGTGCATAATCGTGTTTTCTAGTGTCGTATCACACAGTATATGGGGTTCCACTCCGCAATTAAATATGTATTGGTGACCAACAGTGACTATTAAGGGAGGCGATCAACAGCTGAGGTCATTTGAGCCATTAGGGATGGATAGGAAAGGAAGAATTGTGGAGGGAAACCCAGTCTTAACGAAAGGCGCCAAGGGGTTACACAGTTTAACGTCCCATCCGGTGGACGGTCTACCCTCTCTCGTGCTCTCCGCAAAGCATCCGAAGTAGGGATCAGGATACCACTTAAAAATATCCTTCATCTCCAGGATTCGAATCCGGGCTCTCTCGGTGGGAAGCCAGTACGTTAGCCACCGCACTATCCCGATTCTCCACGTAATGGCGATTTCCTTATACCATATTCAAGGAAACCATGTGGAACCAGTTCGCTTCGCGGTCGTTCTCAGCCGGACGATTGCCCGTGGCGACAGCACTTACTTGTCCGGAAACCGCGTGGATCCAGCTTGGACCCCGGTCTTGGAAATTGATTTTTGTAAGGGCAATCCTCGCATTCTCGCTTCCTTTATTCCCGTTCTTAAGAGTAGTTCTGCCGGTGAATGGATGTTTTCGACGGCTCCAGAGCTTAAGGAATGCCAAATTTCCAAGTCCCGGACTAAGTACACGAAAACCACGTATTAAAATATCTTATTCTGATATTACACAAGAATTCTGCCTCGATTCCGTCCAAATGATTCTTTTTCTCCCTAAACATCGCCTTCATGATATTCTTTCCTATTTATATGCATCAATTTCGATGTTTCATCGCCACTCAGTGTGCCCTACAGCCAAGGAGCGCCCGGGCTTCCGAGTCACGTGCTATTTCACTACCGGAATACTAGTGTGCTTTCAGTAACGGTTTTTCATTTTTCTCTCACTTCTAAATAATCTTTCGTCAGCTGCTCCTTACCTTTTTTGTAAATATGGCCTTTCTCAAGCGTGGTACTCCTGCTATAGACCGGCATTTGAGCCCATATCCATCGAATGTTCTATCCAGTTAAAATGCTCACTAAGATTAACTGACTACAACTACGCATACGAGATGTGTTTTAAAAAACGGGAAATTAGTTATTTGGAACTACATTTATTTATCCCTCTAAATCAACGTTGTCCCCTCAATGAGTAGTCTTCCATTTTATATTGTAAACTTATGCCAACTCTTTTCCCAATCCTCGAAACACTGCTGGAACTCGATCTTTGAAATAGCTTTTATATCTCTCTCGGCGATGCGTTTTGAATATCATCTATGCTGGTAAATCGACGGTCCTTTTAGGTTCTCTTTATTATTAGAAGCAGAATCTTAAGGACAAACGGATCCATGTCTTGCAAGTATGAAGGTCGCGACATCATTACTACAGTGCTGTTCTTGACCAAATATTCACGAAAAACAAGCAGCTTGATTAGCAGTTGTATTATCGTGGTGGTACAAAAGCTATGACTTGTTTCGTAGCAAATATGGACGATATTTTCGTATTGCTTCACGCAAACGGCGTACTTGTAGGTATGTAGTAATCTCTTTATTTATTGTGTGATCTTGTGGTTTGGTTCACTTTGAGAAATTAAAATTTTCCAGTCACTTCTTGCAGCAATGCTCGCATTTTATAAAATATAAATCACAGATTCAGGTGTGGTGTGGTGGAATTCTTCCGTAATAGTAGAGACAAAGACTACTACAATTTTCCACTAAATTCAAATATTTAGTGGCCTCCGTCTCTGTTATTACATTTCGTATTGTTAGAGTTATTCTAAGCTACTCTGGTATATTCCGCGGCTGTAACTAAATAAGAAATTCAAAATTCAACGGCATTTTTCGTATTTTTTTCTCATTTTTCCAAGTTGTTGAAACAATGGTTTTAACCTCGTGGGCGTGAAATGCGCGACACTAAGATTAAAGACTGCGGCGATAAAAGAATATCGTTCAAATGCTGAAAAAAAACTCCATAATTCGACGAACTTTGAAAATTAACCGTATGACACCAATTTTCGCTATATTTGTATATTTTAATGACATTTATCCTTCTGCCTGGCAGTTTGTTCCGCGTTTTCCGACTTGATTCACCAAGAGTAGCCGAGAATATCGAAATCCGTCTGTCCTGAAGGTTAAATGATTTCCAATACAGTTTGTAACATTTGCTGTCAGCAAATGGAATAGTGTTGCTTTCTACAATGGCGAAGATGCTCTGCATCAGTGCGGTACGTAGTGAAGCATCTGTTTGCCAAATCACAACGTGCAGCTCCAATGTTGGATGACAGGTGAGGTTGGAGCTCACCACGAAAGCAATGCCTGCGACGTGTGTGATTCGCGCATCAGTGCGTTGGAGGCTCCTTTCCGTGATGCCTCAAATGGACTGTCCACAAGGACTTTTATGCTTCGGTACGAATAAATAAGACACCCGATTAAACGGAAATTAATGTTCACAGGCAAATTAAGAATCTTCATGGAAAGCAAGATATACGATTAAAATTAAATATTTCTGGAATTGGAATGATAACTCGTGGAATAAAATTGATTTTTACAACTTTTTCATCAAACTCTTTGTATCGATAAATTATGAGCTAATTCACTTATTTTCAATTATTATTAATTCTGTTGCGACTTTCACGTTTCTGCAGAACCCTATAGTTCAATATTGGATCTCCTTTCCTCGTTTATTTAGAATAAACTAAAGTTACTGGTTGCATTATTGAATGCTAACAGCCCCTCCCAAGTGAGTTTCCCCAGAGTTGAGACGTTAAAATTACTTTTTCGAACCCGAAAACCGTTGATTCAACCCCACTTCGTCGAAATCCTTGTGTCCTTTCGCGATATAAAAAATACAGGAATTATTCACCTTTGCCGAAGTAAGAGAAAATAGTGGCACTCCTCGCTTTCCCCCCGGAAACCTGATACAGCAGACGGAGCGGTCAGAGGGGCGTCCGGACATCCAGATCGGAGTTCGAACCCCGCCCCTCACGCTCACGGGTCCATCTTGAAATTCCCGCCGTCAAATGAACCCTGACCTTCATTGCCGCGCATACTGCCCACGCGCGAACTTTGATGTATCCACTGACCACTTCCCTCCGTCCCCACCCCATCCCCTCGATCGTGATTCCCCCCCAGTCTCGCGCTTGACCCTCTCAGGATGACACGGGTCATCAGCCAGCATGCGGAATACCCTGGGGTTCTTGCGTGAACTGCCGACAAATGCACGATCGAAATAACCTGTTGTGAAATCATTCCGCTGCCGAAGCCCTCGGGACTCGAGCACCAATTTTGCGAACAAATTCCATTATTTCCAACGAATCCTTTTTATTTCAATATTTTCCTTTAGCGATGACGCGATGCCATTTGTGGAAGAGTTGAGGATGGGAGCCTCTTTAATCAAGGAGGGAGTAAACCTCAGATACATTATTTTTACAAAATGGATCGGGAAAAGTTTCGGAAAAATATATCTATTTCGGTAGATATTACTTCAATGCCTCAAGTTTCTCCAAGGTACATCCCTTGAGAGTATCGATACATTTTTGCCAACGTCTTTTCCACGACTCAAAGGCCCCTGGTAGGCGGATTCCGGAAGGCCCTTAAGGGTACACGTGCAATCTTCTTTGACGGTACTTAGTGTCCCATGGTGGTGATGTCCTTTGAGGGAGGGAGGGTCTCACTTTTGGGAATAGGAAACATGGTGGTGCCAAGTCGGGATTGTAAGGGGGTAGGGGAATCGTCGCGATGCCATTTTTCGTCAGGCAGTCGGCTACCTTGAATCCTCAAGCGCTCAAGGCCTTCGGGACGAGTGTAGCGTGTGTAGATTTTTTGTATCGCCAAATTTACCGCGATAATGGTGTATGCACTGTCACTGTCTTGTCAATGTCAATACGATCTGCGATAATGCTCACACTTAATCGACATTTTATGAATTCAGCACTTTACGCACACGTTAGAAAAAAATTATTGCCCATACTTTCTAGAAAAACCTTGTATTATCACACGTGCTGTGTATGTTGGGGAATCGAAAACTGCCAATGATAGAAGACGGAAAGCCGGATCAGGTAATGAATGTCTCTAAAGTCTGATATCTGAACGAAATAAAACCTTTTGGATCCCTCGGAGAAACTTACTGTATGGGATTTCGTCATTTTTCAAGACATTTTAACTTTCGCAGAGATGTATAAACTCACGCTAGACTCAAGAACTGTTTTCAGTCACACGATTTCGGAGGACAATTTTGGGATTACTTTTGTGCACCGTATATGCTGGTCATCTTTGTTAGTAAAATCCATTCATGTGTTGAAACCCTCCTCTCCGTTGCTGAAAGGGATCGGCACAACTGGAAACTGCAATTCCCTCCTTTGCAACCACGATTCTTGACTCCGCAATTTTTGGGAAATACTTTTAAGCAACTACGAGTCCTATGATTAAAGGATTGCAGTTATATCGAGTGCATTGCAACAAGTAACAATTCCGAAAGTTTGAGTTGAATGAAGCTTAACTGTGTGAGAAAAGGGATTAGATTCTCTAGAACTATGAACTTTTAAGTTAAACGTTAAATTGGGAGGAAATAAATTATGCCAGATGGAGTAGAACAAGTTTTATGGTAGTATTTCGGAGAGAAATTAGCGATGAAATGTATTCAGGGAAAAACTTGCAATGGCTAAAGGAGCATTTACTAAAATAAGGGATTTAATGACAATTTTGGCAAATTATGTCGTCTTGGGCCAAGAGGATGAGCGCAGATGAGAGGGTTTTGAGATGTGGGTATGATAAAGAATGGAAAAAGTAAGTTAGCCACAGAGAAAGACTGACGACGAAGTTTATTGATATTTAGTGAAGGTATTTTCTGGGGAAATCCGAAAAAGGCAGAATAAGTGGGTGGACGAGTTATTGAAAGGAAAGTGGGATGTTAAGGTAGCGATGGATGTCCGTTGACGAAATGGAGGAAGGAAGAGAAGTGCCAACTCCGTAGGAGACCTCGAGTCCGGCAGAAGGTGCTTTAGACAGCTCATGCGGCTCTCGGCATGCAATACTTTCCTGTAGACTGGGCAAACCAACTGGTCGAGGATTACCTTAGACGGGTAGACTGATATGACGACTGGCCAGAAAGTAACTTACGTTTCGGGCTAGTGGCGGTGGGTAATGCTAGAGCCGCCATCTTGGTGTCTAAAAGTCCCTACACTCAGTATACATCCTACTGTGGTAGTGTGAGCAGACTGCGGTTGTTCTTCTCACTGCAAACTGTTAAAATGTGCGCTTAAATAGAAAATCTCGCGAGATCTGTGCCTGGGATTTTACTGGTAAAAAACTACAAGCCAATTGAAATTCATGGGCAATTTTGTGCAGTGTGCGGAGGCAGAATAATGATTAAAGGCGGAGTGAGCCAGTGGTGCATTCAGTTTATAAAATGGCCACAGCACCAAAATTCACAACGAGGACCGCAGTGGTCGATCTGGCATTGTGACAGATAAACTGACGGATGGCCAGTTCTTGGACATTTGTCCATTCACTCTTAAACTAACAACACCACTGACGCACAACTCTAGTCACTCATTAGGTTCCTACAGAGTACAAATTTCCCAATTAATGTTAGCAGCTTTGAAGGTTATTGCCAGTAAAAACCTTATCACCAAACGGATTTTACATTTAATGGGTTTTGCATTTGTATTGTTCATTTTGACTAGCTACAGTAAACAAACGAAAAGCGGCATGGCCTTCCAAACACTGCAGCTCGAGGCGTACTGTCTCGGTGTAAGTGTGTCAATACAGAAAACATTCGGGTGTCCCATTATATTCGGGTCTCTCGCTACACGTAAACAGGGGTTATTTTCTGGATAACCCTCGTATTTGGGTTAAAGAATAATCGAAATTATTTTGCCACACTTTAATCTGAAGGGTCGATTTGAGGATATCAGATATTCGCTAATCTATTTTTCGTTGATATCTTTTGCCATTGATAAACTGTTTTTCCGTTCCCGCGATTTGCTTTTAGAAAGCGAATTTGAGCCAAAATTCCGGTCACGTCGCGCCGTTGTCAGTCAGCTTGAGAACACCTTAGAGAAGGGTTTGGTCCAATATCCTAGGAGTCAGTACAACCTGTGAACCACCCGAGACGGCATGGAAACAGGGTACACGGGTGCTTTCTCTGGCTCAGCGTCCGCTCGCGTGTTTTGAGTACCCTTGGAGTGTCTCCCCATCACCGAGGCGTGTCGAAGAGTGAGTGCCAAATCAAAGGTCAGGGTTCCCCCGTCGTGGAAACGGGATGCGTGATGCCTGCTTCCTTTATTCGACAAGTTATTGATTATCGCCGATGCGATCGAGTGTAGACGGGCGGGGGTTTGCTGTGCTCGGTTTGACCCCGGTGGTCGAGTGGTGAGAGAGAATCGGATTCGGAGTGAATTTCGGCTTTCTTTGGGTTGTCACAACTGCGGTGGCCGTAGATGTACAAGGTATGAGGGGCAATCATATGAAAACCGAACGCCCGTTACGCCGCGACCTGTCCGCGCATCAAAATGAAATAACCCAACGCCTGTGCGCGCGCCTGGGAGTTATACGATTTTGCGACTATATGCATCGACTCCTACCACATCGATGGCAGTATCGATACGTATAAGGACAGTGTTGCCACCTTTCACGCAAACTGTTTGTTTCGCCGGGTGTTCGGTTTTCATTAGACTGCCCCTCATAGATGTTCTAATTTTGAGCATTATTTTTCTATCGTATGTAATGTGTCTAAAAATTCTTAGCTAACGCTGTATAGAGAAAAATTGAGTTTTACATAAAGCGAATCTTGAAATTAAATACTGATGATGACAGAGTAATTTCAACGTAGAAATAGAATCGATCGCATTTGTTGGTCAGCTAGATAACGTTCAATTTTTCCACGCATGCTTTAACATGTGTGATAGCAAGGAGACGAGAGGGTGATCCCTCCAGCAGGTGGAAGCACTTTCCGTGAAGTTGTGACTCCTTCTGTGGAACGGAAGCAGGAAAGAAGCAGGCCCAAGATAATTCAATTTATTCTAAATATGCCACTGTTGAAAATCGTCTTACCTGAAATGTGTGAACTGAGGTAGGTGTGATCTGGAAGGCGGATAAGTTAATAGTGGATCATAGTGGAGCAGAGCGGAAAAATGCATAATGTGCAGTATCCTCTGAGATGTTTGGAAAATATTTTTATTTGGATAACTGCTAATACGGAATGTATTGACTTAAGTGCTATCTCATCCTTTCCAGTCGAACGCAGAATACATTGTCTGTCCGAAAAGTAGTAGAACTTATATTTTCCCAGATGGGCGAACGGACGGGCGGCGGTTTCTCGGGCAGGGTTCGAGAGAGGGGAGTCTCAGGAAAGGATGGAGGCCGGTGGCAGTTGATTTACAGCCTTTGCGGAGTGCGGATCGTTCGTTTTTGAAACGTCTATAACGTGACCTCGTTACGCGCCGTCATGAACCGGTTATTCGAACAGCTCTACGCCAACAAATTATGCGCGAAACTGAGCGAAACCGGGAAAGAGACTCATTAAATGCTCAATGCAGCTTGTGATGATAAGACCATGGGTTGATCGGTTGTTTTTGAGTGTCACAAGTTGTTTTTGGAGGATAGAGATGTTGAAGACGCCGAACTTTCAGGATACCCCTCGTCTTCGAAAGGTGAACAAAATCTCACAAAGTTGAAGACTTTGTTGGGCAGGGATCAAAGATTAAGTGTTCGTATGTTTCTAGTGAACCTTACATCGCTAAAAGTGTGGTGTATCGTCTTGTGACCGAAAAATTGGGCATGAGAAAGGTGTGTGCGAAGTTGGTGCCGTGAGTGCCCTCGGAAAAACAAAAAGAAACTCGCACGCGGATCTACCAAAAGCTTCTCGAACGTGATTCAGCCACCCTACAGCCTTGACGTTGCCCCACTAGACTTTTTCCTCTTCCCCCGCCTCAAATCTGTGGTTAAAGGACGTCACCACGGCTAGGTGGAAGCGTTACAACAGGCCGTGACGAGAGAGCTTATCAGTAAATCCGGGCCCCGCCTTCCAGAAGGCGTACGAGTTGTGGAAAACCCGCTGGCACAAGGATGCTACTTCGAAGATTTTTGAGTGAATGTATCAAATCGGGCAATAACTTATTTTTAATCGACTCAGTCCTATTACTTTTGGGACAGTAATTGTAAATTTCCGCAACCGTAAAATGAGAGCTCTAATTGCTAAGTGCGTGTTTATGGAAAATGCAGTGCGCCTGGATGCTTCCCGTGTGCGTAGGGAGGGGGAGGGGGCCGTGTCGCAATCCCCGCCCTGCATCCTCTCGTCGTCCCTTAATGGGTCGGCTCATTGTGGATTCCCTTGGGCACCGTCCTCACTCCCGTCCACCATCATTGAGCCTCCGGGCCCCGATCCAAGGGACCTTCGGGGCTCTGCCAGGGAATGGACCCACAGCTCCGCGATTAATGGCTGCTGCCGTGGGCGATAAGAGTATGTCCAATATTGACGACCGTTTCCAAAGGTTTAGTCTGTGCGAAAGAGCATTTGGCCGGACGTTTACGCAACGACGTTCCCTACGAGACGAGAATCAACAACTCTGGCGTGTGGGATTTGCGCGATCGTTGTTGAGAATACATTCTGCTTCGGAGTGTGGCAATAATAAATGTCTTGTACTTTAACTGCGATTGGAAACATTAATTCAAGTTAGAAAGCTAAGATAAAAGTTTTGAATACTCTCCTGGTAAATATTTCGTCTATATTCTACCTTGTAGCGATCAAGTTAAATCTATAATACTAGTAGTTATTGAATTGTCTTCAGAAATTATACGAGCTATGAGCTACAGTAATGGTGCTTCAAAGTGGATGTTGTTACAAGTATGGGGTTTTTAATTTTTACAAACATTTTAGGTAAATTGATACGAATTCTTGGCCACTCACTAGATGTTATGTCTCAATATCGACAAGGTACGAGTCATCAAATCACCTTGACTAATCTAGATACCCGCTAGAAAGTGAAAGATTTCCTTGCACGTAATCGCTTTGTGTCCCTCATCCGAATATTTTCTAGGTTTTCATCAACGTTTAATAGTAGTAAAACTTAATCATGTACGAATATAATCGTAACACTTTAAATTATTTCATTTATTATATTATTTGTTTACGATTCCCATTACCATCAGCAACTTAAAGAATGGAAACTTTAATTATTCATACAAATCTTTTCAAAGGTTACGTTATTTGGGTGATATACTCTTCAATTTTGACTTTTTTTAATGTATTAGGCAACCATTTTCCATTAAACGTAGCAACGTTTTTCCTCAGAGACTTCAGGCGAGTCTCCAAGAATCCTCTCCTCTGAGGTTTATGATTTCGAGGTATTTCTAACCCTTTATGCATTCAATATTTTGTCTATTCGTTGAATCGGGCATCTGAATGTGTCCAAAATGTTCGCGTCTTCATCAAACGGGTGCATGAGTACAATTAAGCTTGTATGTTAACGTTTGTGTGTCTGTAGACAATGCGTGTTTTACTTATGCTAATCCTGTCAATTTCCTCCGTGGCGCAGGCCTTCTTCATCTGCGGACAGAGCACGTGGGCACGCCGCCTGAATCGTCCTGAGTCGCACGGAGTGTTGTGTCCGATCCTGAGTCTTCCCAGTTTCCTGAGTCACCGTTTCAAGGTAAGTTTTCCATGAAATCCGCTGTTTCGACTGCTCGAGTCAAGCAAACTGAAATTATTACTTGTGTTAGTAAATAAGAGACCAGGCCTTTGATTGAAGATGAATAGAATTGTGTGCCACACTCCATTTGAAAGTTTTAACGAACTGCTTCCTTGTTTTTTAACTTAAGTTCTTCGAGCGTTTAACATAGTTTATTTTTCAATTTAATTGCTTCAATCGAAACTGTTTTCTCGGAACGAATTACGTGTTTGCTTGCATTTTTGTTTTTTGTGTTGGGATGAATCATATCGGCATTGTTATTTGGGGCTCGGGTCTTGTTTTCTAAACAATTTTGTATATATGAAAAAGCATTCTTCTTTATTGGAATCGTGAAGAGGCAGTTCATAAGGAAACGGAAAGCAGCAGTTTTATTTCCGCAGTCGTGGTTAGAATCTGAGGAGACGTGAAAGTCTTCGGCCTGCACCGAGAGTCGCTTTCTAAGGTCGACTCCGCCTTCCCTTGCTTAATGCTATGGTTTATTATTTAATTCAAACTGCAAGATTTTTTGTGATTCTTTTTTGCCAAATCCTCATGAAGGTTATGAAGAGACACGTTTTTAGGGTTGAATTGTTGAACTTTTGATGGCCATAGTAACTGTTTGTATTTTAAAATCGGTCCTCCAATTGGTCTTTGATGAATCGTGTGAATACTAAGTCCCATTGGTGGACTGGACTTTAGTTTTGCGTTACTAGGTGATGAGCGTTTGTTTGTTTATTCTTCTTTTCTCGAAGGTTGGCGTTCCGCCCGACATATGTGCTGACGTGTTTAGGGTGGACGGATCTCCCGACCTTCCATGGTGTCTACATCATTTTCTTCCAAGTTCAATTTTCAACTCTGGGCTTGAATTTCTATCGTTATGCAGTGTCAATGAAAAAATCGGACGGCCCCCTGATTTACATGCATGATTGTCGACCCTCTGTCTTTTGCGGGCACGAAAACTGAATATTTTAGTTTAGATTAGTTTTCATCAACCTATAAAAAACACTTCCAGAAATGGAATTTACAGAAATTGAATACTTTTAAACGTATTTTTGGCGGAACGTATTCAACTTCCGGCCTCCCGTGTGGCATTTGTACTGCGGAAGTATTAGATTACTTTGAGAGCTACTAGTCAATAGGTTTCCGTCAGGTTAAAGAATTGGCCAATTGGTCCCTTCCGTTAGAATGATCTGGGTGTAGAAATTTCCGGGTTTTCCACAAATTCGGTTTTTTCCAATCGAAGTTTCGATGGAATGAACGCCCAGAGGAAAGATGGACGAGCTTTAGATCGAAACGTTGACCGTGCTAGACACGGCCTTCTAGAGAACCCTGAGGAACCTTCATCCACGTCGTATAAGTTGACCTCAAGTGATATTTCACTAACATATGCTGGTAAAGGGATTCGGAAACTCGTGTATAAGAAGTGCAATAGGTAGCTCGGTGATCAAATGCGCAAAAATCATTTTCCCATAATGTCAGTGACAACATTTTCTGGAGCAACTGATAGCAGGCGTTGGAATTTGGATTTATTTAGTTGACCTAATTTCTGGTGTAGGTGCTCCCGTTTTGATATTTCAGCATTGTCAAGGCCTTTGGAGCTCGCAGGTCTACTTTTAATTTCGCGTTAACACCTGAGATGATCGAGGATGACGCCATAAGATAAGGGAGATAACGCCACTTCCTCGATGTGGAATTGATATAAATAAAATCTTATGCTAGGAGTTTATGAGTTGACACACTTACGTTATTCTCGCTTCCTGTCACATTGACGAATTGGATAGGACACCGTTCTCAAATTGAGTTATTTGCACCAAAGAGAGAAAAAAGAATATTTAAAGCGAAGAGAAATTGAAGTAATTAAAAAAAAATATAAGTGCTCTCTCCAATAATTTTTAATTTCACCCATCTGAATTTTCACATGTATTTCACTTTTTGAAATTAAAAAGTAGCACAGGAGAAGCAAATTCTGCGTCATATTTTAAGGCCTCCGGCGTCTATTAGTCTGACATACTAACATTTTTCGAAACAAAAACATATTGCTATAGTTCACTAAAAAAAACAGATTATACAAATATACGTATATTTTTATTTCGGAATTAAAACTCCGTAAATTTGCCTTCAGTACCACTTTTATACTTTTCACACTCTTTGAGTTATATTCCAAGTTTTCCTTTCGGTTGAGATGGACAAGGAATAAAAAAACTTAGTATTTTTTCAATCGAAATACTTTATTATAGTAAAGGGTGGGGCAACATAACTTCTTTTTTGAAAGCGTTTTGCGTTTGAAAAAAAGAAGTTATGTTACCGCACCCTGTACTACGTACAGATGAATACATGTAGTATGATACATTTTTTTGTGAGAAAATACCAAGTCTATTTATTTAGTGATGATGAATTTTCACAAAGTCATAGCCTCAAAACCATCGAATTCTTCAATTTCGACAGTCCTCAGTATATAAGGCTGGTATAAAAAGTATCGGTGACAATATTTCCCTGGCGTATGTGTGAAGTGTTGAATACAGACTGTCGGTTAATTGTGCGCATTGTCCTATTAAATTTGATAAGACAGTGACAGTGCACACAACATTATCACTGAAAATTTGTTGTTACGAAAGATCTGCGCTAAACTCGTCCCCGAAGATCTAAAGCGCTCGAGACTCCAAGGTAGCCGTCTACCTGATGAAAAACGACATCGCGACGATTTACCAACCCTTTCACAGTTCCGACTTGGTAACAGCAGACTATTTCCTATTCCCAAAAGCGAAATCCTTGTTCCCTCAAAGGACATCACCATGGTTTGGTTCTAAGTGTCGTCAAAGAAGCTTGCACGCGTACCCTTAAGAGTACCCTTATCCGAAATCCTACCAGGGAGCCTTCGAGTCGTGGAAAATCCGCAAGGAAAAAAGTGTGCGTTGACCCTCAAGGTATGTGCTTTGAAGAATGTTGAGGCATTGTAGCAGTTATAGCGAAATAAATCTATTTTTCCAAAACTTTTCTCCCGTTACATTTATTCAACCGATATATACTGAAAGTTTACAATATTTTATCAGCACAAAAACTTTCGACTGATTGTGTTCCGTGCTTCGCAAACTTGCTTGGATATTTTATTATGAAATTTGAAGTCAGTTCAACGTCATTTGCTAATTTTTGGAACGGAACAATATAACGGTGGGGTAAGGGTGGAAGGAATATGAAGGTAGTTTGCGAGGGATGGGTGCGGAGGGGCTAAAGTCGCCCGAAGGAAAGGGAGGAAAGGAGGTAGTCACGGGGCTGCTTCGGCAGATGTGCTGTCGTCATCAGGCCAAGTGTGAGGGCACTCATGGTTAGGCCGGAGGGTGGAGGGAGGGAAGGAGGCGGCGGGAGAGATGTCGAGCTGTGAATTGAACGGGGTTGGGGGGAGGAAATTGCAAGTAGGTTAAGTGTGCGAATATAATTGGAAGGGAAACAATGGGGTGCGATTCTGACAATTGACCGACTGATTTTTGGATAAAGATATATTTATGGAAGCCAAGGACATGTTTGGTGGTAGAGGAGTGGTTAGGTTTTAAAAAAGGTTTGTGCCTTCGGGAGATATGGAGTGTTTGTTATCAGTTAGGCGTAAATGACGCTGGATTTTTCCGGTCAATTGTAACACGTTGGACGTGTCGATAAACGAATTGATGATCACGTGCAATTGATCTCGAATGCAATACGAAGTTGTTGGCGCTTGGTTTTAGTAGCGCGCACTTCAATGCACAAGTGTGGCACATTTTCTCTTGAGAATAATGATAAACGGTATAAGTAACATATTTTACCAGAAAACAAAGATTTTCCGACAGAAATTAGCTGGAAGAGGAGATATATCTATTATACGAGGACTGTCAAGAAAGTAACCTCCGTTTTCGTGGAATGTGAGAATTAGTGGGGGGGGTCGAATGTTTGTTGTATTCACACATGAGAAGTGTGATAAAAAAAAGACAAGACTGATTTGATAACTTGTTTATTTCGACGGATGCAGGTTAATCGAACTTTTCGCCCTCAAAGCACATGCCTTGGTTGACGACACACCTTCGCCAACGTTTCTTCCAGCTCTCGAACCCTGCCTGGTAAGCCGCCTTAGGGACCCTCTTCAGGTCTGCCGTACAATTAGTTTTAATTTCCGCAGTAGAGTCAAATCGGCGCCCTTTCTAGGTTGATTTTAACTTTAGAAACAAAAAAAAGTCCTATGGAGCCACGTTTGGAGGGTAGGGTGGCTGCGGGTCCACGGAAGTTCCGGTGCTGAAGAAAAACTCATGTTCATCAGTCAGCACCCGAGCGACGAATTTTGATGCGATGCGCGTCATGCCCAAAATGTCTGTCAAAATTATCTGACAGGATCCAAAACTAATGTTCACTTCCTCGGCTCTCTCTCTTAAACACTGGGACAGTACACCTCGAGATGCTGTGGTTGGAAGTTCGCACCACTTGTCGTTTGTTCATAAAATAGCGAGTCAAAATGAACAGTACAATTAAATTCCCGCCTAATGTGATGTCCGCAAAGTAATAATGTTTTCACTGATAAAAAATTTGATAAAAAAGCTGCTGACATTCATTATTTAAATTTGTGCTCTGTGCGGACCAAATGTGTTGAGTGACAAGAGTTGTTCGTCTGTGTTGTCGTTCGTTTAAGAGTGAACACAAATTGTTATAGTTATTATAATCTCGTTGCAATTTGGCAGTTGTCCTGGTGGCAACGGTCAAGTCTGTTCAACGGTCACTATTACAACATATATACAAGTACTTGTACATACACCAGAAGAACAGTTATAACAGAATGCTCTTATATACGGTGGCACTTTAAGATAACCAACCGCACCTTTACGATCACACAAGGGCGAGGGTCACACCATTCCTACAATGCTCCGTCCATCGCAGCACTCCGTCCATAATCATGAACTACTAAACTTCATACACCGTTCAAAATCACGCACTGTTAACACATCTTTCACTTTTCCAACTTCTCAAGCCGTGCGTACCACATACGAACAATATTTTAATAATTACAATAGTATAATAATCATTAATCAATGAATTTTATCTTCCGGTGGCTGTTTTATACTTATTCTTATAACTCCTAAAATTGGATGGAAAGGGCTCACACAAACCTCCAGACAGCTGGTTTCATTCAACGACAGTTCTGTTTACAAAAGAGTATTTTTTCTTATTTGTTTTTTGTGTTTTTATTGTTATAATGAAACTGTGGTCGTTTTTTCCCTTAAAGTTTGATTTTTTTATCTCCTTCCACAAATATTCCCACGCTTCGTCATTTTTAATGTCCATGATGATGACAGAAGTGGCCGCCCGTCTGTGCTGAAAAATGAACTGCATCTAAAAATTAACAAAAAATTCGTGAAAACCGGCGTTTTTCGATATCAGAACTCATAAGAAAGTTTTCCACAGATTTCTACGACTCTGTTGCATGAAAACACGACTGAAAAGTTCGGCCTCTACGTGTTTTGTGCTCGTCTCGACGAGGGACTTGAAGATCCCATCGTCGATTGGCTACGATCTCAGGCGGCAGAATTTTATACTGAGTGAATTTGAAAACTAGTTCAGAGATATGATAAAATGTTTAAATATGCTTGGTGAATAATGACAAATAGTAGATTGTTTTAGTTTTGAGATGGAAATAATAATTTTTGTATCTATTCCAGGGTATTTTTACAGCATTATGGAGCTTATTTTCTGGATAGCCCTCGTATAATACGAAAATAAGTAGCGCCGTTGGTTGGCACACATGCCATCAACTGCATTAACGGCATCAGGAGCATTTTTCTGCATCTATAAATAACGCCATGTTAACTGAAATATACATGGAATAAATCAATTGAAAAATATTAATATTAATTATCTAAATTAAATATAAATATAATTAATATGGTATAAACTTAGCAGAGATTAGTTCAAACGAATTGAAGTATTTAACTATGAACGTTGAAATCACTAAAACAATCAATACATATGTGTTCTGCACATAAAACGCCATTCAAACCGCTCCAATAACGATGCAAGTGATTCGCACGCATAATTTCTACTAGTGAAATCCCCTTTTTCTATGTCCACCTCTTTCGCTGAAAAGGTCAATGCTTCCCTGTAAGCAAACTTTTGATCGAGTTCGCATTTTTGGGGGCTTTTAGGGGAAATCAATCCCCCGTTCAATAGACATATTTTTCTTTCTTTTAAATTCTACAATTTAAAATATAAAGCGCCTTTACCAGGCTTTGAGTTAACGCTTTAATTGTAGGCTTTATCTAAAAAAAACAATTCAGAGTCAATTAGTTTTTGTAAATACTTAATTTTTGTAGCATGCATTTCAATGTTATGGAGAAAAATGGATGTCTAAAATCGTGAGTAAATCACGTAGACAAGTGAGTGAAAGCCTACGTGGTTTCCGCTGCCGTCCATTCGACACCTATTGACGTCTCTCATTCCACTTCGTCGCACATTTCTCGAGGGTATCGGGGAGGAAGATGGGGACGAGGGTCCCTATGTGTACTCCATTTACCGATTCCTTTATTAACATACGGTACGTATTATTCTACGTTCCACTTATGATTCTGTGCATTGAGGGAGTTCAGCGTTGTTAGTGACCCATTTCGCCGATTGCTCTTGTCGCGGTCCGTTCCTTGATTTTCACGTTTTATGAAAGGAAGGTTTGACATTTAAGGTAACAAATATTTTGTGTTTAAATTGTAGGAGAAAATATCACACGTTGAAAAAAATGATTTGAGCATGCTTCAGAAAAGACGAAGTGCGAGTCAAAATTGGGGATAAATAGAAATTGAAAAGTAAAAATATATATGGAATCAAAGGGAAAGGAGTGGGAGATACTAAAATGGCAAATTGTTTCTAACTCGACAAGATGCCATCCACGGGCGACGCGGTGAATTAATTTTAAATACCCGCCATCTCTGGACTACACTCTGAATAATTCGAAAAATGCGCACCCATCTCTGAGAGATAACCGAATTAAATCGAGTGAATTATTCTAAAAAAAATGGCCGCCATCTCTGAATAGGTAACTGAATTAAATCGAGTGAATAATTCCCAAAAAAATGGTCGCCATCTCTGACTAGGTAACTGAATTAAATTGGGGGAGGCGGTGGAAGGGGTTGGGAGGTGAATAATACGCTCTCGCTATCTCCGCACGGAAAAGCGAATTAAAGGAAATCGAATTGTCTCTGCACACCACTCCCTCCTCGCCGTTCACTTCTGCTTCATCTTCAGGGAACAAAAATTGAATTTCTGCACGAGGCAGAAGTGTCGATGAACGAATTACAATCATATAGATTCGTTTCCCTCCGCGCAATACGTTCTCGTCAATCTGAGCGTACGCTAGGTGATGATACGAGTAATTCACCGATGGTTATATCGCGAGAACGTTGCAGAGAATATTTATGGGATAGAATTTTCGCTAAAAGTAAACTCTAGTTTTCGTTAGATCCGGAAAAATGTTACGTCCGCTGAAATTAAGAGGAATCCCCGAGTCACTACTCTAATGATTTGACATTTTGCTCCCATCTCCCGTTCATGTGTTGCCGTATGAATGAGATATGATACCATTTTAGGTCATAGACTATCTCCCAATCGGTGCCTCAAACTGCGCAGACTTTCAACCCACCAAAGAGAATCATTTTAAGCGCAATTCGCCATCCGTTGGATGGGACGTTAAATTCTTTATTCCTCGGCGTCTGTCGAGAAGGGATTAGTTTAATTCCGGCACCGGGTTTTCATCCCTTCCCTTCCTCAAGTCACTCATAATCCTACCCCTTCCAATTCACCCATCTAACCATAATGGCGCAAATTACCCGAGCTCTCCATCACCTCACCTGATAACTGTTTTACTTATTCCATGGCCCAGACGCAACGTGAATTCTAATACATATTTTATTCTCGATCAGGGTCGATTAAGAAGAATGGGGATTAAGATAGCAAGCAGGGTGGAAGGGGTTGCGCGAAATCTGTCGACGTCACTAATTCCGGCCCCACCTTCGTCTCTTATTCCCGTCTTAATTGCCATACAGGGCGAATTCCGCTCGACTTTTACGACCCTCGTCCTCCTACGCTTCCTTGTATATATATATATATATATATATATATATATATATATATATATATATATATATATATATATATATATATATATATATATACATATATATCTTCATAAATTAACGCGAATTTGCACGAATTTTCAGTGTAAATTAGGTTTCCTCGATAGCTCAAGTGGTTAGAACATCGGCTCAGCAAGTCGAAAGACCCGTGGTTCAATCCCGGTCAAGGAAAAATTTTTGCTCTGGTAATAAGGGCAATATATATACACACACACACATATATATATATATATATATATATATATATATATATATATATATATATATATACTATTCCTCCCTCTGTTCCCAAATCACCCCAACATCCTCTCTTCTCTTAATACGCATTCTCATCCCATCAGCGCTCAGATTGTCCACATTTTCTGTCTTCTTAGATTTTCGTTCAACAAACGTCTTCCCTTCCCAGGTCCTCCACAACAATTCATTGTTTTTCCTTCTCCCTCCGTCTCGTTCGTATCCTTTCATCCGTTTCATGCACGCACACATCCGCAAAGACTCCAATCAACCCTCTTTTTCAAGCACCAAATATTTGGAGCCTCGCACGGTGCTTCGTGCCACTCCCTTACCCTCATTTCTCTCTGAGTCGTAAATGCACGTCTCGCTTACGCTTAAACCCTCTCACCTGCTTCCGACCCCATTGCCCTGAGGCTTATTGCCTGCATTCCCTAACTATACGCACCTGCTTCTCTAATTTCTGCCCTTCCGCTTAGGGCTTGCTTCCATGAGTTGTGGGAACGCGGCCCTGCATTGAATTTCGGCACCAAATGAAAGTCCCAGAGTGGCTGATTTTACAAAATAACATGAAAACCTCCAGAACTTTAAAATTACTGTAATTTTCATTGTCATCGTTACCCGAATAAGTAAAGAGTTAGTCTTGGTCTTGCAATTAGTTAGTGAGGATATCTATCATTGCAGCAATAACCCGCCATTGAAAACCTAACTCGAGCCTCGCCATGCCAATCTTTCGAATTATTAAACTGTTACATTGAGTGAAGTCTCATTACTATTGATAAAAATGTTGCAAACAATTTAAACAAACCAAATTTGTTTTTCGTTAAATACGTCTTGCGGTCCATTGCGAAGTGGCGTTAATCGCGTCGTCATACTCGTACGTCAAAAACAATATAGAGGGAGAGAGCCCTTCAAAATGGCATTAATAATAATGCACATTCACAAAACTCCGCGAGCCGTGAGGGCGTGTTTCAGGACCGAAATAGTTTTTTACTGCGGTTCTGGAGGTTTCGTGATTCATTCCTCGGATTTTAATTTTGCTAAGGTTGCATGATACGTTTTTATTATATCGGTTGCGGAGGAAAGCTGACCACGCGTTTATTTAATATTTTATCATTCGTCAGCCGTACCCTGGCCATGGTACCAAACTCTTTAGCACAAAGTGAGAAATTAAATGAATTAAATGCTGGATAAAGTAAAATAAATGAATGTGCAAGTTCCTAAATACATGGAACTCTTTAGTCATAATAATGGCATATTCACGACGTTGAAATTTTCGTCACGTGGATGAGTCGTTACATGTCATCGCAATTGTATTCAGTGATGCGAGGTGGCGTCAATGGCTTTTGGTGTAACTCGATTTGTAGAAACACACAGGTTATAGATGCATGCTCCCCAACTCATTGAGGTCTGAAAGCAATGGTTTTTAGTAACTAATAATGAAGATCAAAAATAATTTAATTTTAATGCATGAAAAACGTTGTGGCCAATGTTGACGGTATTATCTTTACCACAGGGTTTTTTCCGTTCCACCGAACGTGTCGAGCTAACACTTACGGCTGAACGGCGATATATATATATATATAATCAATTTAAAAAAAACATATACACATATGTATATAAAATATGCGTGTCTGCGTGTATGTGTATATATATATATACACACACACATATACATATATATGTATATATTCATTCACATGGAAACAGAGATAAGAAAAACAGGAAAGGAACGCACATAAAGGACGAATACAAGAGAGGTGGGGAAGGTATATAAAAATATACACACACACACACACACACACATATATATATATATATATATATATATAATAGGTGTGTGTGTTGTGCGTGTGTGCGCGCGCGGTTTTTGGCTTCGGTCTCATTTTAATTTAGTCCCAACGGACGCGGCCACTTCTTCAACCTTTGACCTTTGTATACAAATCGATTAAGGCGTGTTTTGTGCGGGACCACTCCGTGCTTAAGAATGAATAATAAAATAACCTCCTGGAAGCGCTAGAGTTGAATAGATACTTAAATTTCTGGGTTGCGGGCCTTGAAGCTTGATCAGTTTAGACCCATTAGATATAATGCCCAGGCTGAAAGATCAGTATGGTACAAGGCAAAATGTTTCTCCAAAATAAATTAACTTATTCAATCGAGTCTTTCCTTCTCCTCTAAATATGCAGGGGAAGATCCCTTAAGTTACGGCGTAACCGGCAGAGGGCTTTCTGTGGAACGTCATAAAAAAACGCATTACTAGTCGGTTGAAGCGTGCGATGCATTAGTACTCGGCTGAGACAGTGTGATCATAAATGATTTCATCTTACATGAAAGTGTACACCAGTGTAAGCAGCGTATGAATGCCGCGTTCGATATAAGTTTCGACTAAATGCAGTAAATATATGATGCACCTGACTAGTGTTCGATTGGTAGAACTAGAAGAGATATGTTAAGATTGAAAGGAGAGTTGTCTTTGAATGGACCAGTAAAAAGATCGGATGATCGGAAGAAAGAAAGATCGGATTCGCCAGTCCCTTTTTCTGTGTTTCTTCTACTTTTTTAACCCGTCAAAATAGTAGGAATTTGCCAGGTCTTTAAAATAGGTATTAGTATTGGCGATGACCTTGTTTGATGTGAATCGTTTTCTGTTGAGCCATTTTTTAAAGTTTTGAAATAAAAACAATTGCTGTGGGACAAATCTAGTTAATACGGTTGATATTGTAATAGTTATTCGAACTTTAATTCCATAATATTCGCCACGGAAACTGCGCAGGTGTGCACCCGTGAATTGTCCTAATGGGAGATATTTTTTCCTTTGCCATATGAGGAATTTTTTTCTGACTTTCTTAGCTCAATCGATGCAACAATGATGAATAATACTTTTCATTAATCGTTTACCCCATTTTGCAAGTAATCGATGTAGTTGATTACGCGTGGATCCCAAAAAACCGCGGTCATCTCCTTGTTTGCCAATTTCACCGTCTTCGCCTTCATCGGAGCCACATTAACTTTAAAAAGCCACTGTTTCGACCGTTCCTTTGTCTCTGAAGTGTAGTAGTGTACGTGTTCATGTTTTTGTCCTCAATAATGTATCGACGCAGAAACTCATCGACTAGGATTGCGACAGCAAAGCGTTAAATAAGCCTCCTAATCGACCATATGATGGCGTTGATTCTTCACTGAGACAGCACCCATCATGCCGTTTTTTTTCACATCTAATTTTTCGTACAAAGTTGAAAACACTGTACCTTATGATATTTATGCTTGTGGCGTCAACTATTTCGCAAACTTTGATTCGTCGTTCACGCTGAACCTTATCGTTGATTTCTACAACCGTTTCGGAGGAAGTCACTTCCTCTGGTCGTCCCGTACGGTGTTCAACATTTGTGGATGTGTGTCCACGTTTTGACGCATTCACCTAATTGTAAACTGTCGCAAACGCAGGAGTGGATGTGCCATAAACTTCACCCAAATCGACTTTGATATCTATCCGTCGTTTAAAACTTTTTAAATAGAAGTGTTTAATCACTGCAGGAAACTCGTTTTTTTTCATTTTTTACATTACAAACGTTTATTGCTTCAATGAAATTTGGCAATGAAACCACGTGATGGATTAAACTGAAAATTTAACAGTTATCTAATGAGAGATGAGACTAAAATCAAACTTTTACCGATACTACGAGCACCAATCTCTTGGATTTTATACAGAGTTATTGAATGACCCACCTGTACAGCCTTATTTTGACAGTAAAGTTGTCCCAGCCATTATTAGCACTTATTACAATTATTCCATTTTGTGGACTACATTTATGAACAACCAAGCTTAGAATTTAAATTTATGATTTTTCAGAGGTTGAAGTATTGACTTGTTGCTTTTAGAAATGGTGTTCCCGGTATGACATATGGTTAATGTGATTCGATTTATGTCCACAGTATCTATGGTTGTTGGTCCTATGTGAAAGTTATTTTCTCGAGAAACTGCGGCGCCAATGATCCCTGAAAGGAAAGAGAGTCCCATAAAAATACTGCGACCAAATGTCCGTGAGCCCTAATTTGAATGCAGTGAGGATATCGTTTCATGTCAATCATTGATATCTTCCACCCCGGCAGCGCCAAGCCGCTGGCGCTCTCTCCTCAAGTTGTCACGCGATAATAATCTCTCTAAGGAATCGTGAATCTGATTGTTTTCGTCGCCGATACCGGAATGATAGTGACACCAAACCATATTTTTTGTACATTTTATTACCAGAATCATTTCGTGAATACCAAAATTATGATTAAAACGGACCTAAATAAAACGTTTGGCTATATTTTGTATGGAAAGATGGTTTTTTTTATTCCTTTAAGCCATATTTGTGAAACTTGCGTCCACTTGGAGCGTCTACTGTTGACTACATTCACGTTCAAGTTGTGACGTACGATCGATCATTCGATCGGAAGTGAAGTTGTCAACACCGGCAGTTATCGACCATATTTGTTGAAGTTCTCTTTTTTAAGTCCTCTCGTGCTATTATCGAGACACGTAGTACGAATGCGCGGGCGACAATCGTGAAACGTTGAAGCTGGAGCTCCCAATTGGAGTTTGTCGATGGTTAAATTTCGCGGTTGACAACCTCCCCTCCCAACCCCCGGTGATCGAAAACCCCTTCATAGAAACCTGCGTGCCGGACTGCGGGTCGAAGGTTCACGTTGACTCCAATCGTAAACTGGAATTTAATGCAATTTAATGCAACAGTATACCAGTGTACGACTCTCAACGGAATTTCCCATACATTCCCACGAAAACAATCGCGACTGGATGCTCCAGTTGATTATGCCTCAGATTCTGACGCACCTTGTGAAAAACTCAATTTGTTGGAAGTTTTTTAACCAAATTCAGCCAGTACAAAAACAGGGAACAAACGAAGAAATACTCAATATTTTTGCGTGCGGAGTGTATTACGAAAACAATGGTGCGTAAAAAAAGATTGATGGCAGCGGATGGGTGTGATTTTATTTCATTATATAAATTTGGTCGATCACTTTGAAAGGCCTGCATGCGACCAGGGGCTCATTGATTATACGAGATATATTCGAAAGGGAACGGCTGTTTTCTCTATGATTTTAATATTGGCGGGACAAAATAAAGTTGTTCGCATGCAGCGCCTTCTTTTGATTATATCCTAAGTCACCAAAGTTATTGTTTTGATTCAATAGTCGTTTGCCAGTGAATACATACATCTACATCTACATAAGTACCCTGCGAGCCACCAAAAAGGTGTGTGGCAGGGGGTGTAGCACCATGAGGGAAGGGTAAGGGTTGAGGGGGTTGGGAGTTAGGTGAGGAAAGGTGGGGGGAACCTATAGGGAAAAAAAAATATATATATATATATACACACATACATATATATACATGCATACATACACACATGTATACATATCCTCGCGAAGTCCCTAACCTGTACGTTAATACTTATTGTAATGAACTAAGTCCTGGGGAATTTCGACTACGAGCATTCTGGTCCCTTATCGTTCTTGGAAAAAATGACATTTTAAACCTGTCAGTCTTGCAGTCTATCTCTCTAGTCTTATATTCGTGATCCCTTCGACCGTAATACGTTGGGGTTCGTATTATATCCTTGATGTCATCGGAAAAGGGCCCATCTTTAAATGTTTTTAATAAGTTTAATCTATATTGGAAACGCCGCTGTGTTGGGATTCTCTTCCCAACCTAAATTGTCTAGCAAAGTGGATACGCTGCTGAGTTGGTCATAACAATGTTTGACAAATCTAGCCCCCCTCCGCTGAACTCGATCTAATTCCGAAGCCAAATTTATGTTATGAGGATCCCATATACTGGCAGCATACTCTAGGTGGGGCCTGACCAAGGCAAGGAAACATCGTTCTTTCACCTTTTCGTCGCATTTACCTAGCACTCTTTTCACAAATCCCAATTTTTTATTAGCACGACCGCATATTTCTCGTATGTGTTTTCCCCAGGACAGATCGTGAGTAATTGTTACACCCAAGTATTTAAAGGAATCTACCCTCTCGATATTGGTTTGTTTCACTTTGTAACTATAAGGGAGGGAATTACTCTTTTCCCAAAAATGTATTACTACGCATTTTTTAAAATTCAATTCCAATTGCCATGTATCGCACCAATTTTGAATTGCATCTAGGTCGTTGGCTAACACGACTCTGTCTTCGTGACTTCGGATGTCCCCATAAATTACTGCGTCATCGGCGAAAAGACGGAGCTTGCTATTAACTACGGTACTGAGGTCATTTATGTAAATAAGGAAAAGGAGGGGATGTTACATATAACAGTGTCCGCAAAAATCGTTGCTCTCGTCAGTTGCGAAGTGCGTGCTGTGATTCGATTAATGTGTGCAAAAGCATCTTTAGCTCTCTAAATTCATCGAGAGTTGTGCCTCGTTTATGGACCTACAGTAATGATTGATGAAAAGGGTAGATGAGTGTGTCGAGACTTTAAAAATATCCGCAGGTATGTGAAAAGTGAAGAGCAGAGTGGCAGACCAATAAAATCGTGGAACAAGTGGAGCGAGAACTGCGTTCTGATCGACGATTGAGGATTTGAGCTCCGGCTGATGAGTTTCCTCTTATTGGACACATCAATATTTATATGTATTGCAGATATTCCCGGATACATAACAATTGCGCGCAAGACGAGCACCGAAAATGGTTACCGTTCAGCACAGGGAGCATAGAATGTTGAGTGGACGAGCGTTCTCGGGCCGCTATCTTCTGTCCCGGTCTTGCACCTGTCAACGATTTCCTCTTCCTGCACTTGCAACAGTGGCTTGGTGGGCCACGGTTTGAAGGCGGCGAGGAACTCAAGACCGCCGTTTTCAACTGATTGAATACCCAAGCAGCTTGTAATCAAGGATGAAAATTGAGTGATTATGATGATTTCTGATGGCTGATGGATTAAAGAAACAGCTGCGGCGTTACGAGAAGTGCTTAGAAGTGAACTGCGATTATGTAGAAAAGAGAAGTGGGATACTCAAACCAGCAGAAAAAAACTTTTTCTAACGAATATATTTTTATTAACACACGCCAGTTACTTAAAAAAAATAACAATCGACCCTCACTCATAGTCTCATCTTAGGGTATGATATTGATAAATGTATTAGCTTTACTGTCACGAAAATTTCGAGCGTAAAAGAAAATTTTTGAGGTTCCACCGTAGGGAATGTAGCTGTTGTAAAAATTATTTAACTTATTTGTAATATTTGATTTATAACTGATAAATATCATTAAAGTTTGGTTGGTTATCCGCCGGTTAAGATTTTTTAAGAAGGAACGAAGGTTAAGAAGGATTTTGTGGGGAATGTTCTCTTAGTGTCCGGAGGCGTCTGCGTGGCATTTCGGTGACTGCCTTATGCGTAATCTACCGGTAAAGGTAGGTTATGGATGGGAACATTCTAACGAAGAATTATAATTCATGCACAGGCCTACAAAAAAAATTTTTTTTGGTGCCGGGAATCTTTGAGATGATTTTAACTATATTTGTAGAGCTGAATCCAAATATGAAATCCGTTTTTATTTAACAGCTCTACTTTTTTAGATATGGCACATCTTACGATTAGTTGTTTTGATATTTGATATATTCCGGAAAATAATTTTCAAAGTTAAATAAATCTATAAGTATACTAATTTATAACCACTCTGCGGTGTTCCTTTTATTTTCAATAAACTGTCAATAAGTTTTATGTATATTTCTATATTGTAGGCCAATGAGATTAAAAAACAAAAATCGTTTGTATCGACTTCGGTAAAAGATGGCGAAATTTGTTCATAAGGTATCCGAACTACTAGAATCAAGACTGCATGAAAAGAATTTACTGCAACCCGGTACAAAGTTTTTATCGCACAAGGGAAAAGTATATGCTACCCTTCTTTACTCAAGAAGACAATCTTACATTTTGTTTAGACGTTAAGGGTCTTTAGGAAAAAATGGGACTACTATCACAATATGATGCTAGTGATTGGCGTTTGTTTATTGATTGGTCCAAGCGTAGTTTAAAATGTGTACGAGGGTCATCCGGAAAGTAGTACCCGTTCGTGCCGCATGAAGTGCTGACGACGCGAGTAGCCGCTGGACGAGGTCAGATAGCTTCAGTGGCTTGTCTGCCTTCTCTGAGCCAAGTTGCGTGACGCTAGCATTGCCTGTGTTGTTTCTGTGATTGTTTACAATGTTTAAAAAAATTGAGAACGCCGCCAGTTGTGAAGTGAGGGCAGTGATTAAATTCCTCAATGCAAGAAACGTTCGCCCATGTGATATTCATCGCCAATTAAAGGAGGTGTATGGAGACAATGTAATGGACGAGTCGTCTGTTCGGCGGTGGTGTCGCAACTTCAACATGGGGAGGGGGAACACACACGACGATGAGCGTTCGGGGAGACCGTCTGTCATTACAGACCAACTGGTGAGCTCAGTTGACGAATTCGTGAGGAACGATCGGCGCGTCACAATTGATGACATCTGTGAGCATTTTCCCAATGTTTCTCGAACAATTGTTCATGAAATTGTTAAACACCATCTGCATTTTGCAAAAATTTGTGCAAGATGGGTCCCTCGCATGCTTACAGATGAGCACAAAACCAAGCGTATGGCTGCAGCACTGACGTTTTTGGGACGTTATTCTGATGAAGGAGACTCTTTCTTGACTCGCATAATTACTGGTGACGAAACATGGGTTTGTTATGCATCACCTGAGAGTAAACGACAGTCAATGGAGTGGCATCATGCTCATTCACCAAACAAACCAAAAAAATTCAAGACAGTTCTGTCCACCAGGAAACTCATGGCAACCATTTTCTGGGATCGACGAGGTGTATTGCTTATTGATTTTATGGCCCGTGGAGACACTATTAATGCCAATGCGTATTGTGAAACATTAAAGAAATTACGGCGGGCAATACAAAATCGGCGGCGAGGTCTATTGCCTACTGGTGTCATTCTCGTTCATGACAATGCCAGGCCTCATGCAGCTGGGATAACACAAAAACTTTTGCAGCAATTCAAATGGGAAACTTTCGACCATCCACCGTATAGCCCGGACTTGGCCCCTTCAGATTTTCATCTCTTTACAAAGCTTAAAGACTTTTTGGCAGGAAAATGATTTGACAGCGATGAAGAACTTAAAGAAGGAGTGACCCTGTATCTCAATGAGCTGGCGGCGAAGGACTATGCAGCAGGAATACAGAAACTTGTCACACGTTATGACAAATGCCTTAATTTGCTTGGAGATTATGTTGAGAAGTAGTTTAAAGTATCCTCTTTCAAATAAAATTTTTTATGTTTGTTAATATTTACTTTTGTGTCTTTATTTCACGAACGGGTACTACTTTCCGGATGAGCCTCGTACTTCTTCACAATGGTAACAGGTTTGGCGCAATACCAATCGCTCATTCAACTAAAATGAAAGAAGAATACGATACAATAGCATTGGTCTTACAGAAGATAAAATACCAGGAACATCGCTGGGTGATTTGTGTAGATTTAAAAATAGTGAACTTTCTTCTTGGGCAGCAAAGTGGCTACACAAAATATCCTTGTTTCTTGTGCCTCTGGGATAGCAGGGACAGACAAAACCACTGGTTTAAGAAGGAGTGGCCTAAGAGAGAAAACTTGGTTGTTGGGAAAGAAAATATCATTGCTGAATCTTTAGTTGAAAGAGAGAAAATCATCTTACCGCCTCTACATATTAAACTAGGCCTAATGAAGCAATTTGTAAAGGCTCTTGACAAGGATGGACCATGCTTCGGCTACTTAAGACTAAAGATACCCCATATAAGTATTCAAAAACTTAAAGCTGGTATTTTTGTGGGGCCACAAATTAGACAACTTACAAAGGATCCTGTTTTTGTCGAGTCAATGAATGAGTTTGAAAAAATTAGTTGGATGTCATTTGTTAAGGTCATAAAAAATTTTCTAGGAAATCACATAAGTGAAAATTATATTGAGCTGGTAAACATTATGCTCAGTAACTTGAAATCACTTGGATGAAATGTTAGCACAAAAGTTCACTACCTACACAGCCACTTAGACAATTTTCTTGGAAATTTAGGAGACACAAGTGAAGAACAAGGTGAAAGATTTCACCAGGATATAAAAACAATGGAATCTCGCTACCAAGGAAGATGGGATAACCATATAATGGCAGATTACTGCTGGTGCTTAAAACGAGACTGTTTGAACAAAGTGCACTCAAGAAAATCGCACAAAAGAAGCTTCCGATGTGTTGAGTGATGTTTTTATTTATTTTTTCTTTTCAATTTGTTTTATTACAGTAAAAAATTTTATTATTTGTGTTCAATTGTATTGTAAAATTCTGTTGTGTTTGTGGGTGATTTAACAGCCCTAGAAATAAATCAAGTCTTTATATTTAGTGGGTTTTATTATTAATATAATATTCCCATATCATCACGTAGAAGATTTTTTTACGTAAGTAACAACATATCTATATCTTGAAAACTATAGCTGATAGGAAAAAACTAGTGTCATAATTGGATTCAGCACTCCAATTGTTCTTTAAATCATCATTAAAAGCTCCGGCACCAAAACCACTGTTGGCCTGTGTTATCTTTGGCCCTGCCCTGCCTTACACCTCTTTTTAGCACTGCCCATCCGGTCTCCGTTCCTCATTCGCACCTGAGCAGTTTTAAATATATACAGGTTCCGGATTAGCCTCATATCCCTCCAATATATTCCTGTTGTCTGCAATACACTCAGAAGCTTTTCCCAATTCACTCTATCAAACACTTTTTCGAAATCTACGAAACAGGTAAATACGTCCTGATTGTATTCAATGTTCCTCTCGATTAGTTATCTCATTTCTGCAATGGTATCCCGCGTGCCTCTTTTCTTTCTAAACCCTTCTAATCATCCTCTAAATAATCATTTGCCCTACTCTCTATCATTTTGTCGATGATCCTGAGAACAACTTTAGCTGCGTGGGATATCAAACTAATTTTTCTGTTGTCCTCGCATGCTATAGGCTTTATCTTTTTCGGACTAGTAGCTAACATAGATCTCACAAATTCTTTCGGCCAGATTCCTTTCTCATAGATGCTACGGATCAGTTTATATAGCCTGTTCCTCCCATATTTCATTAATCCTTTTAGTAGTTTTTAGCAAAGGGCAGTCAAGTTTCATAATACGTTATCAGTTATAATACTGTGTCAAGCTCTTTTATCAATATAAATAGTACCGTTAATCATTTTGGGCATCCTTTACTGTGAATTTAGTGTAGGTATGTCAATTTGGATTCCATATGAACACGTAAAGACAATGAGAAGACAGTGTGTTCATGCCCACGGGAGATCACGTGAGTTAAGACGCGATTGCGTTAAGCAAACGTTTGCGTTTTGTTCCGCCACATCGTCCGCGTAATTGACGGAGAAACAAACCGAGCGACGGAGCGGAGTGGCATCGCTCGATATATAAGGCTTCGGTGAGCAGCGCAAAGCAGCGGAGGTTGAGCATGCACCGCATATTCGTCGTAGGCTGATATTTATAGCGCTTTAATATCGATTCAATAAAAAAAAACCCTGGACACGGGTGCCAGATGACGAGGGTCTCAATCAAAGTCCCCGAAACTCCGGAATGTCTACCTTCGTTTGTTCTCCGGGACCAGGTAGAAAGCATGCGCTCGGAAAAGTGCAGCACATCGTTGGATACAGGTGAAGCTGGAAAACAAAAATACTCTTTTTGTGTCCGTTTGGATACGAAAAGCAATCAGGGAATACTCGCACGGATGACACGGCGCGCGCAGAAAAAAATGTGAAAGTGTCACCTGCAGGCACGTCTATAATGTGTTTGTGAGTGCGAGTGTGTGTGTGCATGCGGGTTGATTTCCCTTTATTCGCGCTCTCTCTCTCTGCCGTGAATCTCGGGAACTGCACGAGGCACAAGCGTGAGGGCTAGTATCTTAATAAGGTCGAATCTTCTTTTCAATTTATTGGTAGCCAGGGTGATTATTTACAATCGCCCAGCAGTACCGGTATCCTCAGAGGAGAAAGGCATGCGCCGTCGAAGTGCCGACCTATTGCGTATTGGAAATAGCGTCGTTTTAGGCATCGACTTTTGATTAATCAGATTGAAGTGAAAAGGATAGGAAACTCGAAAATATAAAATATACAGGGTTCGTCCGGAAAATAAGTGTGCTGAGCTCAGGAAAAAAAATTTATTACACTTTTACATATCTTAAGCTAATATTCCACAAAATAGGACTCTTGTGAGTCGATACACTTGTTCCAGCGGCGTTCCCATTCCTGGAACGCTCCCGCGAAGGCATCATCGGGAACCTCTCGAAGACACGTCGTCACGGCCTCTTTGACGGCGTCCAAAGTCCCGTATCACGTTCTTTTCAAACTCCTCTTTTTCTTCGGGAACAGAAAGAAGTCCGGTGGTGCCAAGTCCGGGCTGTAGGGCGGGTACGGCAGCGTTGCCACGCCGTGCTTGACCAAGAAGTCCGACACGACAAGCGCGGTGTGAGACGGCGCATTGTCGTGATGCAGCCGCCAGATGTTTTTGATCGCTGGCCGGACGCGGGCGACTCGTTTTCGAAGTCTGTCGTGAACTTGGACGTAAAATGCAGCATTTACAGTTTGTCGTTCAGGTACAAATTCGTAGTGGACGACTCCCCTTTTGTCAAAAAAGACAAAAAAATCAGTACACTTATTTTCCGGACGAACCATGTTCATATATATATATATATATATATATATATATATATATATATATATATATATGAAGTCCCACCAATATATATATACATATATATCTCTTTGAAATGGACGATCTCCAGCGATGCACAAACCCTCTTGAGAAAGGTGGTTGCACCACCGAGAATTCGAGATCCAGTGAGTCCCTCTTTTATGTGTTTCAGTTTCTGTGTTTGTGTCGACTAGTTAGTCCATTAAATTATGTATATACATATTATAAGGTTTGTATAAAAATAATAGGCAACAATTTTTCCCCAACGTGTGCGTGAAGTGCTGAATTCAGACTTTCGGTTAAGTGTGCGCATAATCGCAGATCGTCTTGACAAGATCACAGTGCACACCATTATCATTGGAAATTTGGCGCTGCGAATGATCTGGGCTAAACTCGTGTTCCGAAGGTCTTTGGACAAACAACCAAGAGAAGAGTCGAGAGTCTGCTTGCAAACACCTTCTGCAGCGGCATCGCGACAATTCCCCAAACCCCTTACAGTCCCGACTTGGCACCAACAGACTGTTTCCAACTCCTAAATGTGAATTACTCCATCTATCAATGGACACCATCATGGGAGGGATCCTAAGTTCCGTCAAAGAACCTTAAGAGTACCCTTATCCGGAATCCTTCTACCGGCGAACCTTCGAGTCGTGGAAAATCCGCTAGGACAAAAGTGCGTCGACGGTCAAGGGATGTACTTTGGAGAATTTTTAGGGGCATTGTAGCATTATCTGAAAAAATATAATAATTTTAATATAAACCGTGTATGTCACACATGGCGCCACCTGGAGCTGATCCTCGAAAATATGATCAGTGATGACTTGTGCTCGTAAATAAAAAATATCCCATCGATTCGTGCATGAATGCCCTCCTTTAACGTAGCTCTTCGCTTTGTTGAGAGGCTAAATCAAAAAATGCCTCATTTCAAGGGTTGTTCAAGAAGATATCTCTCCCCTTCACTAATGACTTCCACATTGCCTTTTCCTCGAATGCCCACTCGTCTCGCATCCACATCTGTCTCACACACACACACACACACGCTCTCCTGTTCGTACTGAGAGTCCTCTTATAATATTCGTCGTCTCGGAAGACTCTATACATTCGACCTCATTCATCCGCGTGGCTCTCCCTCCCAAATCAGTTCGCTCTTCCTCTCTCTTACGAATGCTCCTTCATTCCCTCAGCATGACCGAAGCATCCTGGCACAACTCTCGCATACACGCCTCTCACAGGTTCAGTCAATCCTTACTTTTTTAATAACCCACTCATCCCTCGCCATTTCGCTCTCCTTACCTCACCACAGAAACTCCTCCTCAAGTGCTTCAAGACACACTCGCCGCCTTTAGTCCGTGTTTATTCTTATGCCGGCCTCTCCGAGTGTGGCTTCCAATGCGGGATTGCAATCTCAGGCACACTCACTTTTGCTGACTCTGGAATATATGCATTTTTTAAATGAAATTTAGTTTTAAAAATAAATTTTTAATTGATACATTTTACATGGTTTATATTAAAAGTAACGGGAAAGGTTTCGAAAAAATTTATTCATTTCATACATTGCTACAATTCCGCTGTAAATTCTTCAGAGTACATCGCTTGAGCGTCGACACACTTTTGCCAGTGGCCTTTCCACGACTTGAAGGCTCCCTGGTAGGCGGAATCCCCGGATAGGGGTAAGGGTACGCGTGCAAGGTTCTTTGCAAGCACTTAGGGTCTCATGGTGGTGTTCTTGAGGGAGGTACCAAGTCGGGACTGTAAGGGGGTTGGGGAATCGTCGCGATGCCGTTGAAGAAGGTCTTCGCAACAGACACTTGACTCAGCTCTTTTGGTCAACCGTCCAAATACCTTCGAATGAGTTTAGCGCAGTACTTTCGCATCGCCAAATGGTCAGGAGGTCATATAGTGTGTGTACCGTCACTGTTTTATCAATGTTAATACGATCTGCCGACATGCGCACTCTTAACAGACATAGTATAAATTGAGGACTTCAAGCATACGTCAGGAAAAAATTGTTGTCGTTACTTTTTAAACAAACCTTGTAAGTTTAAAAAAGCAGGTATCCCATCACATTTGAAATAACGTGTAGAAGTTATCATCAATACTTAGAAGAGGTCATTTGGAATATTCTCTGAGGGAAACCCAAAACTCTAAATTGTTTTCTGGCTATGTCATATATCTACCTCTAAGAATAAGACTGGCTATTGCCATAATATAAAATGATGTCACGGGTATTATTGCCCCCATGGAATTCCACCGAGCAAGTATAGTTGTGCAAATGATTGCGTAAGCAATATTCAACTCCACTTTTGGCGTAACGGGTTTGTGAAGCAATTAACGAAAGAACCATCGAGTTTAGACGAAAGTTATGTCCATCTGGACGTGAAAAAGGTTCTGCTGAAAATTCAGATTCGCTTTAAAAGTGTCGCTTTAAATTGCTGCGTAGGTGAGTGTGACTGGACATTGGATATCGGAGAAAGCGGGAGAGATGAGGGGGGAGGGGTGCCGGTCTGAGATGCCAGGGAATAGACGCAGCCAATGTTGAAATCAATTATGAGTGCAGATTATGTGTTTTTTCATTCCGCAAAAAATTTTGTCATTAAATATACCAATTATCCTCTCCGTGTGGTGTCTCATTCAAACAAAAGGGCTCGAAACATGGTATCAAGAGTGCGCGATGAAAATCCGTGCTTATATTTTCAACAAAAATTTAATTCTGGCTCGGTATTCTTCCTTCCGGCGTTTTCAATACTGTTCAGAACGGATCAGAGTGACTCCATGACTTATCATAGTACGATGTATCTTTTTTAATATCTTATACACTTCGATGATTTTAGCAGTTGAACTCTCCCGAATTCGATGCGCAATCTTTTCCTATACTTTTCATGCAAATCATGCATAGGTTTCCGTGTCGATGTTGAACCTTTTGACAATTTACGTGTTCATTTGTGACCAGCAATAAAGCATCCTCCGTCGTCTATTATTGCTCCCGATTGATAGATGCGTGCGACTTGTACGGAGAAATGGAGTCCGTCTCTTTCTCGTGCCAACTTCATGGAATTTCCATTCAAGTCATTTGGCTCGGTGAAGACTTAGCCCATGTGTGGCAAGAAAAATTGCATCCTATGGTTTTCCAAGAGTAATGAAGTAAGTGTTAAGCGTCATATTTATGTGTATTTAAATCGATAAATTCGTTAATATGGTATTTTAATTAATATGTTTATGTGCAGTGGCCCGAGAATTATTTGCATTTTTTATTAAAAATATCCACGACCACATGTACCATGCAGCAATTTGTAAGCTAAGTGCTAGCAAACAGAACTGATGAAACGGTAGGACTGAAATCACGGCTTCAATGAATTGTTTGCCAACCAATCAAAATCCATTACTGAGGCTTATTCAATTTGCATTTCCCATCATGAAAGCACCAAGGAATACCCAAAAAACTGCTAGTTTTAATTAAGACCAAATATTCCGTTAATACCTTGATTTAAGTGTAGTTTTTCCGTATTCTTGTAAATGTGGAAAATTCTGATATCCAAAGTTTTATTTTTTTTATTATGTAAAACCCTAGGAAATTTGATATTCTCAAGAAACTCCGAAGCAAAATTTGGGAAATTTATAAGCACTATTTTTTTTATATTTCGGAGTTGTACTTATAAACAGGGTTCGTTCCGCATTTTCCGTCCATCACGTCCTTGATTGGTGCTCTTTTGCCAGACGGGTGAACGATATGCAATCAGTGCTAACATCATTTCAAAATACTAGTACTAACGACAAAAATCCTAGGTACTTCGTACCCTATGCCAAAAATCGTAGACCTTTTCCGGGACAAACCCCTGGTGCCGAAACAAACCTTATTGAGTAATCATTCGATATATCTAATTTTTCTCATGCTGGTGCCAGGGTGTCAACGAGCCAAACACCATCCTTGAGTTTTAATGACAGGAATTATTGAACTGTAGGCGTAGACACACGAGAACATGTTAATCAATATTATTTTTGTTAGAATGGCATACACTATTTGAAATGCAGATCATAATATTACCATAGTCATAGAACCTAGTTACCGTTATATCGGCAGCAATATCTAGGCCAACAATTCTAGGTACCTAGAACAATAATCCCAAGTATATCTCGGTATCTAGGGATTAATACAAGTACCCTGATCAAATATCAAATCGTTCATTAAAATGGGACAAATATACGTTGTTGGTTTAATACGAGGGTAAATTGATAAGTCAACGGAATGGAATAGAAATAAACAATTTACATCGGTGGAACTTCATTTTATTTACAATCTAGTCTTCCTGGGCACGAATGCACTTGGTTCAGTGATGCTCCAATGCCTTGATCCCATCTCAAAAATTAGATTCCTTCAGGCCTGCAAAATACCCGTCACACACGTCACCCGGCTCTTATTCCTTTGCATGAAGAGAATATCCGTTCACCGAAAAGAATTTTGAGCTTGGGGAAGAGATAGAAATCTAATGAAACCAAATCAGGCAAATAAGGTGGGTGTGGCAACTCCTATCTTAGTTTACGTATTGTTGCCAATGTTTTGTGTGGGCATGTATTGTCTTGACGAAATGTGGCTTTCTTCCTTGCCAAACCTGGTCTTATTTCGTGCATCTCATAGTGTGCTTGGTCCAGGAGGTTGGCGTAGTACACGTATTCTCCAGTAATATAAAGTTTTCACCTGAAGATGATGTAGTGCATCGGAACAGGTCGTGTAATCAGTCATCATGTGGTGGAAATGTGATTTCGTTAGGTCATTACTAATACGAGTATCCGGGTGCTCTTCTCAGGGTCTCCCCTCCCCGTTTTCTTCACGATCAATAATTATTCCAACAAGGCTCTGGTGACGGGTAAATGAGGCGACATGAATAGCACTGAATTAGAAATAAGTAAAATTTGTATTTTTTCACTCTAAACCTTATTACACTACTACTGATTTCGACGCATATGTTTTATTTTATTCAGTACCCTGCAAGCCACCGCTTGGGTACGTGGTAGGGTTTGATTTACACACCAGAGTAATTTTTACCCGAATATTTTTACCCCTACCACGGTTGGACAATGTTGTTCTGATCCCTTATTATTCGTGGGAAAAACATCTAAAAGCCATTTGTTCTGCACTTAATCTCTCTCATTTTACTGCAATGATATCTCCTACAGTAGTAAAATGGGGATAATAATGCATTTTCTAGATCATTCCTAAAGAGATTCCTTTCCCATTTATGCAAGAGATTTAATTTGTAATTTAACCTTGGCTCCGTGAGTGATTCCCGGCCAAGCTCCTCTAATTTTTTGGATACGCTACTAAGTTTATCATTACAATGTTTTACAAATCTAGCTCCTTAACGCTGCACACGATCTAGTTCAGCAAATCCGACTTCGTGAGGATCTTATATTCTTGCAGCATATTCCAAATTGAGCCGTAACCGGCGTAAGATGATATTTATCTTTGACATTTCCATCACATTTACCCAGTACTCTTCTAATAAATCCTAATTTCTGTTTGATTGTCCACATTATCCCCGCATGTGTTTCAACCAGGGGAGGTCGTGAGTGAGGGTAAGGCCTCGTAGGTATTAAATCGAGTATACACTTTCCAGTTCTGTGTTCCTTATGCATAAGACGTTCAAGAAGGAATTGCTCTTTATCCAAAAATTTGTCGCTACGCACTTTGTCAAGTTTGATTCCAATTGTCAAGTGTCGTACCGGCGTTGTAAAGCATAAAGGTCATCTAATGAGGCTGCTGTGTCCTCAGGATTACAGACGGATAAATAACGGATTGATTACAGGTATGTGCGATATCATCACGAATGCCCGATGATGTGGCCTATGCGTCGAAACCGGTAGCAGTATAATAAAGCGTTTGTGAAAAAATACCTAGTCTACTTCTTCACTGATCATGAATTTTCACGAAGTAGAGCCTGAAATCATCAAATTCGAGTATGATATATAATTTTAGATGAAGTTATGATTTCAGACCTGCACTCTATTGGCTGGTTTGATTCGAGTGTTTGAATGACATCATACTAGAGTGTCCGGCCACGCAACCCCAAGCGCATCGAACCGGACACTTGCCTTTCGGGGAAAACCGGAATTCAATTGAATCTCAGGGTTTTTGTTAACGCGTGGCCGACCCTTCGAGTCCCCCCGAGGTAAATGGCCGAATCATTTTCCCGAGAGGACAAAAGTTCCGGCGTTCTGCGAGGGAGGGAGGGGGCGGAGCGACGGCGAGCGCAAAAATATTATTGCACACAAGCAAGCGTGATGACGTCCCGGGCGACCGAGTCGGGGATAGGATATTTAAAGGTGCACGGAGGTCCAGAGGTGGCGCCTTCGCGCCAAGAGCGGGGGAGAGAGTGGCAGTTTGTGGATTAAAGGGTTTGGAACAATGAAGGGGGAAGGGGTGGGGAAGGGAGAGATATTGAGGGAGTGGAAAAGGTCTGGGGGTTCATTATACGTTGGTTCTGCGTGCCACGGGGTCGTACAATCTTGAGCTCGTGAGTCTCTGCCAAATCCCCAACTCTGTCATTGCAGCGTATTGTTATTTCTAAGGCCACCACGCCCTTCGAGAGTTACGTGGGGCGAAGGCGATGAAATGTGAGACCAGAGGAATGATTTTTCCCCATAAATAAGGAGACTCTGTAATGTACGTGGTATTTAATATAAATATATATACATATATGCACGCACAATCAAAAACTTTTATTAAAACATATACATGCGTAAAAACAGAGAAAGGGCACTCACAAATCAGGTTGACGCTTCGACGGCACATATGTCTACATAGAAATTAATGACGACCGTGCCGCCGAAACGTTAACTAGATAGATGTCAGTGCCCTTTCTCTTTGTTTCTGTGAATAAAAATGTCAATCAAAGTTTTTATATGTGTCGTCAATAAAGAACGTACCTTATATATATACGTGTATATATATATATGTATATATATATATATATATAAACCATAAACACAGTAATCAACCCGAAGGTCGGTTTAGTAGGTGATGGTAGAGCTCACCCATGTACCAAGCCCGACGGCGTGTGAATATTCACACAGCAGGGTAGGGGGGCCAGTTCCTTTCCCTGTGCCGGTTATCGTTTCCCAGGAAAATCTGGTACCCGAAAAATCAACTAGCTTGGGTGGAGCTGCAGGTGCCCAAAGATTCCCTTGCCCGGGAGTCGAAGCCGGGACCCTCTGGTCAGCAGTCCAACGCTCTACCCGCTAGACCACCGCGACCCATATACTATATAGTATATATATATATGTATGTGTATATATATATATATATATATATATATATATATAGTCTGACCTGAAGAAGGTCTCGTGGTAGGCCGACAGCTCAAAAAATCTACAATGTGAGTGTTTTTTACGTGTTATCTATATTATTCTGTGTTCTATTGTGCCGTCTAAATGTTATATTGCTCTCGTAAGTACTTCCACATCATCGATATATATATATTATTATTATTAGGTAATCTACCGGTTAAAGTAGGTTTTTGGATGGACACAACTATCAAATAAATATTTTGTAACTCCAAACAAAACCCAATCCAGCAACCTAAACTACATCAGGTCCCTCTTCATCTCTGCGTACTTCCTTCCTCCCTTCATCCCATCCAACATCCCTATCCTGTTCCTACCCTTTCCTCGCTTGCCCAACATTCTCCCCTCTATTACCTTCTTCAACATTCCCCTACCGCTCAATACGCCTTTCATCCATTTTTCCTGCCGCCAAAATAATTTCTCTCAACAAACCCCTCTCCTCATCCACCATCTCTAGTACTTCCTCATTTGTCTTCCTTTCGGTCCATTTCACCTTCTCCATTCTTCTCCACACCCACATTTCAAAAGCCTCCAATCTACGTCTATCCTCCTGCTTCAGTGACCACGTTTCCGCGCCGTACATAGCTACGCTCCATATCAGAGTTTTTACGAGTCTTGTCTTAACATCTCTACTCAACGTCCCCGTCATCAACTCCCTCCTCCTTGAGAAAGCCTCTTTGCCTAGCGAAATTCCTCTCCTTACGTTCTTAATACTTTGACCGTGTTAATTCAAAACACTTCCGAGATACCTAAACTAATCTACTTACTCTATTTTCCCCTCATATATTCATGTTAAGCTAAGCCTTTTTCTTTCTGGAATATCACGTAACCTGTTTTTTTTTAATATTGATTCTCATCCCATATCTCTATTGCACAGAATCTCCAATTCACTCAGCAATGCTCGCAACCCCCTGACTGACGGACAAACTAATGCTTAATCATCATCAAGCCAAACTGATTTTACGCATTCCCCTCCGACTTTCATTCCTACCACCAGTTCTTCCCATGCCTCTTTAATCATTTCCTCAACATATACGTTAAACATTACCGGTGATAACGGACAACCCTGCCTTACATCTCTTCCTAACACTGCCCATCCGGACTCTCCGTTCTCCACTCGCACCTGAGCAGTCTGAGACATGTACAGGTTGCGGATCATTCTCCTCTCCCTCCAATCCATTCCTATTTTCTGCAATACACGCATTAATTTTTCCCAATTCACTCTATCAAACGCTTTTTCGAAATCTACAAAACAGGCAAAAACATCCTGATTGTATTCTATATTCCTCTCAATTAGTGATCTCATTACTGCAATGGCATCACGCGTACCTCTTCCTTTCCTAAACCCAAACTGATCATCCCCTAAGTAATCATTTGCCTTACTCTCTATCCTTTTGTTGATGATCCTGAGAATAACTTTAGCTGCGTGGGATATCAAACTTATTGTTCTGTAATCCTCTCATGACGTAGCCTTTGCCTTTTTTGGAATAGGAACTAACACCGATCTCACAAAACCTTCCGGCCAGATTCCTTCCTCATAGATACTACGTATCAGTCCATATAGGGCCTTCTTCCCGCATTTTCCTAACCATTTCAACATTTCTACAGGTATGTTGTCCACCCCCACGGCCTTATTTGCTTTCATCTACTTAAATGCCCTTTCTATTTCATCGTCGAGTATGCTTGGACCTAAGCTATCTTCTTCTACGTCATGTTCCTTTTCTATGTCTAACCTTGTCGGCCTAAGTTCTTTACCATACAGTGTTTCTATATATTCCTTCCATCTCTCTTGGATTTTTCCTGGTTCAAATATTATCTTACGCCACTTATCTTTAACTGTTAGCACAGATCTTGCCTTCTTACTTCCCGAAAATAACTTAACCTTGCTGTATAGAGCACCAATTTCCCCCTTCTTCTGTAAACTTTCCATATCCTCGCATTGCGTTTTCCACCATTCTTCTTTTACTTTATTTGTGGCCCTTCTCAATTTATTGTTTAACTCTTTGTACTTAATTTTGCCTAACTCTGTGTTTACATTTTTCCATCTTCTTCTTTCATCCATCTTTGCAAAATCATCTCATCCGTTACCCATGGTTTCCTTATCCTTTTCCCGTTAACGGTTCCTATAGTGTCTTGAGCGGCTTCCAATATCCCTTTCTTGATACCCTCCCATTTTTCTTCGATAGTACTCAGTTCTTTACTGTCATCCATCATTTTCTCTACAGCCTAAACACAGAAACTAAAACATATAAAAGAGGGACTCACTGGTTCTCGAATTTTCGGTGGTGCAACCACCTTTCTCAAGAGGAATTAGGAACTATTCCTAATTCCTCTTGAGAAAGGTGGTTGCACCATCGAACATTCGAGAACCAGTGAGTCCCTCTTTTATATGTTTTAATTTCTGTTTTTGTTATGACTATTAGTGAATTTACATTATTGTGCCTGCGTCATGTGAGGATTACAGAACAATTAGTTTCATTTCCCACGCAGCTAAAGTAGTTATCAGGATCGTCAACAAAAGAATGGAGAGCAGGGAAAATTATTACTTAGGAGATAATCAGTTTTACGGTTTAGGAAGGGGAGAGGCACGCGCGATGACATTGGAGTAATAAGGTTACTAATCGAGATGAAAATAGAATACAATCACGACGTATTTGCCTGTTTCGTAGATGTCGGGCAGGCATTTGATAGAATGAATTGGGAAAAGCTAATGACTATATGGCAGACAATAGGAATAGATTGGAAGGCCAGGAGGCTAATCCGCGCCTGTACGTCTCAGACTGCTCAGGTGTGAGTGGGGAATGGGGGGTCCGGATGGGCATTGTTAGGAAGAGATGTAAGGCAGGGTTGTCCGTTATCACCGGTAATGTTTAACGTATATGTTGAGGAAATGATTAAAGAGGCATGGGAAGAACTGGTGGTAGGAATGAAAGTCGGAGGGGAATGCGTAAAATCAGTTTGGCTTGATGATGATTAAGCATTAGTTTGTCCGTCAGTCAGGGGGTTGCGAGCATTGCTGAGTGAATTGGAGATTCTGTGCAATAGAGATATGGGATGAGAATCAATATTAAAAAAAAACAGGTTACGTGATATTCCAGAAAGAAAAAGGCTTAGCTTAACATTAATATATGAGGGGAAAATAGAGTAAGTAGATTAGTTTAGGTATCTCGGAAGTGTTTTGAATTAACACGGTCAAAGTATTAAGAACGTAAGGAGAGGAATTTCGCTAGGCAAAGAGGCTTTCTCAAGGAGGAGGGAGTTGATGACGGGGACGTTGAGTAGAGATGTTAAGACAAGACTCGTAAAAACTCTGATATGGAGCGTAGCTATGTACGGCGCGGAAACGTGGTCACTGAAGCAGGAGGATAGACGTAGATTGGAGGCTTTTGAAATGTGGGTGTGGAGAAGAATGGAGAAGGTGAAATGGACCGAAAGGAAGACAAATGAGGAAGTACTAGAGATGGTGGATGAGGAGAGGGGTTTGTTGAGAGAAATCCTATGGAGGCAGGAAAAATGGATGAAAGGCGTATTGAGCGGTAGGGGAATGTTGAAGAAGGTAATAGAGGGGAGAATGTTGGGCAAGCGAGGAAAGGGTAGGAACAGGATAGGGATGTTGGATGGAATGAAAGGATGACGGAAGTGTACGAGGATGAAGAGGAGCTTGTTGCAGAGTAGGATGTTGGGTTATGTTTTTTCAAGGGGAAAAAAAATCATTTATTTGGTAATTGTGACAATCCATAACCTACCCTAACCGGGGTAGATTACTTCATAATAATATGCGAGTATACAGGGTGCGGTAACATAATTTTGGTCTTGCAAACGCAAAAAACTTTCAAAAAAGGAAGTTATTTTACCGCACCCTGTATATATACTAACACAGTTACGTTTACTAGCACGCATGAATGTGTTCATTTTTTTTATTCTTGAAAATTTAGAGCAGTCACCTAAATGCCACGCAGACGTCTCCGGACACTTAGGGGGTATACCCCAAAAAATCCTGACGCCTATCTATCCTAACTTTTGTAGCATTTTGAATTTTAGGCCATCTTTATGATACGAGACAATTTCTATTCCCCAGTTTATTACTTGTCGCAAATTTCATTAAAACTGAGGCTTGAAAAGCGTAGGTTACCATCTAACGTTATTAATTTTTAATATTTCTTTTTTTTATGTTCATTAGTAAATAATATAATTTAAAACCGTCGATGACTTGGTCAACGTAAATCGCCACCCATCTTTAGTCCATCTTTAGGCGCAACGTCTTTAGTCGGTGAGTATCTTTGAAATGAAATGAAATATTGATTGCACAGTTTTTCCATTTTGTGCATGGTATTGTCTGCTCCACGGATTCCATATCCAACGTTTTCCTCCCTGTTTGCCAGCGTTCATTTCATCCCTAGCAGCCGCCTTCATCAGCTCATCGTGTCTCAACATTAGCGCAAGAGGATTTTCTCAGCTTGAAAACAGAATAAAAGATAGGATTTCCCGAAAAATTTAATAAAATACCGTCGGTTACATCACATAGGCGGCGGCATCTTTACATATCTTTCCTCTTATTGCGCCGGTGTCTATTCGGTCGAAAGGCATTTAAAAAAACTGGAACGATCCACTAATGTGTTTTTACGAGTATTCTATCTTCAAACTAAGACTTCACACAGTTGAACCTGAAGTCATTGAAATCTCTCTTCGTTTTTTCAGAGCTTTAATTGGATACCTTACATATCCTGCCCTTCTTCCTACCTATTTGGTTTACTCTCTCCTTACTTTTGGTATTTATAATTACAAGGGCTGTCCAGAAAGTAACCTCCGTTTGCGTGTTGCGAGCTTAGTAGTGGGAGAAGCTGAATATTTGGCCTGTAATGGCACACACACCCACTAGGACAGTACGCCGCGTGTCATTTGTTTATAGTAGCAAGTCAAATTGAGCAATATAATTGGAAGTCCCGCCGAAAGTAAAATCCGTTTAGTGATAAGATTTTTACTGGCAATTAACTTCAAAGCTGCTGAAATTCATCGAAAATGTGTCCTCTGTGTGGACCAAAAGTGATGAGTGGTCGTGTGTCAGTGGTGTTGTTAGTTTAAGAGTAAATGGACAAATGTCCATGATGTCCAAGAACTGGTCATCCGTCAGTTCACCTGTGACAAGGCTAGGCCGACCACTGCGGTCCTCGTGAACATTGGTGCTGTGGCCATTCGTAAACTAATATTTTGGTGACCTCCTGATTTTTTGCCATAGATCTACCCTACTGCCGTTGACCCCTATGCCGTCAACAGAGCCCAACGTACTTTTCTGTACGTACGTATTTCACGATCGTGCACACATGCAACTTTGATTTCATGTATGTGCGGATATTTTCCTGTTGTGGTTTTTTCGTTAAGGGAATTTTAAGGATGTCAGTACCCAATCCTAACGATTTCCCACATATATTTGAGTATGTGTATATATATACCATCTATACAGGGTGTATATACCTGTGTGTATATATATGTGTGTATATATATATATTTTTTTTTTGATTTAGTCCCAATTTTTTCCCAATTTGTTTTATATTTGACATTTTCCTTAAAACACTGTAAAAATTCTACATTCTTTGTTGCAATTACTTTTTATGTATTTATGCATGTAAATGACAAGGATTAGGTTGAAGAATGGGTTATGTAGTCTCAATTTCGCCCCAAAGAAGACATATTATTATTATTGAATGCATATATTTCCTTCAAAATTTCGGCCACGTGAATTTCGTTAAGATAGACGTCCATGCTTTGGCCCTTTTATTTATTTGTATTTGATTCATCATAAAAATAAAGCAAGATCCTTATTCCCTTGCTGCGGACATTGATGATAAAGCAGAAAGGGACCAAAAAGCTGTAATTAGTCCGGAGAATGGCTTTGATAGGTGGGGTTAGAATTCACGTCGGACTAAGCCCCGACATCAGTGCGCCTTCGAAATGTATCTTATGACAGTTCATGGCCACTGTTATTTCTGTATTTTTCGCTCGGGCGTCCTCTTGTTCGCTCGGCATTACTTGCGTCTTCAGTTCTTCGTACTTTCAGCGCACCTTCGTGCTCTCTGAAAAGCCTATTCTCTTCCTTACTCTCTACCTCTTTCCCAACATTCTCCCTTCCAACGCGCCCTTCCATCACGCCCTTTTGACATCCCCGCCAGCTCTCAATATTTGTCCCACTTGTTTTACCTTCTTCTTATTTCGCCAAAACACACGTATGAAATATTTTCATTAGTGTTCCCTTCCGTCCACCTGATTATCTTCATTCTCAAAAACTAAGTCCTACAGCGGCTGGTGAAATTCCTGAATTGTCTGCATATTAAAAGAGTGGAGTTTCTTTTCCTGTGCGACAATTCGGTTCCACGGGAGTATCCGTTACTCAAAATAATCTTATAGCTTGTGCTGAGAGGGTCTAGAGGAGTAAACCGGAATCGAACTTTGGCCTTCAGGTCAGTTGTCTCGCTTCCCATCAGACCGCTACGAACTCATGCGAAGTGTCATGTGATGGATGATTAGAGCCATCTGCGTGCTCTTAATATATTATTAGTTTCTGCTCTGTGGATTCCCTTGTCTTAGAACGATCGATTCTTCCGAATCTTTCGTGTGCTGGGGTAAAATCCCCCTGGAATTCATACTTTCTTACCCCCACACTCCTTCATGTGTTTCCATTCATTCACCCGCCCCTCTCTTCCCTCTCAATCCTCTAGTGCTCGTTTGTTTTCGTAGCAATCTCCCATTGCGTGACGACTGCCATAATGACGGAATCTCGATATCGTTGGCCCCGTGAACTCGTGTAAGGAGAAATCTCTAATGGTTTCACTCGTCGGACTGCAGTTGAGGAATGGCGTTTCATCGGAATGAAAATTTATTTTATTTTGTGCATTTCTTTCCATCTTTCGCTCCTAGATATGTCTAAATTACCTGAGTCACTTTGCATTTGCTGCATTCCTTAGAGTACCCGGCGAGTGCATGTCTGTCAGTTCGCTTCCCTCATTACTATGTCTTTCAGCGAATGCTTCAGTGCTGAAATTTTCTCCCTCTCAGGTATGCATGCAAAAGTCAGACTCGATACATGTTCCCTCCCCACACCCACGACTGATTCCCTCCTCCCGCTTCCCCTCCCAATCCGCCTTCCCCCTTTCTTCTCATCCCCTTTCCCTTCCTCTCCGACAAGCGTTCTAAGAAAGAGTTCAGCAATTGATATATATATATATATATATAAGGTTTACATAAAAAGGATCGGCACCATTTTTTACCAGAAATGTGCAGGGGAAGCGCTGAATTCATATCGTCGATTAAGTGTGTGCATGATCGCACATTTTATGAATGAACAACCACCACTACTCCTGTAATTCTGTCTCACTCTCTTCTCTTCCTATCCCTTCACACGCAATTTCCCACAACCTTTCCTTCGACGGGTGTTTTCTCAAGCCATTCTAGAATCCCTACCCGATTCTGCCTCCAATATAGAAGTGAGAACTCACGAATCCGAATATACGATATAATCACTAAATTAAGCCCAGCCAAGGAGACAGTGAGCAAAAAGGATTCCCGATAGTGGTGCTATGTGCTGATTCTGGGAGGACTTATATTGAATTGGCGTTGAAACAGTTGGCGAAGGAATCACCGTGGTAATCTTAATGGAACGATTGAGGGTTGCGGGAGATTGTGTGGAGTCACGGTGATAGTTGATGCGGGTGGAGAGGGTTCAGCGGTGGTGGTGCATTCGCCAAGGGAAATAAAGGGGCAGAAGCTGTAGGACAGTCGGTACGTGGTACTTTGGCGAGCGTAGGTGACCTTTGATATTTTTTTTGAAACTTTGGAGCGGAAAATGGGGCAGCATTAAACCGTAGGAGGTTGCAGGGTGTGGGGGCTTTGAGGGGGATGGGGGGCCAAGTGGGGGGTCTCGTCTCGTGAATCCTAGTATGTCACGCAAAATCACGGGACGTTTGAAAGAGAGGGGGGAGGCACGTGGAAAGGAGAAGGGATATGCACTCATAATTTATTATCCTGCGGTGGTTATGTACCTTCAGACTCTGGTAAATTTTGTGAGCAGCGGAGAAATACATATGCAGAGTATGGGGCGGTGAGTTTCGGTCCAAGGAATGTACCTGGAGTTGCGGTACAGGGTTTTACCGTTGAGTATTCCATCGAGGTGCCCGCGTTAGCAAAGGGAGTGGTTGAGAGCGCCTGCGTGTTAATAATGCATGGAGGTGATGCAAATGCGGTGGCCGGAAGCGGAAGGGAAGGGGAAACAGTATGGAGCAATGCGTGGGGTAACTGCAGCAATGGAAGTGTTGATCATGGTACAGTATGTCTCTTATGTGGAACGAAGACAATCTTTCTGACTCCTTCCTTGTAACCCTATCCATCATAATCCAACTCCCCCTCACCTTCACCCCGAGGACGTCGTACTTCTATATTCGGCGAAGACGATATTACTAGAAATTATGTATATATATATATATATACAATTTTTTGGAAAACCCACAAACGTGTAATGTAAATTCACTGATAGTCATAAGAAACACAGAAACCAAAACACAAAAGAGGAAAAACTCACTGGTTCTCGAATTTTCGGTGGTCCAACCACCTTTCTCAAGAGGAATTAGGAACAGAACTCTTCTTCTGTTCTCTTGTTCTGTTCCTAATTCCTCTTGAGAAAGGTGGTTGGACCACCGAAAATTCGAGAACCAGTGAGTTTTTCCTCTTTTGTGTTTTGGTTTCTGTGTTTGTTATGACTATCAGTGAATTTATATATATATATATATATATATATATATATATATATATATATAGAAATTGAAAAATAATTATTATTAAGTAATCTACCAGTTAAGGTAGGTATTTGGATGGACACAACAATCATATATATATACATATATAACTTTTGGACGGCACAATAGAACACAGAATAAAACAGATAACACGTAAAAGGACACTCACAATGTAGATGATTTAAGCTTTCGGCCTACTCCGAGGCCTTCTTCAGGTCAGACTGAGAGGTTTTGAGGGAAGAGAGCCTGGGGAAGCAAGAAGGGGGGCGGAAGGTTTAGGGACTGTTGGGAAAGAAATTAAAGATGGCGGTTAAGGGTGGGAATTTTAAAGGATCGGAAATATAGGATGTATGCGGATTCGCGAGTTCTCACCTCTATGTTGGTGGCTGAATCGGGTAGGGATTCTAGAACTGTTAAGGAAAAGCATTCGTCAAATGATAGGTTGTGTGAACTTGCGTGTAAAGGGATAGGGAGAGAAGAGAGTGAAGCAGAATTACATGAGTAACGGTGATTGTTCATTCGGATGGATAATGGGATAATGCATTCGCCTATGTAGAATGAGGTGCATTGTTTGCACGACAAGAGATAGATAATATTTTTTGAGAGGCAATTAGCGTGGGAACGGGGTGAAGGGACAATGAGGGGATGTGGGGAGAGGGGAGCAGATCTGATTAGGAGACATGTTTTACATCGGGGGCGATTGCAGGTAGGGGAAATATGTGGAAATTTGTCAGGGCGGGGTGTTAAAGGGTTGGTGGATCTCAGAAGGTTTCTGAGGTTGGCTGGTCGTCTGTAAGCGATAGAGGGGCATTGAGGCAGTAAGGATGTGGTCGCGTCATTGTCATGTAATATAGGATAAAGTTCCTTGAGAATGGTTTTCAGTCTGTGGGATCCGGGGAAATAGGTTGTGCAAAGGTTGAGTCCAGCGTCAGATGTGGGTTTGTCATTCTGTGGTGTGTGTGGTCGGGTGGAGCGGTAGATTTTATCCTGTAGGAGCTTTTCTGGGTAACTCCACAAACGCGGTTTGCCGGAAAATTTATATATATATATATATACCTGAGTCTGAGTCTGACCTGAAGAAGGCCTCGGAGTAGGCCGAAAGCTCAAATCATCTACAGTGTGAGTGTCCTTTTACGTGTTATCTGTTTTATTCTGTGTTCTATTGTGCCGTCCAAAAGTTATATTGCTCTCGTGAGTACTTCAGCATCATCGATATATATATATATATATATATATATATATATATATATATGCGGGTCGCGGTGGTCTAGGGGGTAGAGCGTTGGACTATTGACCGGAGGGTCCCGGGTTCGATTCCCGGGCAAGGCACTTTGGGCACCTGCAGCTCCACCCAAGCTAGTTGATTTTTCGGGTACCAGGTCTTCCTGGGAAACCATAACCGGCACAGGGAAAGGAACTGGCCCCCCTACCCTGATGTGTGAATTTTCACACGCCGTCGGGCTTGGTACATGGGTGAGCTCTACCATCACCTACTAAACCGACCTTCGGGTTGATTACTGTGTTTATGGTTTATATATATATATATATATTTATACGAGTATATAATACAGATATATTTATTTAATGATATTTATGCACAACAAGTATATAAATACCTAAGGAGAACCTGGCCCTGGTACCGCGGGATAAGTGGGGTGTACAGTAACCTGGAGTAATTTGTGGGTGTCAGAAAAAAGCGATGGGGGGACGGGGCGGAAAGGTGAGGCGGGGGCTAACTGCATCCGCTTTCGCAGTGCAGGCAGGGATGCGCATGTTGTTCCTCAACGTCTTTCGCCGCCGTCACCACCATTTATTCCCGCCCTCTCGTCCGCGGCCACTGCCTTCGGAGAAAGAAATATATCCACGCAAATATATACAGCAACCTGCCTCGGAAGCGTGTAGATGTGGGTGCTAAAAAACCATTGATTTATGAATATATAGGGAGTCATACATGCATAAATATGTACATATTGACATATACATTAGCATACGGGCAGGTACCCTTATATACTTGCAATTCCCCAGGACCTAGAGCTTACCTATGTTATGACAGTTATATTTTTTGCGTTTCTTTCCTAGATTTTTGTAAAAACTCCATTCTTTTTGTCAGATTTTATCCTAAACTTGACTGTCTACGTTATTTTTCCAATTCTATTCCTAGTATGACACATTTAAATGTGAATTTCATCACGTTTAATAGAAAAGAAATTGTTTGCCAAGGAAGGATTTTTCAGGTCAATTCCTACCATCAGGGGGCGAAATGAAAAATGTTATGTTGTTCACTACTTCGGGGTTGAAATTTTACTGCGCATTCAACATTTGTTTTTTTTTAATGTAAGCCATAGAATTAATTTTTGAAATAATGGTCAAGCAACACGAGTTGACCACTTGAGTATTCTGATCGTAAAGAGGTCCCAGATGAGACTTTTTTGGTGAACAATTGCCTCGAGCTGCAAAAGCTAACAATTCCACTCAAGGGTTGGGTGTTGCGGATCCATTCACTCTCTGCGTTGCCGCCAAAGTGGTCATCGTCGTCAAGCATCTCACCTTGCGACCTTCGGTTCAGCCTCGAAGAGTAGGTCAGTGTTTACGGCGTGTGGGCGGCGCCGCCATCGAAGCCTTGGCTCCCGTCACCCATTAATCGCAATCGTTTGTAAAAGACGCCGGTTGCATGTGTTTCTTTTAGGCGGGTCGCTTCATCGTATCAAAAAGCGCACAAAGAATCATAGGGCTGGTATCTCAGTGGTGTATTAGGATGATATGATAGCGCACGCGAAGTCGTGGTTGGTTACTTCTGGGTAGCACATACGCACGAGTAGTTACAATGTTTGTGGTGGGAGGAACGATCTTTTTTTCGCAACGTGATTTTTGAGATGCCTTAATGCCGTAAAATGCGTGAAATAAGTTTATCGTATCGCACTGATACCGAAAGGTATCTCACTAAAATTTTGTATCACTATTCCGTCTTTCTACGGGAAAAATGGTATGACATGTGTCTCTATAACACCTCTACTTATTCATACATAGTGGTATAAAAAGAATTGGGAAAAGTTTCAGAAAATATATTTATTTCGGCAGATATTTCTACAATGCCTCAATTTTCTCCAAAGTACATCCCTTGAGGGTCAACAAACTTTTACCAGAGGATTTTCTACGACTCGAAGGCTCCCTGGTAGACGTATTCCGGAAGGTCCTTAAGGGTCCGCGTGCGTCTTTCGTGGCACTTAGGGTCCCATGGTGGTGTCCTTTCACGGATGGTGGATTTCTCTTTTAGGAATAGGAAATAGTCTGCTGGTGCCAACTCGGGACTTTAGGGGGATTGGGGAATAGTGGCGATTCCATTTTTTGTCAGGGAGTGGGTTACCTTGGAGCCTCAAGCAATCCTTCGGGACGAGTTTAGCGCAGATCTTTCGCATCGTCAAATTTTCAGTGATACTGGGGTGCACCGTCACCGCCTTACCAATGCCAATACGATCTGCGATCACGCACAAACTTAACCGGCACGACGGGCTGAATTTAGCACTTCACGCGCCTACGTGAGGAAAAAATTGTTACCGACACTTTTTATACAAACCTTGTATTTCGAAAACATTATAACAAATTTAGCGACGCAAACTGAGGACTGTTCGGCTGTTATGAGTTAGAAGTGTTGGATTTCGAACGGTGGAAATGTTTCTTTATTTTGGCCTTTAATTGCTTTTAGATGAAAATATATTAAACATTTTTTATATTTTTATATCTGCTCCAGTTCTGGCATCTTCCGCAGCAAGTTACATATAATACAAGATCAACTACTCCTAGTAAGTGTTTCTCTTGTTCTTTTCGTGTCGTCTGTCGCTTGCTTTGAATCATCTGTGGAGAATCGAAATCGAATTGAATGCTAGAAGGGATGTCGAGCATTTGTCCGAATATTTCTCTCGCTCTGTGCTTTCTCTCGATTTTGCTACAAGTATTGGCAATATTGGTTGCAACTTTGCCTATCGGAATTTTTGGGCCGTGGTGGACGTGCCGCAATCGCACGTGATTGGTCGACGTAAAAGACGTTCTAGACCGCGATTAGGCAATTTAACCACTTCGATTTAAAAGATGGAATCCTTTCTTTCACGTTGCCCTAAGCTTTTTAGGATGCCTGTCATCAATTCCACATTAGTTGGATTTCTCGGTATGTAACGGGAGGTCCGTCCTGTACACACTAACCGTGTGTGACCGTAGCGCTCCTATTGTGTCTATTTCGACTTGATGTCACTGAGTTTGTGTCCACGACTGCAGCGGACGATGGCGCACCCTGTGGGAAATGCAGAAAGAGGAAACGACAATAAACTCCCTCCCTCTCCTCCTCACAACCTCCTCCTTCCTCTCCGCCGCCTTTCCCCTTGGAGCGCACGCACTACCTCCCCCACCCCCGAAGGACTTGAAGGTCAAATCGATAAAGGGCGGGGGGATGAAGAGAAGAGGGGGCCGTGGAGAAGGGATCTCGCGGGAATACGGAGTAAAGGGAGGAAAGGTGAGGCTGCGGGGGGTTGTGTTTTATGTATATTAAGAGAGGGAGGGAGAGAGAAAGAGGATTCTTAAAAAATTCAACTTTTTTACATGGATGTGTTGATTTTGCATATGGTTTAGTTCTCTTTTACGGGTGGCGACCTACACACTCCCCACCACACACCCTTGCGGCGGCTTTCGGGATATTTTTAGATGTATTGTCCAAACCACCTTTCTCAAGGAAAAGAACGACAGTGGTTGCACCACCGAAAATTCGAGACCCAGTGAGTCCCTCTTTTATGTGTTTCAACTTCTGTGTTTGTGTCGACTAGTTCATTTACATTATATTTTTACATATATATATCGATGATGTGGAAGTACTCACGAGAGCAATATAATATTTGTTTAAGCTTTCGGCCTACTCCAAAATCGTCTTCAGGTCAGTCTGACCTGCCAAGCTGGCAGAAAGCTTAAACAATCTACAATGTGAGTGTCCTTTTACGTGTTTTCTATTTTATTTTGTGTTCTATTGTGCCGTCCAAATATGATTCGTAACTCCTCATATACATAAAAATATATAACATTTTGACACATACGTACTATTATTTAATTATCTATTCATACAGAACTTTTTTATCAAAGCATTTCCATGAAGTGTGTATCCAGTGGAAGTTTGAGGAAGTTTTCCCACGCTCGTTTGCACGTAATTGGCTCTTTCAAAAATATGTTAAACATGGGCCCTTAGGGATGCTGCAGAAGTATTTGGAAAATATTGAAAATATTCATGTATGTCCGCTGTTTTTTTAACAAATAATATTCAACCAATTATTTTAATATTGTCTCCTGTGTGAAAACATATTTATAACTTAACACGTTCTCTCGAAAATTTCACACATACTTGATTACATTTTCATACTTTCTCGCCTAGTGAAGGGAAAACGGATGGCGCCTGGTACATTATTTCATCGATTGCGATAAATCAAACAATATTTGGACTTGAACACAAATGCCTATATTCTCCATAGGAACGTGTAGGAAGGTAATCATACTCGTATTGTATGTGACATGTGTACAAGTTGTACAATACTTGTATAATTTTCGAACGAAAAAATTTTATTTATCTGACGTCAAGCAATATTTACCGTCACAGCGTAGCGCCTAAAAAATGCACAACATCAAACCCAAGCAACAAAAAATACCTTTTTATAACTATCTTTGGTTCTAGCCCACCAGCATCATGGTGAGCGATACACAAATGTCGTTATTGCTACGCTGATGTTATGCATTATTCGGACCTGGCCAGAATGAGAGTTGATTATGTCTCATTGATCGGCAAGGGCTGCTGAGGTGCTAGGTTTCCTTAATCTGAACCAACCGTTCGACGACGGCGTCATCATCGTTTGCCCATCGTTAGGTTGCTCCAGCGACACGTTTCGTGGAAAAAGAAGAGAAGGAGGCGGACCGTTAAGTCTGTGAAAGAAACAGACGGAGACAACCACGCCTTTGCGGCAAGCGCAAGAAAAAAGGCCCGTGATCCTGGATGAATCTTCAAATAATATTGAATTACGCCAACTGTAGTATTTTGTAATCTTCTGGAGATACTTCTATTCAAGCGTGGTGAACAAAAACAAATGGAAAGAATTTTTGCCGCAGAGAAAGGGATTACTTCAGGCGATAATGACTGCGTTGACCTCTTTCTTATCCATGAATTTAAATACGTTCCGAAAAGTGCTCTTCCTATAATGTACTCTAAGCCTCCGAGGGCAGCTGGTTGAATAGAAGCGCGTATTAACTTAAGGTACCCTTGTACGTAAGTTACTTTGACACTCATAGAACACGCTCAATCAAATTCTACTCCGATTGAGTCGTCAAATTTTGCGCCAATTAATTCCATGAGTTCCGTGGATGCGTTCGATTTATATGTGAATTTAAACGCGCAGGTTAAGTTGACATCAATTGTTTTTTTTTAATTGCAATCGAATGTACTGCAATTAGCTCCCGGGAAGGGAAAGCGACCGTGCTGGAGTTGCTCCTCCAGGAAGCCGGTTCAGTTGATGTGGTAACGTCAATCAGTAAACGAATGGACATGCGGAAATATGTGTATCTGCTTACGATATGATTGGCGATTTTTTTAATGTCTAAATGATAAGGATACATGGATAGATTTGAAAAATAGATTTATTTCAGATATTGCTGCAATACCTTAAAATTTTTCAAAGTACATCCCTTGAACGTCGACACACTTTAGCCAGCGGTTTTCCGGCTACTCGAAGGCTCCCTGCTAAGCTGATTCCGGAAGGTCCTTATAGGGTTTGCCTGCAAGCTTCTTTGACGGTACTTAGGGTGCCATGGCGGTGTCCTTTGAGGGAAAATTTCAGTTTTGTGAATAGGAAATATTCTCCTGGTGTTAAGTCGGAACCTTAAGGTGGTTGTTGCCATGCCGCTGCAAAAGGTGTTTGCAAGCAGACACTCAACTCTACTCTTGGTCATCCATCAAGACTTTCGGGACGATTTCAGTGCAGATAATTCGCATCGCCAAATTTTCAGTGATAATGGTGTGTAAACTGTCATTTTATCCAATGTCATTATGCGTTCTGCGATCATGCGCACACTTAACCGGTCTGAATGTAGAATTGGACTTAGGCGTTGCAGGTTGTCGTCGGTTCTTGACATCGACGGCCATCCAATGCGGGGCTTGTCCTCTGTACCCTCTCGGCCAACTTTAAAGGGCTTGCGCCACTGAAAAATCTGCAGTTTGTGATATGGTTTCATCCTTAAACACTTGGCGAATCATGCCCAACGTCTCCGTACCCGATTTTCCCAGTCCAACACAACAAAATTTGATGGCGTGCCTATGTTCAATCGGTCGCTGATTTTTGCGCTTGTACCCAGCCACTCGATAGGAGTCCACCAAAACAAGATATAGCCTGAACGAACGCTCGCAGACGATTGGCGCTTGTTGAAGGTCAGACGTTCCACCACCAAGCCTGAGCGGTGCTGCGGAGTACAGTCACATCAGGGAAAATTGTTTATGATGTTTTTTATACAAATCTTGTAATGCAAGGCTACATATTTTGTTTACTCATGGAGCGAAATCTTCATAAATGAATGAATAAAGATATTAAATATTTAGTGATGAAAAACATGAACGCTCCCCATTTTTCGCCGTACTGGTCCATTCGAGTTAGAATTTCTATGCATTCGAATTCTGATATCGATAGTTGTTATCAAATGTATTTAGTCTATGAATGTAGGCCCCGCCTATCGTTAAAAGCGTAGGTACTTGCTTCTTCACACCCTTCCCCCAATCCCTGAACTCCCTGTCCACCCTAACGAATTTTTCACCACTCCCTGATGGAGCAGGAGATCTTAGCTGTCGATGGCTTCCCCTGAGAACAGGTTCTACATATCCTGACAAAAGATGATTAGTGATTTAAAAAAGAATAGCGAAGATGAAAGAATTATTTTACAGGCAAATTCTTTTGCGGGCTGCTAAAGAAGGTTTAATGGAGAAATGCGCTGCATATTTCCTTTTGCAGCATATTCCTTTATGGGGCAGAAACAGGCACAACATTGTCCATGTTCCCGCGCCACGTATCTTCCGAGGGAAACTTGCATCCACTTCGTATGTGACTTATTTTTAAGGTGATCTTTCGCACGATGCGATTTCGAGAAAGTTATGCAAGGCGATTAGGAAAAGCCAAACGGTAGCAGCTCTTGTAATTAATTTTTTTATGTAAAAAAGTATTTCCCCTCTTAATTGAGATTTGAAATATTTGCGGCCAGCCTATATTTCGGATCCTATTGTTATACATCCGTTATGTACATGTTATTATACGTTATTTATATGTCCGGCATTGTCATCCACTGTAACCTTGTCTACAATTCGTGATGCTGAGTTCTTTTGTTAAAACCAGTAACAGCAGGAGGGAATAGCACGGAATGCCAACATTTAGCAATTACTCCGATTCCTCGCGATGCCGGGTGACTCCTACTTCCAACCCACGTGACGGCTTGAAGGGTCAATTTTCAGGCGTGCTATTAATAATCACGCCGTAACGTCTTGCTCATTTTTGACTAGATGGTGTACGATACATCTCATGCGGAAGACTGAAGCCCGAGCTGACCTCCCCTCTCTGCTTACGCATCTCGCAATCATTCACCCTTAAACAATACGGCTCGAATTAAAGTTGCGTGCGTGACGCATGAAAAGTCGTTTTAAAAAAATTCAAAGGAATAAAATTCTTCGTTCCTCAAAATGTTCTGCGATACGCAAAGTTTTACTTTCTTTCAAAAATTCTTCCATTAAGACTGAATTCATTTCGTTATTAACTCATTTCACAAGTACTCCGCGTCTTCCGAAACTGGAGCCTGTTGTCAAGAAGATTTTGGACTTATGGATCGATGATAGTGATTATTGTAGATAATAAGAGAACATGAAACATTCATTCGATTGTGGGACCATTTTTCGTTTCTCGTAATCGTAATAAGTAAAAAAAGTAATAAAGATTGCCAATTCGACTCCTTAGCTGAAAAAAGGTGGACCTATTTACACGAAGGAAAGAGACGAGAATAATTCCGTCTCCTCATGTCGTGAGACCCTCTGATACCGAGCATTGCTGTGAATGACATTGTAGTGACTGGTCAGGTCCCGATGAAGGATAACGATGAAGGTTAACTTAAATCGATGATTGGTAGACCCCAAACAAGTCAATAGAATTGCTATCGCAAAGCCACCCATGACTTCTCTCACGTGCAAGATAATGACTAAGCTAACCTCTCCCTTCTCCATTGAATCTTGATGATTTCTCGGATAAAGGGAAATCAATAGGAAGTCATCATCACAAAGTTTAACAAAAATTACGTTGGAAATCTCTGAATAACTACGCTCAACATCACGCTGATTTCGCGTTAATCCTCACACTCAACCAAATCCTTCACTATTTTTTGCTCATTTCTAATATGCAAAAATGTATGTCATTAACACTATCTATGATAAGAATTCATTTTAGTATCACGTTGATTTTCCATCATTGTTTTAGTTGACCCGTTCAATGGGCGCGCGCTCATTGTCGTAATGTACGCAATAGATAACTTACCAATCTGCTGTTCAAATTTTTCGAAATACAAGGTCCGTCCCAAAAGTAGTAGGACTTATTTTTTCCCGGATGGATGGACGGATGAGCGGCGGTTTCTTAGGCTGGATTCGAGGTAGTGGAGTCTCAGGAAAAGATGGAGGCCTGTGGTAGTTGGCTCCCAGCTTTGGTGGAGTGCGGATCGTTCATTTGCAAAACCTCTATAACGTGACCTCGTTACGTGCCGTCATGCGCCGGTTATTGGAAGTGTTCTACACCATTAGATTTTGCGTACAACTGAGCAAAACCGGGAAAGAGACTCATCACATGCTTAAGGCAACTTATAGTGATAACGCCATGGGTAGATCGGGTTTTTTTGAGTGGCGCAAGTTGTTTCGGTAGGATGGAGAAGATATTGAAGACGCCGAACATTCAGGACGACCTCTGACCTCAAAAAGTGACGAAAATCTTGCAAGAGTGAAGGTTTGTTGGACCGGGATCGCAGATTAGGTGTTCCCATGGTTTCTAATGAACTTTGCATCCCTAAAGTGATGTGCGTCGACTTATAATCGAAAACATGGGCATGAGAAAGGTGTTTGGGGCGAGTTTAGTGCCGCGAGTGCTCTCGGACGAACAAAAGGAAACTCGCACGCGAATCTGTCAAAGCTTCTCCACCATGTAAGTGGGGATTCAAAAATTTTACTCAATACCCCACCAGACTTCTTTCTCTTCCCCGGCCTCAAATCAAGGCTGAGGCAAAGCCGTGACAAGGGAGCCTAGCAGTATTCCGGGCGCCGCCTTCCAGAAGACGTGTGAGGCGTGGAAAACTCGCTGGCAGCGGTGTATGGACGCGCATGGGTGCTCCTTCGAAGACTTTTGAGTGAATGTATCACTTCTGGCAATGAATTTTTTTCAATCGACTCAGTTCTCCTACTTTTGGTTTAGACCTTGTGTGTAGTTGAATCCAACGCGGAGCAAGTCGCTTCCCGGGGGTTGATGTTTGGGGCAAGCGCGGTCAAAAGGAACTCATTCTATCTCCGAGAATTAATTTGGTATGCGAGTCGACTACGATGAGGGTTATTCGATCGTCTAATGGGCCAATGAATAGGGAATCCAATTTTATTTCTCACCATTTGAGGACGCAACAGTAGAGATCTGTCACCGTATATTAAAAAAACAACACTTGTGGCCGTGAGGCAATGCCAATAATAATGGATCGGGGTCCAGCACGCCCTTTCCCATGTGCTTAGAGGCTTTCACGTGCGGATGCACCGCTGGGTTCCACAGGCGAAACGAGAGTGCGCTAACGTGGAACTATTATTATGCCCTACGCTGTGCTAATAGAAAAGCTAGCCTACCCTTTCGGATGAAATAGTTGGGGACGGACGACCCCTGGTCCCCACCGATACACTACTTCACCCCCCTCCCACGCCCTTTCTCATCTCCCTCAATGGTTCTGACTTGGTGCGCCTTTCATGGATTAGTTGCCGGCTCATTCCAGTGTCCTCCAGAAATGCCTCTTCTCTTCTTCACCTCCTCTCGAAAGATTCCCGCTCCGGAAATGTCGAGGGTCTTTGAGAGACTCGTAAAAGAAACAGTTCTTTTTATAGAATATCGAGATTTTCCGCCAGAGACCGTTGACATCGAAACGCAGTCTTCCCGGTATTTGTTCCTTTTTTGGTGACTTAACCCTTTCGTCGTGTAGGAAGCGAATAATATCCTCGCCGTGTTATTTTTTCATCGAAGTAGGTCTTTAACTAACTGATATTTAATTATTTTAAAAATCTGCGCATATTCCTCAATTTGGTGGCTATGATCAAAGCATATAATATATATATATATATATATATATATATATATATATATACATTCAAATACGAAGTCCCGCCATACGGCGCACAAATATTCATTCAAACATAGAAATAGGTAAAGTAAAGGGGATAGGAAAACACATAAATGGCGAACAAAGGACATGTGGGGAAGGCACAAACACATATATCGACGCACAGACACACAGATACAAAATATTCAACACACAGAAACGTCAATACATACTGTGAAATATATAACATACTGTGAAATACATACATAAAGTAATCCATACTGTGATAATAATACAATGCATACTGTGAAATATATCAATACTGTGAGTACCTTTTCCTTATGTTTCTGTGTGTTGAATATTTTGTATATGTGTGCTTGTGTACATATACACATATTGTGTACACACACATGTGTGTGTGTATGTATATATATATATACCAATATTATATCGTATTATCGTATCGTAATTATATTATTATTATAAGGTAATCTGCCGGTTAAGGTAGGTTTTTGGATGGACAAAACTACCTAAAATACTTAATGACTCCTTAAGAATTACAATCCTGCAACCTACTTTACATCAGATCCCTCTTCATCTCATATATATATATATATATATATATATATATATATATATATATATATATATATATATATATATATATATATATTATAGGCTCAGTGCGATAAATATGGGATGAGAATCAATATTAATAAATCAAAGGTTATGCGATTTTCCAGAAAGAAAAAGGCTAAGCTAAATATTAAAATAGGCGGGGAAAAAATAGAGCAGGTAGAACAGTTTACATATCTCGGAAGTGTTTTGGACCAATACGGTCAAATTAATAGGGACGTAAGGCGAAGAATTTCGCTAGGCAAGGAGGCTTTCTCAAGGAGGAGGGAGTTGATGACGGGGACGTTGAGTAGAGATGTTAAGACAAGACTCGTAAAAACTCTGATATGGAGCGTAGCTATGTATGGTGCGGAAACGTGGTCGCTGAAGCAGGAGGATAGACGTAGATTGGAGGCTTTTGAAATGTGGGTGTGGAGAAGAATGGAGAAGGTGAAATGGACCGAAAGGAAAACAAATGAGGAAGTACTAGAAATGGTGGGGAAGGAGAGGGGTTTGTTGAGAGAAATCCTATGGAGGCAGGAAAAATAGATGAAAGGCGTATTGAGCGGTAGTGGAATGTTGAAGAAGGTAATAGAGGGGAGAATGTTGGGCAAGCGAGGAAAGGGTAGGAACAGGATAGGGATGTTGGATGGGATGAAGGGAGGAAAGAAGTACACAGAGATGAAGAGGGACCTGATGTAGTTTAGGTTGCTGGATTGGGTTTTGTTTGGAGTTACAAAATATTTATTTGATAGTTGTGTCCATCCAAAAACCTACCTTAACCGGTAGATTACCTAATAATAATATATATTATATATATATCATAAACACTGTAATCAACCTGAAGGTCGATTTGATAGGTCCAAGCTAGGTAATTTTTCTGTTACCAGACCTTCCTGGGAAACCGTAACTGGCTCCCCTCCCCTGATGTGTGAATATTCACACGCCGTCGGGCTTAGTGCTGGGTGAACTTTGTCATCACCTACTAAACCGGCCTTCGGGTTGATTACTGTGTTTACGGTTTCAAAATATATGAATAAATATAGAAATGTATATATTTTATTTGTTAAAAGAACACATAACTGTACGAAAAGAGACAATAATATCGTAAATAGAGAACACGTAAAAGGACAGTCACATTTCAGTGTTTTTATACGTGTTCTCTATTTATATTTTTGTATTCTGCTTTGCCGTCCAAATGTTATATTGCTTTCGTGAGTGATTCTACATCATCTATGTCGTTGTACACACATACATATATGTATATATATATATTTATATGCATACACAAATATACATATACATGTATATTATATGTGTGTTTATGTATATACACGCACACTTTAACTCCTTTCCGGCACACAGGTGGCTTCTCCATGGGCATATCGAAAAATACATTAATAAGGGACCAGGATCAAGCAGCTCTACGGCCGGGAGAAATATTGCAGGGGGGTTGACTTTTTTCCGCCTTCCTCACATCATAAATTGCTTTCAATCGATCAGTGCCCCTACCGTCGAATTTGATCCCGGACTTCGCAAACCCCGCCTGCGTCTTTGATGGCGATTTTCATTGGAAGCAAAAATGGAGAGAAAGGCCTAGGTGCTGCTCATTTCTCTGTACGTTCATCCATACATTTACAAAATCTCTCCATCCTTCGATTCTTCTGTTGCATATTATTACTTCCATTCTATAAATATTTCATTTATACTCAGTGTAGTTTGAGACAGATATGAAATATTATCGGACTTATCAGCGGAAGCCTTAACACAATTACAAAGTATTTCTCGTTGTTATGGAAGTTTATTTCCCTTGTCATTACTCCATTGTGGTCCATTTTGATGAAAATACACGATAAAATATGATTAATAAAATACGATTGAGCCATCATTATACTGAGGATTTTCCTTTGATTACTCGTAATAAAATGTGTGTTGCGCCAATCAACGACTTACTTCGGCGGTTTCCTAAAAAAGTGCCTCCTTTCCATGAAGGATAAGAGCTCCAAAAATTCTCCAATAATGACCGACACTTGCGTATTAAGTCTTTGCGACGTGATTTCCGTTGCGTGCTCTTTTGCGGGAAGGGACGCAATCAATGTGAAACATCTCTATGTTAGGTTTCTTTTTACACTTTATTAAAAACGCTAACATTTCCTCGTCCTTTTTCCTCATATCATTCGTTTCATTATGCTTTTCCAAAACCGATATTCAGGGCATGCATAAGCATTATAATTGGTACTTAATAAACTGTTCAGAGATCAGTTTAACTCTTAGAAGAGTTTAATTCCCGTACAGGTGAATTGTTTTATTTTTTCGTTAGATTTTCTATATTTATGTACTCGAGAACTCTTATAGTTTTACTCTTTTAGTCAAATTAAGAATATAATTTAGTTTGTTTGCTTGAAGATGCAAGAAGGTAATTTTTTAAGTGAGGAAAAAATGGATACTTTGTAGCAATAATAAAATTTTCGCTGAGAGCAGTCTTTTCCAAGAGGAAGGTGGTTTGGCCACCGAAAATTCGGAATACGTGTGAGTTTCATTTGCATGTGTTTCTCTGTGTTTTTGTTCGCTAGCGCTATCGCGCTTCTCCTTTTTAATTTATACTCTTACATACATGTATGTGGGTCGTGGTAGTCCAGGAGGAGAGCGTTGGACTAGGGACTGGGGGCCCGGGTTCGATTACCGGGCCAGCATCTCTCGGCACCATCACCTGAACACAAGCTATGTGATTTCACTGGTACCAGATATTCCTGGGAAACCATAACCGGCACAGGGAAAGGAACTGCCCCCCCTACCCTGATGTGTGAGTATTCACACGCCGTCGGGCTTAGCACTGGGTGAACTCTACCATCACCTACCAAACCGACCTTCGGGTTGTTTACTGTGTTTATGGTTTTTATGGTTATGCGGCACACATCGAGTCGATCGGCGAAATCTTCCCAGACCTTGATCATTGTGTAATCAAGAGTAATTGTTGCAGCAACTGCTTCAAATCCTGTGTCTTAAGTCAGGAGGTAGGACAGCTGGTAGACGTGGCACTTATGATCCTTTATGAACCCCCAAAGGTAAAAATCACATGGCGTGAGGGATCGAGTTACACTCTTAACTACAGATTCGGTCATTGCAAATTGAAAAGCACAAGAACGCTCTCTGTTCATTAGTTGTCATCTTAGCTACTAGCGCTTTTTAACGGACGACGGAAGAAACAGCGCATGTGTGTCAACATAACTGTTTGGTTACTCTTTTATATAATTTATAATTGAATGTTAAATGGAATAAACCCTACCGAGTTTTAAAACTCCGTTATTCATTTTGAAACACACTGAAACTATACGCACACGTATATATCATGTAACTTTATTCTAAGTGTTACGGACCGATGCTAAAAACTCCAGTTCAATTTTTATCACTTACGTAACAATGAAGTATTTATATAAACTCTCTTGAAACAAACGGACAGATAGAGAGCAGATTCATTCAAGTATTATACTTGTTAACGTTTTCCGTCTACATGATTTTAGCCGTTTACGTAAGTTCTGGGTTCAATCAAAGCACTTCCGAAATTTGTTGCACTTGATTATTGTGTCACTCTTTTAAATTCTGTCTAAATTCATTTGCCAGACGATATTGTTAGTGTAATTTTTTAAATAAAAGATTACTCTTTTGCCGCTCAGAGATGGAATCATTTCTTTTTGGATTGACCGAAGGAGATGAATGAAAGAATACCATTGCATAACGATCGATCTCAAATGATGCATCAGCTGAGAGACTTCGAGGGTTTCAGAACATTCAACGGTAAAACGAATTGATTAAAATTCGTAGCTCCGTTTGAGGGTATTCCGAAAAATCCTCCGCCTTGTTGCACTTCGTGTTTGGAAACCACCACAATCTTTCTTGATCTGAACGTTCCTTCTCACGCGAGTAACTCCTTAGTTTTTCACCCAAATGTTTTCTGTTATCATGCATCACAGTCCGGCATTTGCTTCGACGATTTCCTAAATTTAATCTGATCGACATATTTCTAAAATGGTCTCATTCTGCATTTTTTTATATATTTATTTTAAACTCTGAAAGTGATTTAAAATTCCCTGATAGGTTTTCATCAAGATCTCCAGTAAAATCTAGCAGTCCACGAAAACCACTGAGAGTTTCAGAGTATTTTTCTAAATTGTTATATGTTCTTATTTAGTTCATATTATAATAATTCTGTTCTCCTACACTGAAAAGCCATTTTCCGTTCTAAGCATTGCCATTCTTATTAAGAATCTATATATTTGGTGTGCTAGTGGTTAAAGTCGGTTTCAAATGAATTTTCTCATATTAATTAACCAAATTATGAAATCCTTGCCTCTTCTAAAAACAGCTAGACATCCGACACTAACAAATCCACGTACTTCTTTTCTCCCTTCATTCCGTTGAACATCCCTATCCTATTCCTGCCCCTTCCTCGTTTCCTAAACACTCTCTCCTCTGTCACAGACTCCAACATCCCGCTTCCGATCAATACGCCCTTCATCCATTTTTCCTGCCTCCTTAGGATTTCTCTCAAGCAATCCCCTCTCCTCCCCTTTCACCATACTTGTACTTGCACTTCCTCGTTTGTTTCCCTTTCGGTCCATTCCACCTTCTTCATCCTTCTCCCCACCCACACTCCAAAAGCCTCAAATCTACTTCTATCATCCTACTTCACTGACCATGTGTCCTTACTGTACATAACTACGCCCCATATCAAAGTTTTGACGAGTCTTTTCTAAGCATCCTCACTCCACGTAACTGTTATCAATTCCCTCCTCGTAGTGAATGCCCCTTTACCTAATGCAATTCTTCTACATACATCCCTACTCGTACTTTGACCATTTTGGTTCAAAACACTTCCGAGATAACTAAACCGCTCCACATTTTTAGTTTATGGACTCCTATTATAATATTCTATTTAGCTTTCCTCTTTGTCCAAAACTGTATAATCGTTTTGTTCACATTTATTAATATCCCATGTCTTTTGCACTGACTTTCCCTTGTTCATAGCAATGTTTGCTACTTCTGGGTGGGCTGGTTTGTTAAAGCTTGATCATCCGAATATATATATATATATATATATATATATATATATATATATATATATATATATATATATATATATATATATATATATATATATATATCATGTATTTCGCAATATATATTTAGTTATTGCACAAACACAAAATATATATATATATATATGTATATCAGCTACACTAGTTTGTTTATTACGGATAGCATGACACTGTTTTCAGTATACTCGACTCAATTGATTTCCGGTGGAGGTTTGGGCAAGGCATAGCTTCTGGCAATGTCATTTTGTAGAATCGTCTTCACACAGTCCCCCCCTTAACCTAAAAATCACTCTTCCTGGCCATCGTCGTCTGGGAATGATAACAAGCCATCTTGGGGGAAACGGCGTTGATTGCGCCTAAAGGTAGAGGGAGTGGGTGAATGCTTACAGCGCCACATATAGTATGTAAGCGTTAACAAGCAAAAATATTGACCGATCTGAATGACGGAAAAGCGAGGCCGAAAACGGATCGAATGCCTCGATGTTGCCATTTAATGTGTCCCCGTCGAATCGGGCGAATTTTAATGGCAAACATTTATGCAATCCCGTAGCCGTTTCCTGGTGCACGGCTTAAACCGCGTATATATTCATGGATTCACACTTTATTATCCACGCAGTTCCATGTCGTCAATTAGAACAGTTGTCCGTTCAATTGATTATTTTATAGCTAGTATGGCAACGTGTGGTGCCACCTTTGGTTAACCTTTAGAGTTTGTGAATTGCAAATGCAATGCTTGCTTCAAAAGTTTGGTTAACCTCATAATTATTGGACTTATGTACGTAATATAATAAATGACGTGTATTTCATAAAACCTCTGCTGCTATTAACCAATATGAAAATATTCCTCAATGCTAGTGATAACAACATCATGCAAAATTAAAGTAGGTTTATTTTACTGAAGTAGTGAAAAGTGAAGTTGATTTTCAAAGTTATGAAATCGATGTTATGTGCAATGTTTCGGTTACTATCTTAGCTTCTAATTTCTTAATTTCGCAATTAAGTAATTTTAGGAATACACCTGTGTTCAATATTACGTAATAGCTTTAATTCAAAATATCCAGTGAATATTGCCTTTTGTAGCATATCTCTCCCCTTTAGGTCGTGTACCTCTCCGTTAAGTATTGATTAAAATAAAAATATTAAGTCGTTGAACTGCCCTGGAGGTTCGAGGAAATTACTGTTGAAATTTGCCGATCAAATAAAAATATAATTTTTATCAGGTTTTATTGAGTTATTCAGGAATTTTTTACTAAACTGAGAAAGTAAGTATACCAGAACTGCCGAGAAAACCTCCGATTTGCTTAAAAATACACTTGAATAGATAGAGACAATTTATTATTTTCATCTCGAAACTACATATTTCTAAAATTATATATATATATATATATATATATATATATATATATATATATATATATATATATACCAAATAGATCTAAGCATTTGTCATATCTCTGATCTAGTTTTCAAATTGCTTCAACATAAAATTCTGCCGCGTTGAAGATCGCAGGCAACCGATGACGGCATCTTGGAATTCCACGTCGAGACGAGTATAAAACATGTAGTTGCCTAATGCTTCAGTCGTGTTCAGTTCTTATAAAAAAGAGTCGTATAAATTTGGTGAGAACTCTCTAAAGATTTCAGATATCGTTAAAAGGCGATTTTTACGAACTTTTTCGTCAATATTCAGGTGCATTTTATTGTTCACCATATACGGGTGCCCACTTATGTCATCATCTTGGACTTTTATATTAACACTCTTACACGAACGACAACACTGACGCACAACTCTTGTCACTCATCACATTTGCTCCGTTCAGAGCACAAATTTCTCGTTGCATTTCGGCAGCTTTGAAGTTTTTTTGTCAGTTAATTTCCTAAACTTTAAAAAAGTCCCTTATCATAGAACGGACTTCACATTTGGTGGGAATTACAATTGTATTGTTCATTTTGACTTGTCATTGCAAACAAACGACAAACGGCGCGACCTTCCAACCACTGCAGCTCGAGGCGTACTGACCAACAATGCCTCAATGCAGTGACCATTCGGCACTAATTCTCACGCCACACGAAAACGGAGGTTACTTTATGGACAGCCCTCGTAATTAGAGCAATACCTATGTAAAAACTTGCCCCAGTAAAATCAGAAACCTGATTTACTATTTTCCGTTTCTTTGTACCCGTAATAAGCAGCCAAATGCACATATGTGACAGAGTTAAACGTTTTTCTTCCTTAGAGTTTGTGTTTTTCTCCTTTGGTTTCCGAGTATTTGTAACACAGTTGATTTCAGTTGTAATTTTTTATTGGTAAGCACGCTCTGGGTTACCTTTTTGCTTCTCACGAGTAATTTCGCTGGCAAGTTGAACGTAGCTTCCTCTTATGCATCCATGATAAGAAGGAGAAGTTTTACAAATCAGATTTTCAAGATTCAAGAAGATCCGGAAAAACATTGAATTATGGGGATATAAACTAGTGTAGTAGAATAGTTCACCTATTTAGGAAGGGTTTGAGACGTAGGTGGCCAGAGACCGCGGAAACAGAGTCACCTTCTGGGCAGTCCTCGTCCTTCGTTGGCATAAATAAGCTTATCATGTGCAAAGAACTGCGGGAGAAGCTGCAATTGTAGCTTTTTATGGAGTCATCCGCTAATATGCATTGTAAGGCTGAAAATCCAGAGTGTAAAAATCATTCGCCTTGACCGGGTTCGAATCACGATCAAGGTGAATAATTTTTATTCATTGACATTTCTTCATTGTAAGCGTATCATGAATTGAAATAAACTAAAAGAATCCCTATATATGCCAAGTAGTGTCTCTTCCTATCATTTGCGGCACCAGGCGAACAGCATAGTTCATTTGGTTACAATATTTTTGCATAAAAATGTGCTGGAATATTCGCACCTGACCAAGCGTGGTATGATTGCTTCGTCTATTTTAGTCTTGTTTCAATATTAATTAAAGATAATTGAATTCTTAAAATACTTGAAAAAATATGCTGATAGTTAATTAACGACCACGTAAGATGCCGTCCTATTCGTAAATTTGTTAATTATGTTAAACGAATATTAAAGGTAAATATTACCAATCCAATGACTGCCGCCGGCGCCTTTACATATGCGAATAATTCAGTTCCTTTAGGGTTAAATATTTATTTTGGCGATAAGTTAGTATTTTAAAGAGAAGTAGCTGAAGAGAAATTATCCAGATTTATTTGTGAAACGAAAGAATTTATTTGATTTTTTAAATGTGGGATATCCCTTGTAAAAGTACTTTGAAGCATAAGATACTCGACATGAAAGTGTTAATATAGCCAAACAAAGTGAATTTGCCAGTGAAGCAACAGTTGAGAGCACAATCCGAGAGTGAATTCGTTTCAACTCCCGTCGTTGTGCTTGGTATTGGGTTTTATCCTAATTAGTCCTATCCTAAAGAAATTAAATTAAAGGAGTTTATAAAAGTGGCTTTAGGAACATACCAAAGGCATTAATTATTATTATTATTGGTATTATACCGGTCGAGGTAGTATGCTTGGATGGACATAGACTACACAACGGAGCAGCAATAGCCAAAATCTAATTATTATTAGGTAATCTACCGGTTAAGGTAGGTTTTGGATGGACACAACTATCAAATAAACATTTTGTGACTCCCCACCTAGCAAACTAATCTACATCAGGTCCCTCTTCATCTCGGTGTACTTCTTTCCTCCCTTCATCCCGTCCAACATCCCTATCCTGCTCCTACCCTTACCTCGCTTGCCCAACATTCTCCCCTCTATTACCCTCTTCAACATTCCACTACCGCTCAATACGCCTTTCATCCATTTTTCCTGCCTCCATAGGATTTCTCTCAACAAACCCCTCTCCTCCCCCACCATTTCTAGTACTTCCTCATTTGTTTTCCTTTCGGTCCATTTCACCTTCTCCATTCTTCTCCACACCCACATTTCAAAAGCCTCCAATCTACGTCTATCCTCCTGCTTCAGCGACCACGTTTCCGCGCCGTACATAGCTACGCTCCATATCAGAGTTTTTACGAGTCTTGTCTTAACATCCCTACTCAACGTCCCCGTCATCAACTCCCTCCTCCTTGAGAAAGCCTCCTTGCCTAGCGCAATTCTTCTCCTTACGTCCCTACCACTTTGACCGTGTTGGTCCAAAACACTTCCGAGATATGTAAACTGTTCTACCTGCTCTATTTTTTCCCCGCCTATTTTAATATTTAGCTTAGCCTTTTTCTTTCTGGAACAATCTAATCAAATCTATTATCTAATCAAATCTAATATGTAAGCGAAATCCATGTTCGTTCAATTCACCCAAAGTATGATCCCGAGTTTCATTTATGGATGCTTTGTGACATTATGGAAGCTTAGCAAAAATTATTAGAAGTCGAAGGTATTCTAACAAAGTAATGTGCAAAAATGTAATCTTGTGCACAGTGTTTTTCACAGGACGTTTAGTTTTGGAGTATTTAGTTATTGGTGCAGATTTTCGATTGTTTATAGTTGATGATTAATGTATAATGATAGGCATAAGAAAGATAATTTTGTAATCGTTAATCATTATTTTTATGAGTAATATATAACAAAATTTGTGAGCAGTATTGCAGCCAATTTTTTAAGTGGTAATCCATTGGAATTCATATGCTTTTCAGTTCGGTACATATGACGATAATTTGTTGATATTATCAATACTTTTTCCATTGGCTAATTAATCATTGTATTGTGTTGTAATCATTCGCATCGCTGAGGATATCTTTGGCGATGCTATGCTCAGACTTAGTATTTCATCTCGTTATGCTTTTGTCACGGGATTACTGTCGCATCGCCTCGCATATCACCATCAACACTTTGACCAGCATTGCGATCGAATATTTCTCGATTAATCGTAGAATGTCGATCGATCTAAATATAATATAAACATTAAATTATTATACAAATAATATTGAATCTGAAAATCTACGTAATTGATTTTGCCGAACTTACGTAATCCATACATTTTTCAATTTCGTTTGTGGTTACCTAAAGTAAATTCCAAAATGTCAGTAAAATATAAGAAAAAGTGAGTACCAGAATGCGCTTTTGGAAGCAATGATGGTAAATAAGGAGCCGAATTCATGGTTTGATCTTGTGCAGATGCCTCAGAAGGAAACTGAGGAAAGACAGAAAGGGAGGGACGATTAGATGGTATGCGAGTTGCAAGCATAAGTCGATACTTTTTAAACAGCCGTAAACCCTGAGTTATATCATTGTGCTCATGTCACACCTAATGCCGTTTGTTTCGCCAACTTTACGCATGATATCATACACATGTGCGCCTGTCATAATATCAACCTGATGTGTTTAAGGTGCCTCCAGCATCGGATGTAAATTGAGTGAAATACATGCATTCCCTGAATTTAATCCAGATGTTCGTGATAAAAGAATGTTTTTTTCTTTTGCTAATTCTACTTTTCGATCTTTGTACCACATCTATATATATATATATGTGTGTGTGTGTGTGTATATATATACATATATATATATATATGTATGTGTGTGTGTGTGTGTATGCATATATAATATTATATATATTTAATATTTGGACGGTACAATAGAACTCAAAATAAAACAGATAACACGTAAAGCAGTCTGACCTGAAGAAGGCCTCAGAGAAGGTCGAAAGCTCAAAATAACTACAATGTGAAGGATTCTGCATTTTCGGGTTTTCATCGCGTTGTTGTTTAAAGGCGACAACAGTTTCGCCAAAGCTGAATTCGGCGTCTTCAGGTCGAAGATGAGGGACTCGGATTTTGGCCGCCCTTATATAGGTGGTCCCGTCCAGTGGCTGCTCGCTGGTTGGTCCTTTTCCAAGGAACTCTCTTCCACGCGTTGTGGAGATGGTAGCCTTCATCTCTGTTGAAATTCTCCCGGTTTTTGGCGATCTCAATTGCTTCTCTAAAAATCTACGCAGCCATATAATCTACAATGTGAGTGTCATTTTACGTGTTGTCTATGTTGTCTATTTTATTTTGTGTTCTATTGTGCCGTCCAAATATTATATTGCTCTTGTGAGTATATATATATATTTATTTATTTATTTATTTATACACGTGTGTGTTCGTATATGCACATGTACAGTATGTTTTTCAAAACATATCGCCGGTATATATATGTATTTTTATAACTCATTATTAGTGTCATAATAACCTTAAAACTTGGACACCTAATCCTTTACGAATTAGCTGGGTCCTAATTTGCTGACGACGGCCATTATTGTAGCAATTAAATTCGTGGGATTAAACTGCTTTAATTCCTCACCTCGCCACTGGAGTCGTGACTGGGCACTGCGGCTTGGTGGAAAGAGGCAGGGGGCGCGAAAGGTCAAGGGGCGACCAGGCGTGAGGACAGAGGGAAGCGAGAAGGGGTCATGCGTGGATTTTGCGCTCCGGGGAATCCCTCGAGGTAGAAAGAATCTTTGTTTTTTTCCCTGCGAACAGAAAAAGGAGGTGAAAAGTTCACAGACTCCTTAGCTTTTCCTTTTGTTCTTATCTTCAAGTAGCATTTTGCATTTCCCCCGCTAGAATATGTTTTATGCCTCGAGTAAAGGGATTTCCGAGATGAGAAAATGTTAATGATGGCCGCCAGATTCATTAAACGTGTCTACGGATGAGTATAAATGACCACGCTCGTTCATTATGGAATCGATGCTGCCAATTCGAAGAATGCGCTTTTCTATGCAAGGCTTGCCATAAACTGGATTTAAATTGGAATCAAACAAATTTAAAAGTGATCCTGGTACTAATATATCGTATACCATTTGTAATATTTCAGGTAATTATTGGTGAAGATCACGTGAACGTTTATGTGAACTGGCAAAAATAGAACAAAATGGACAATGATGTAATAGCGTACGATTCATACATAAGATGTGATTTATATTTATTTATTAGTGCTGTTCAATGATGTGGAAATTGTATCCACATCGTACTATGGTATTCGACATAAGTCAATAACATTAGAGAGATTAAGTGCAGAAAAGATAGATTTAAGATGTCATTTTTTCGACGAACGATAAGGGATCAGAATAATATTGTCCGACCGCGGTAGGGGTCATATTAGGGTCACAATTAGTCTGGTGTGTATTCCCTCCTTGCCACACACCCTAGCGGTGGCTTGCAGGGTACTAAAAAAATAAAAATGTGTTCAATAGAACGAATCAGAGGCCTGTGAAATCACTTCTAGGTTTCTGCTTCTTAAAAAAGTTATTATATTGTCAATCCCGGGGAATAAAATTTAATTTCTGATTGCTTTAATAATATTCCATTGGGTAAAGTGGTTTGATTATTAAAAGTCAGTATGAAGATTTTCCACCAAGTTACGCCAGAAACTGTTTTATTTAATATTCCATTAGATTTGTGCAACTCGGTGCTAAGCAATTTTTTTCCTGATACGCTATAGTGTATCCGCCGCTTTGATATCATATCCTGCAAACCGTCACAATGGCGTGTGGTAGGGAGGTGTAAGATCACCAGCCATTTTTGTAATCAGTGCTTTTTTGCAGTTGTATTTATTTGATTTTACTACTAAAATTGTCGCACGTGATGATCTACACGTACGTATGCTAATCTCACGAATATTTCCTTGGAAAAAACTCCTAATATCGATCTGTTCGACAGTCAGTTTTCCTTAACTTCCCGCTGACCTCTCTCACCTATAAATGTACAGTAATCAGAAATAGAATTAATGCCTCAGCGTGGCAGTGTCAAACTCACAATCTGCATTTATCTAAGTTGTTGTGCGTAATCTTTGTGATTTCAGTGCTCCCAACTCAATGTTATTGTATGGAATTTTCTGTTTTTTACTAACAATTCTTCAAAAAATAGGCAGTTTTTCTTTGTACGAGGGCTGTCAAGAAAGTAACTTACGTTTTGGCCTAGCGTGGCGGTGGGTAGGGTTGGAGCCACCATCTTAGTATCTAAACGTCCCTACACTCAGTACGCGTCCTGCTGTGTCAGTGTGCAGACTGTGGTTCTTCTACTTTGCTCAATGTAAACTGTTAAAATGTGCGCTGCAATAGAACATCCCGCGAATTTTGAAGTGCGATGTGTGATTAGGTTTTTACTGGCAAAAGCCACCAGCCAATTGAAATTCATGGGCAATTCTGTGTACGTAGTTTGTGTGTACTGAGACATAATAATGAGTGATGGCGGAGTGAGGTAGTGGTGCATTCGGTTTAAAAATGGTCTTTAAATAATAAAGTGTGGAAAAAAGTACCATCTCTCTTTTGATTTATTAAAAATGGTCACAGAACCAACGCTCACGACGATGACCGCAGTGGTCGTCAATCTAGCTATGTGATAGATGAACTGACGGTAAAAATTAACGAAAAAATTCGCATAAATCGCCGATTTACGATTACAGATATCTCGCCTCATTTGCCCAAATTTTACGAAGTATGCTGCATAAAAGTTTTGCGGAAAAATCAAGCTGGTGTAAACAAGTGGTTAAACTATAAGGCGGCAAATTTCTTCAAAAACGAAACATGAAAGGTTCGTGTATCGTAATGATGAATGGCTCCATTTGAATGGCGACTATGTAGAAAAATAGTTTAAGAATATTCGTTTCGAATTTACGCAAGAAAACTTTGTTTTGTTACCTGGTTCACATTTTATTTCCAAAGGTAAGTTATTTTCTTGGCATAATGTTGAATACTCATTTGTTCCTTCTGGGCGCAGTATTAGAGGGTTTACTTCGTAACCAAGGAGACGCGTGCGAGATCGGAGTAACGCTAGAGAACTCGCCAAGGTTTTCAACCGAATTTGTTTCATGAAGCCTTTTTCCTCAATGGAGTACCATAGTATCAATTACAATGAATACCCATAAGCCGTATCTTTGGGGAAGCACAGGAATGTGAGGTGGAACTCATAATATTGGAGGGCGAGCGGTGTTCTTTTGGATCTCACTCTCCAGTTCGATGTATTGAATCGAAAGAAATCTATCGAGAGATTCGAGAGATATAGTACACCTGTCGTCGTATGCTTTTATCTTCTCCATTCCAAGTATTTAGGTGCTAGATTGGATTTATTTTAAAATATCATCAGTGAGAGCGTCACTATTTTATACGCAGATGATATTTTTCTCCAATAATTGCAATATTCATATTTGTACGACCGTATTTTTCGAACTCATGAGTTCCAATATTCCCGGGTTTCGCCCGTATGCGCCTCTTTCCTTTTCGGAATTGATCACTGCTGCCATCTTTGAAGCCGGCAGGGAAGGTGTAACTCGGGAAATGGACATTTTTTGAGTCCACCGACACCGTCGTTCCTCTTTTGTTTTTATTCGGCGCGCGGAGATCGCGTGCGGAGGATGATTTAGCCCTCGGCCCTGGAGCATGCATGCCACCACACTGGCATCGAACGAAAGATCGATTTGCTTTTTCGAGAAATTGGATGCCGGAGGACCCTAATGCACCGCCGCGGAGTCCAAACCGGAACAATCTTCATTATTAGGTCTCCTGAAGTATAGTTGAAAGGACGTAAATGGTCGTTTTTGCATATTTTACATGCGTCTTCGATTTACACGAAGTTTTAACTTTGGGCTCTAAATTGGTATTTCGAAATATGAAATTTGCCCCGAGATCAGAACAGAATGGAAAAGATGTGAAAATTTCTCGAAGTAGGAATTATTGATTTAAAGCCATTTGGAAAGGTTTCCTTTAGATACGCCCCTGTAACGCCTGGAGAGATAGCGAGATGATTTCCACCAGGAATAAATGTACGTACGAGCGTATATGCTTGAGTGAGGGAAGGCGGGTATGCGCATTTTAAAATTCGTCATGAAGAATATAATTTATCTAACGATGTCTTTATTCGATTGAAATACTTGTAATTTCAATTTTGAAAAGCCAAAATAAATCTCTCTTGCAATAACAATAGTTTGTAGCTTTTCAGCTCATGTCATCCATAAAAATCAATGCCATTTCGATGTGCCTCATTTGTTGTTCTATCCTGTCTTCTTCCCACCTACTCATTTTGAATTCTTTATTGCTGATCATAAAACCGTCGATCACCATTTTGTCCTGGATGAACGCAATGTGTTCCTTGGCACAATTGTAACTGTTTCAAACGATTACCCCCCTCGTAATCAGTCACTTTCAGACATTAGGTTGATGAACTGGAGTATTTCGCATTTCTGCTGATTGACCAAACTGATACTCGGAAGAGCAAGTCCTACGAGAACAGAGATACGTGGTGCACAGTTTGATGTGATAAGTTTAAATTAAATTTCAAAATGATGATAAGCCCCTAGATTTAACATCACATTAACATAAGGGTGTTATAATATACTATACACTAAATAATAAAAACCAACTAAGCCATTGCTTTCATGAATGAAGGAGGTAGTATTCAAATTGGCAGTAAACTACAATAAATAAGTAATTTGAAGAAAACTTAGCTAGGATTGTTAAAAATTCCAGTCTAATCGTAACCTACCCTCTTAGAACTGGATGACGTAAAATAAGAATTGACATTGAATTAGAGTGTTAAATTAATTTACTTAAATTATTAACCATACTTCGTATAAATCGTATCGGACAAAGTTTCGAAAAAAAAAACAAGATTCGTTTAAAAAAAATGCTACAATGCCTCTTAATTCTTCAAAGTACATTCCTTGAGCGTCGATACACACTTTTGCCAGAGGTTTTTCCGCTACTCGAAGGTTCCCTGGTAGACGGATTCCGGAAGGGTACGCGTGCAAGCTTCTTTGACGGCACTTAGGGTCAAACCATGGTGGTGTCCTCTGATAGATGGTGGATTTCACTTTTGGGAATGGGAAATAGTCTGCTGGTTCCAAGGTGGGACCGTAAGGAGGTTGGGGAATCGTCGCGATGTCGTTGCATAAGGTCTTCGCAAACAAAAGAAAGTCGATTATGTCTTATCAAAGCCAATACGATCTGCGATCATGCGCTAATTTCACCGAGAATCTAGAATTCAGCACTTCACGCACATGTCAGGGAAAAATTGTTACCGATACTTTTTATACAAATCTCGTGCAGTGAATCATGTTGAAAGTAGTAAATACTTGAAAATATTTACATACACTTAAAATATCTGTCAGTTCCCACGTTTATTTGATAATTTTCTCGTTTCCAATGAAGCTTGATACTGATAAACTACCGTTGAAATCGAAATGATTTCGACGTAGCTCATCTCATTGAAAAATCCTCAAGTCCACCTATTTTTGACGACTGTGAAACTAGAAGAGTGGTCCGAGATCGCATTTCAGATGCTCTATTCGGTGGAGCAAGGGTAACCGTGAAGAGTGCCTGGCGGTGAGGCTGCCTACGTGAGGTCCATCAGTCGTTCAGCGCGTCATGTCGCGACTGGGAATCCGACGGGGGCACTCCTGTGGATCGCCTGCGGCTACTACTTTGTTTCACCAAGGCACCAAAACCTCGCATTATGGCACCAACTTACATTCGTAGATTCGACCACTGGGATTGTAAAATGAGAGAAATACTATAGAGACCGTCACAGAAGACAGATTCGAGCACACGTCCTTCCCTCGCACGATACATGTCATCATAACAAAATTGAACTCCGAGGACAGAATGAATTAAGTAAGTTTAAATATTAAAACTTGATGAAATAGTCAAACATTGATAAAATAATGTTTCTGCACGTATGGCTGCTGCCCTTAGACCCCCCGCCACACTCCCTCGAGGCGTCATGTGAAGCATTGTGTGGATGTGTGTGGTGTTTGGTTTCGCGCCATCCTCTCCCTCCAGAAGGCATTAGGATTGCGTATGATGAAAACATTCGAAACTCACTACAGTTGAGATGTGTTTCTTACTTCAAATATGTACATCTGTTTGCTTCAGACGCGCCATGGTTCCTAAGGAGTCTCCACTTGAGGGATAATAATATTAATAATAATTCCCAATGTTTCGTTTCCGTGCATCAAAGTGGAGAGGAGTGCGGTTTTGTGAACGGGCCTTTCTTTTATACACATACTTGCTACCTCAGGGAATTTGAGAAACACCACGTTCTGGAGTGTATCAAATTTTTCCTGGCCTTGCCACGCCTTGCCACAAAAATATTAGAGGTAATGTACCGTTTAAGTAAGGGTTTGGATGGACATTTCCACCAAATAAATATCTTGTCCCTCCTGACAAAACACAAGCTACTCTTCAGCAAAGTCCCTCTTCATCTCAACATACTCCCGTCTTTCCATCCGCCCTATCCCTATCCTATTCCTGCCCTTTCCTCGTTTGCCTAACATTCTCCCCTCTATTACCGTCTTCAACATCCCACTACCGCTCAATACGCCTTTCATCCATTTTTCCTGCCTCCATAGGATTTCTCCCAACAAACCTCTCTCCTCACCCACCATCCCTAGTACTTTCTCATTTGTTTTCCTTTCGTTCCATTTGACCTATATTCTTCTCCACACCCACACTTCAAAAGCCTCCAATCTACGTCTATCCTCTTGCTTCAATGACCATGTTTCCGCGCCGTACATAACTACGCTCCATATCAAAGTTTTAACGAGTCTTTTCTTAGCATCCTTACTCAACGTCCCTGTCATCAACCCCCTCCTCCTTGTGGAAGCCTCTTTGTCTAGCGCAATTCTTCTCCTTACGTCCCTACTGCTTTGACCATTTTTGTCCAAAACCCTTCTGAGATTACCAAACTGTTCCACCTGCTCTAGTATATACTGTCCTATTTTAACGTTAAACTTAGCCTTTCTCTTTATGGAAAACCACATAACCTTTATATATTCGATGTATTCAGGTTTAACTTTTTGGAAATCCTTTATCACCGAAGAAAAAAACAAAACAATATATCCATCCACCAAATTTTTCATTAGTACCTAATACCTGGTATCTAATAACAAATTTAGTGGAAAGATACATTGTTTTGTTTTTTTACTTCACGCGTAACCTTTATTCTATTTCCATTTATTCTCACCCCATATTTATCGCATTGAATGTCTAATGCACTCAGCAATGCTTGGCTGACTCCTTGGCTGACACCCCTTGACTGACTCACAAGCTAGAGCTTGGTCATCAGAAATTCTAACTGATTTTATGAATTCCCTGTCGACTTTCATTCCCATCTCCAGTTCTCTCCATGGCTTTTTAATCATTTCTATTTGGATTATGAACTACACAGATTTGACGAAGTCTTCCAACCAGATTCCTTCCTCATAGATGCTACGACTCTGTCTATATACACTCTTCCTACTATATTTTTATATATAACCTTTTAGTAGCTCCGCAGGAATGTTGTTCTTTTAAGGTAATTCTGCCCTCTCTATTTTGAATTATGTCTGACGGCCTTTTTTCTTCAAACTATTTCTTGTACGACCCTAAAGGTTAATCTTTCACAAAACCATGAATCGTGGTAATTGCAGAGTACAACGCAGAAATATAAAATTAGGAATAGGGCTATACTGTACGTGTATGTCGCGTGGTACTTTTCAATACTTAGTTCTGTTCATTTGTTTACGTTAATCGTTGTTCTCTAATGAAAACTCAATCATTAAAGTTCTCGATCTCCCAAGTACTGAAGAGTCTATTATCAAATCCTTTCAAAGAGTGAGAATTGTACTTTTTAAAAAATCGACATACTTTGCTCGTTCAATTAGTCATTAAGGAAAAATTTATATTCGAATTTTTTTAGATTAAATTTTTTTTATTTTTTCACCACAACCATCACTGGCCATTTTTTCAAGTTCAGATAATGAGAGAATTAAGTCTCTAGTAAGCCAAAATCTGGTGAATACTATGGATTTTGAAACTGCGAAATTAAATTTTATAATTTGCGCCATCGAAACTGCGCAGGAGTGCATTGTCTTGATGGAAAAGAATTTTCTTTGCCAAATAAGGATTTTTTTCTGTAATTCTTCGTTTAATTGTTGAAATAACCACGTTTAATACTGTCCATTTATCGTTTGTGATTTTGCAAGTAATCGATGTATATGATTCAGCGTGCAACTCAAAAAACCGTGGCCATAACCTTGTCGGCCTTTCACCGCGTTCGCCTCCTTCGGAACTGGATCGCCTTTAGAAACCCACTCTTTCTACTGTTCTGTCTCTGCAGTGCAGTTGTGTACACATCAATGTTTCTTCCACATTTATGTCTTGACGCAGAAACTCGTCGGCTAGGATAGCGACGGAAAAGCGCCAAACCAATCTCCAAATCGACCAAACGAATGCGTTCATTCTCCACTGAGAGCAAACACGGTGTCCATCTCGCCAAGGTTTTTGTCGTATCGACTATTTCGTGCAAAATTGAAAACACTGTTTCTTGAGGTACTTATGTTTGTAGCCTCAGCTATTTCGCGAAATTTAATTCGTCGATTCTCAGAACCATAGGTTGGATTTTGTCTATCATTTCGTAGGAAGTCACTTCCACTGGACACGAATATGAAGTTCTAGTTTATTGCGTGAGGGGCGGTGTTTATCTATATTTGCTTCACTGTATCTTAAGCAAATTCTTGCGTAGGGATTCTGTTTCGCCATAGTGCGTATTTAAGAAAGAGTGGAGGTCATATCTCACACATCTTTGTGGTCACTCCGATCTGCTTTTTTTAGATTTGTGTTTAATTGAGTAAGATGGGAAAGGATGCAGACCTTACTAAACCTTACTTATTCCCTGTGCCGTCCGCGGTTTTCCGGTAAGTTTGCTCCCAAATAATCACACAGCTTGGGTGAGTGTACAGGTATCGAAAGTCACGGATAATTGAACCAAAACTGCGAACAGAAGCCGAACACTCTACCCACTAGGCTAACTAACAGTGGGACAAAACAACCTTTTTACTTCTGATCATTTTCATATTTATTCTATAAGGCATACGTTTGTGCAATATTTTTGCACAGTAGTGCTTAAAAGTTAAAGTGGCCAACCCATAATCGTAAAAATGGTTTGCGGCCCTACATTTCCCAGCTTTACTTTATTCATCCAATCAATGTAATCGCCAGGCGCAGCTTTTCTGTTTTTTCCTGTATTCTGTAAACCTGAACGACCTCAGCAAGTTATGAAAAGTATGGAAAAGTGGTGAAATTTTCGTTGATTCCGTTACACTTTTAAGCATTGGCAGCCGTTTGTTAGTTCCTCCACCTTTTACACGTGTTCATTGTTGAATCTCTGCTTTTTGCGGAGTTCAACTATTTTACGTTGACTGTGTTTTTCAGATTGACTTAAGTCAATATCATTAAAATATTTCATCAATTTTACACAAATGATGTTTGTCGTATTATGTGTCATTTCCTCATTAATGTTTATGAATACTTCCAGTAAATCAACTCTTTTCTCTTTCGTGATTTCAGTTAAACAAGCCGTGACCTTTCGGTGATTATTCGGAGAAGGTAATTGATTTTATATTCCATATTTATCTTTCGAAATTATCCATGTTAATATTCAATTACCAGTGTCTAAATTAATTTAGTTTGTGAATTCGAATTGCTCATCTAAAGAGAGTGTTTTTGTTACAGATCGTGATACTTGATTTTGTTTTCGTTCACATAGCCAATTCCCAATGAAATTTTCTGTCATCCTGATATCTCAGTGTGAACATTGGCAGAATGTTTATCAATTTTACCGGAACACTACAATACCTACAAAACTTGTCCAGCTAATGAACCATAAACTCATAACTGTTAGGTCACATGTACACGGTTTGTATAAAAAGTATCGGGAAAAGTTTCGTGAAAATAGATTTGCTTCAGATATTGCTACGAATGTACCTTCATATTCTTCATAGTGCATCCCTTGAGAGCCAACACACTCTTCACGTCAGCGGCTTCTGTAGGACTCGAAGGCTCTTTGGTAGGCGGAAGGTCCTTAAGGGTACACGCGCTAGCTTCTTTGACGGCACTTAGGGTCCCAAGGTGGTGGGGTCCTTTCAGGGAGGATTTTACTTTTGGGACTAGAAAATAGCCTGCTGGTGCGAAGTTGGGACTGTAAGGGGGTTGGGGAATCGTCGCGATGCCGTTTTTTGTCAGGTTACCTTGGAACGTCAAGAGTGCAAGACTTTAGAGGGGACGAGTTTAGCGCAGATCTTTCGCACCGCCGAATTTTCAGTGTTAATGGTGTGTGCACTGCCATTTCAGAAATGCCAATACGATCTGCATTCATGCGCACACTTAACCGACAGTCTGAATTCAGCACCACGTAAATACATTGGGAAAAAACTGTTGCCGAAACTTTTTATGCAAACCTTGTTGCTCTGATGCCCTGGCATAATGTAGTTGCGATTTTATTTTATCTGCAACATTGAGTTGCCGCAAGCGCCAGCACAAAATTTTGATTTAATGATTCCTCGAAGCTACAAGTAATTCTGTAATTCCTTGTAATACGGAGTCTGCTGGTCGTAATAAAATATACAGTATTTGTTTACTATCTGCTAAAGTTCGCAGAGTGGTAGTTTTAATGTTTGAATTCAACATGTTTTCAAAGAAATTGTGCATCGACCTGTGCCTGAACCGGTTCACCTACCTGATACCCCTGCGGGCATGTGTCGCTAACGGTCACTAGTTCACGCCGCTATGTTGTAAGACTACGGAAATTCCAATTGAGGTTTTTCGACCACTCCCATATCTTAGTGACCCTAGGGCAGGAAATGCGAAGCGCTGCAAAATCAACCAATAAAATAATGTCAAATGTCTAAACTCGTCGCTTTGCTTGAATATGTCTTGGCCAAGAGGTCATTTTCCTCGACATTTATCACGTTACTCTACTGTTAATCTGTAGTTTTACCCTCCAAAACTGCCACCGTTACTATCGTGAAATCCATTCCGTAACCTTCCAGAAAATTTAGGATAAAAATTTGAGGTTGAATGTAAAATATTGTATTTCTATGTTATTCCTTTACGAAAAACGAAAAATGGAAGAAAATTAGAAGCCAAAATAAACAAAGAAGTAAGAAAAGGATGCAACCTTTCGCCAGCAATATTCAACGTATACCTGGAAGAGGCAGTAAAAGAAACACAAGAATTGGATATCAAAGGAGTCAAGGTAAATGAAGAAGAAATCAACATGCTCCGATTTGCTGATGACGTCGCAGTAGTGACGGAACCGCAGCAGGAACTGCAAGCAACTCTAGGTGATATGGATTAAGTACTGAGGGAATATAATATGAACATCAACAAGAAGAAAACTAAAATCTTCGCGTGTGGAAGAGAGAAGCTGGATGCAGATATCACAACATGAGGAGTGAAACTAGAGCAAGTGAAATCCCTCATCTACTTGGGCAGCAGCATAAAATGGGATGGAAGAAGTTCGACCGACATCAAGCGAAGAATAGCCCAAGCTAAGTACGCATTCATGAAGAAGAGGAAATTACAATGTTCAAAGAACCTAAGGCTGGAAACAACGAAGCAATTCGTCAAGACTTTCATGTGGAGCATGGCTCTCTACGGTTCCGAGACTTGGAACATCGGAAAAGTGGACCAACGAAGAATAGAAGCCTTTGAAACATGGTGCTGGAGGAGAATGCTAAAGACCAAATGGACAGACAAAGTAAGGAACAAGGAAGTATATAGAAGAGCAGACGAGGATAGGACCACATGGATAACTCTACGGTGAAGAAGAATAGATGGATTGGACATACATTGAGGCACAATGGATTGATTAGGAATATAATAGGAGGAAAAATAGAAGGAAAGATTCCACGAGGAAGACCAAGAGACATGTGCATATGATAAATTTTAAAGGACGTAAAACAGAGAAGGTATCAAGGATTGAGGGAATTGACATTATACAGAGTAGAATGGAGGCCTGGAGTAAACAGATCCTACGATTGAAATACCGATGATGATGATGGCAATGATTGCCGCCGGAAATATTGTATATCAAAGTTTTTGCGTGCAGAATGTGAATTTAGCGGTTAAATAAACATCGATTATTATACCATCGATTATTTTGAGGATTGAATTAATTTCACCGCTAGAACTAAGTGGGGGTGTCTCCTTGAAGGGCAACCGCGAATCACCACGAGCGTGCTTGAGTTCCTGCTCTAGAATACCTCTTAATATTTTTACAAAGACTATTTGTTTGACAACAGTTGAAGTTTCCTCTAATTCTTTCAAACCCTGATTCTCTGTATAAAGTACTCTTAAGAGGAAACAGTATTGCAAATGATAAAACGGAAGAAATGATAGGGATTCTGTTTGCCAACGACCGTTCCGTTGCATATTTTGTCTGTAAAATTCCTCCAGATAGCCGTGACCAAAGAAAATGTTCGCCAGAAACTTTCTAGCAAAAGTTGATTTCGACCAGAAAACGTTTTGCGCAAGTTCATGTCGAATCCATGCTGCTTACGGGAATTATTTTCCGGGACGCATAAGAGAAGCGGTAGAAATAATGAAGAATCCAAATAATCTCAACCGCGAGGACGGCTACACCCTGACTTCCACATGGAAAAGGATGATTGCTATTCGCCGCCAAGAAAGAGCCAATCGGCTCCTAACTCCCAGCCAGTCAGCGTATAGCGGCCAAATCGCAACGCAGATAACTTCGACCTGAAGTACTACCGGCTACCTTCTCCAGTACGGGGGGCGAAAAAGTTGTCCATTAACACACCTACGCGGCGGTAATTACCGGAATCAGCATGGATCCATCTTCATCTCGAATTTATTTGCAATTAAGTTTCACACGATGTCATTGCTCATTTACACAGTAAGTTTCGTCCATCGTGTGGATAACAGGAAAGAACTTGTAGTAATGCTTTTAGAATCCATTCTGAGAGACATGGCCCGATTCGTCTTCCAGGTATACTCCATATGACCTGCGAACCCGCAAGACTCTGCTGCACTTATAGCTATTTGAAAATTATGGTTAATGTAGCTGAGCAGCTCTACCAATGTATTCCAGCATCCCCCCGGGAGATTTCTGCATTAAATGGATATTTTGGCATGACTACAACAATGGTACGCACTCAATTGGTTGCCTTCCAGTATACCTCCGCGGAGCGTGGCGCATCAGACGGGAGAACACGCCTTATCTGCATCTTAGCCTGCGGGAGGGCATGTGGCAGGGGTTATAAGGCCACTGCTCATTAGGTGAACTGGCTGTTATCATCATTCTATATAATTTTTTTGGGGGGGGGGGGGTTCTAATTGTCTGAGTTTCCTATTGTTATGGTCACTAATTCTGCGTGGAAGAAAGGATACCATATGCTTTTTATTTATCTGGTAGTTTTGGTCTGGAATGTAGTTGTGGCTCTTCCGGTGATTCCTTGCCTATCCAAATAATTATCTCAATATTTAATGCTCGTTCATGACAATTGAAGGTTGAAAAGGAAATAAATTGAAGGAAGGGGAAAAGTGGATGAATGAATCGGGGCATGTTGGATTGGAGATCAAAATTGAGGATTCAAAAGAAACAGTTTTACGCTGATAGGGTATGTAAAAATTCTTATTTTACTTTTAAGTTGCTAATTATAGTAGGGAAGCAGTCATTTCTCTCCTAAAAACGTTTTAGCAATGAACACCACTAGAATATGTATCGCCTTTCGATTTCAGTTTGAACTATACCGTTATAATTTTAATGCGTGCATTATTTGTATAAAATGTATCGGTAAAAGGTTCGTGAGTTGGAAAAAATAGAGATTTCAGATATTGCCACAATGCCTAAAAATTCTTTGAAGTGCATCCCTTGAGTATCGACACACTTTTACCCTTGCGGTTTTTCCACTACTCGAAGGCTCCCTAGTAGGCGGATTTCGGAAGGTTTTTAAGGGTATGCGTGAAGGCTTCTTTGATGGTACTTTAGTGTCCCAAGGCGGTGACCTTTGATAGGTGGTGGATTTCACTTTTGGAAATGGGAAATAGTCTGCTGGTGCCAAGTCGGGACTTTAAAGGGGTTGGGAAATCGTCTTTCGTCAGGTAGTCGGTTACCTTGGAGTAGTCCTTCGGAACGAGTTTAGCGTAGATTTTTCTCATCACCAAATTTTCAGTGATGATGGTGTGCCCTTTTACTGTATTTATCAATGCCAATACGGTCTGCGTTCATGCGCACACTAAACCGATAGTCTGCATTCAGCAGTTCACGTAAACACTCCAGGAAAAAATTGTTACCGATTGTTGGACGCCAAAGTACCTCATTGTAAATTTAAATGATTCGAGCACGGGGTGCGACAGCATAACTTCCTTTTTTGAAAGAGTTTTGCGTTTGGAAGAAGGAAGTTATGTTACCGCCCCCTGTATTTAGATGTACGCCGAAAAACATCAATTATCAGTTGTTTCCGTCATTCTTTGAGAGTAAATTACTCGCACTTTAAGTGATATAGGTGTGTTTTGTTGAAGGATACAGAAACTTGAAGCATTTGCCTCAGAGATTAAGAAACTCTCAAGGCCATCCAAATTGATATGTACCAAATAAGGGATCTGTTATTACAGTCTTTGCTGATCTAAAAAACCGGTGAAAATGTTGATACTGCTCTGCTATTCTTTGGCAACTATCTTTAAAGAAGACAAAAGAGTGATTTGGAAAGCATTATTCAAATGAACTTGATGGGTGTGTGTTGTGATAGTTGCTGTTCATATGAAACAGAGCAACATTCATGTCCCAATTATCAATATTTGTTGTATAAATGGTGATTCCATGCCAGCTAAAGGTGGAAAGGCAGCTATAATTCTCTTAACCGAGTCGTTAGTGGGCGAATTATCGATTTACAACTGCATATCAATTGCATTTCTCCAGGATGGCTAAAAACCTAACCATTACCCAAAAATTAAAGATATTATATTTTATGTAACATTTATTCCATTAAGAGTTGCACAACAAACATTTATATTTGTGGTAATAAGAGTGAAAATAGGTTCCAGCGACGAAAAGAAGCGTTCAGGACACCTGTTCTTCGGCGCGCGGGTATCATCTCATTCTCGCAGATGCATTGTTGGTAAACACGCCGAATCGTCACGCGTTTTTTGACGGAAACATACGGATGAAATTCTTTGAATACTAACACTGCTGCGTTTTTTTTGTTTCTCTGATAATATTTTCATTTATTGATCGACTTCATTGGGACGAGATTGAGGCTTCATAGTCCCTTCTTCCTTCTAACCCTCATGCATTAAAATGAAGACGGTTTAGAAAGACCCACCTGGCAGAGACCCGAATCCGAGACCTCTGGATTGGCAGGCAAGGGCGTTACCCCGCCGCCACCATATAGGGTCAGCATACTCCTTTTAGTGACTCGAATTATTGTTTTCATTTCTTCCCCGGGAGGCAACAAAAAATAAAAGAAAAACTCTCTCTTTCTCTCTGTTTCTCCAAATTCGCATCGTGGAAACCGAGGCGTTGTTACAATATGGACACGCCAATTTGGTCGACGCGCCCGCACGACGCGGGTGGGGGCGGGGGCCTGGGGCGGGAGCGGACCGCCTCGGCAACAGGTGGGCGCGGCGGATGGACGAAGTGACAATGATGGCGTGCGTCGCGGCGTCGGTTGTTTGAGTGGACCGACCGATGAGCGTGTGTTTTCTTTTGCCCGCGGCGGCGTGTGCTAGCAAAGCAAGCAAGGGCAAAGGCGCGGCAAGTGATTGGAAGGGTGGGCGACGAAGCGATTTCATAAGCGACGGTGGAGTGTGGGGCGAGGGTCAGGTGTAAGCTTGAGAATTGTGTGTTTGGGGTGTTGATGGATTTCCTCCCCCTGTTCCCACCCCTTTGGAATGTGTCCGCCGCCTGACGCATGGCACTGATCGCAGCGCCGCCTAAGCGGGCGGAGGGGAAGCGAAGGATGAAGGGCAGAGAGCGGGAAAGTTTTGCCGATTCGTCCTCCGCTACTGAAAGGATTGGACCCAACAGATGATGTTCAAACGAATTCCTCTTCCCATCTAACGGTCTCGTTATTCAGAACTTGCAGTGACTCACTAATTAACCAAAAAAATATTAATTATCTAGCAATGTTAATTACATGTTCAGTGAAATGTAATGCGAGGGTGGTTTAAAAGGTTGTTGGAATCGCCACCAGATGCCAGAACTAGCGCAACGAGTTTCCCGCGTAGTAATAGGTAATCCTTTATGAGTAAACACAGAACGCCTTTGTGCTCTGGAAAGAGTTATGTGGTGCGGAAGCCTCTGTGTTGTTGTTCCCATCTAGTGATATGTGAAGATGGAAAAATTTAATTGTAATTTGTAACCAGTGGCATTCAGAGGGATTTTTCAGTTGCTTATGCAATATGGCCGGTAAATTACCCTGCATCTTTGATACATAATCCCCAGGACTTCAGTATTTACTTCAGAGTAAGATCACTTTGTGTTTTCTTCCATATTTGTGGAATTTCCTTGATTTCTTTATTTAGTATTTTCTCATTCACCCTATAAATGTCATAATTATAAGGAGTGTTGTCATTAGGGACATTTTTAGGATATCTTTCAATGGAAGGTGACGAGGTAGTCCAATGAGTTGGGCGCTTAACTCCTGACCGGTGGACCCGGCTTTGTTTCTTGGTGACACCTCTGGCAACCCTCAGCTTCACCCGACCTGTGTGATTTTTCGTGAACCAGATCTTCCAGTGACACCATAACCGGCACAGGGAAAGGAATCCCCCCATTTACCATAATTTGTGAATTTCACATACCGTTGGGCTTAGTATTGGGTGGACTCCATCCTCACCTATCAAACCGACCTCCGGGTAGATGGAGGATAAGCATGTCGCCACCCTAGCGAAACACGTTACGGGAAGAGCAAACACACTAAATGTAGAATTCGGTGCTCATTTTTAGTAAAACGCGAATTTCAGCAAACTCGTGCCATCTTCTCTTAAGAGCGTAGCAAGGAGTAACAAACTTAGAGAGGTCTAACTTGCAATTAGTTCTGTGTGGAGAAATACCATAGTTCGGTAGAAGATTAAGTGAATGTCATATGGAAGAGATTTACTACCGACTCGATTTCGTGTGCAGTCCTTCAATAGTCTTCAAAAATAGGGTTTGCATGGGGAGAGGTCCTCGGGGGTAACTAGGGAGTTCCCAGAGATAGGACATTTTTTGCATTTTGGACATTTTTTAATGTGAAATGCACCATGGAAGGGATGGCAAATTAGGGGAACTTTTTGCACTTTTATTAAGAATTCGAGGATCCGCTGCCGGCATATACGGTGACCATGAATTGGGTCCATGTAATGGAGGAATTTCCCCTTCTTACTTTTCAATTCTCTATGTCTCTTTATGGCGGAGACCTGTTGTATAAATGATTGTAATTCATTTTATTCTTTTTTCGCATGGAAAATAACTAATTTATTATGTGAATCATCCCTTGTTTTTAATTAACTCTTACTCCCGCATGTATTCAAAATTGCCCGTTATTTGATAGCGTTTTTAATGAATATTTTTCCCTATTCCCTTTTTATCCCGGGTCTCTTCCCTTATCACACTCAACCTTCTGCCACACCCTTATTTGGAGGATCGCGAGGTATTCACGTCGATTTCGATTAGAGAGAAATTAATACAACTTATGATCCTATGGGGCAACTCCTATTATGGCAAAAAACGAGAGAAAGTTGAAGAGAAAGCATGAAGTCGGCTTTGAGTATGTTGAGAAAAACAGAAGTGCATTAATTATTGTTGCAAAGAAATCCAACTCAAATTATCAACATGTCCTCCGTGGTTGATAATTATTTACCGCAATCAAAATGAGATTGGGAAGGTTCATTCAGTTTATGTGAATCAAGCATGCATCGAGACGCCATTACTCTCAGGAAAAATATCAGTCAAATGAAAGAAGATCTCAGATTGTAATTGTGAGATATGTTCCTTCCTTTTTTATGTCATCTCAGTTACAGTCGCGCATCTCTTAATTGGACCAATTCCCCGCCGAGAAGAATGCAAAATGAACAGCGATGAATTAGTCAATGGCTTACATATCGGAATACGTACCATTCCAATTGTCTTTCCCCGCAATGTTTTCCATCATATCCATGTGAAAACATGATCAATCATTTATCATTAACCCTGAGTTTTACCGTAGTCAGATTACAAAATACATCTCAACTTTAGCGCATGGATATTCTTCTTCATTGTTTCCGTTGCGAATACCCCAAGTTGCCCCGGCGCGACTCCATGTAGTAGTGGTCGGCAAGCGAGGGTTCATGTGGGTGTATGTGGGGCTGTTCTGCCGACCTATTAAGTCCGACCTTGGCTATATCCGCCAGGCGTATTGTTTTCGAAATAGTGCACTTCCCACCTCGAGCGGTGGCTCATTGGGACAATAAAAGATGAACGTTTTTTTCAGTCGTGAGGGACGTGTCCCATTCCTGATGCTCCGTTGATTTCAAGTTGCTGGAGCCAGGAAATCCTTGCACGATATAACTGAAATAAGGATCGGCAAAAATGCAAAATTAAATAATAAATAAGCACAACATTTATTTAATACCTAAAGCGATATGAAACGAGGTAAATGATAAGAATTATTAGAATTTTTTCGAGAATTTGTGGTAAGAAGGTGTATTTTATCGGGCGACGTTCAAATTGCAGATTGGATTTATATTGCAGAGGAAAGAAAGCTGTCGAAAGTGCTCAAAATTGCTTTCCTTTGATTTAATCTAAAAATTAATTTCAACTTAATGCAACCTACTTATTATAATATCATCTAATATTTTTTAAATATACAAGGAACGTAGTACTACGGTCGTGACTCAAGTTTACGGTCTCGGCATTTTTTTTTTGTTTACATCGTCTAATATTTTACCATTTATCATGGCAATGTTTCTGTTGGCTGCTTGGTTTAATTCTTATTTGTGCTGCAAAGCTTCCCCGTTTAAATTTTGGGGGAACTTGATAATTAATAAATTAATATTTAGAAATCTCTTCAATTTCATAGAATTTACATGGAGGCGTATTTCAAGGAACCCTTGTGAAAAGGAATTTAGTCAATAAAGCTTTTACCTCCTTCAGGAATTCCGGTTTTCTTCTTAATTTTTGCTCGAGTCTGGGAACGAAGTTACGCACTACTTTGGATTGGCCATAAAACTTATGAATCGAAATCTCGATAAGCATGGACTATTAAAACTTAAGTTAAAATTTTATGCGCTTGTGAACTGGTCGATTCCACCTTCCCCACCATTCCTGTGTTGGTTTATTTTATTTGTTTCTACCCCTTTTCCCTTGTATCTATAACATGTGAATTAATATATCCTCGTGTGTGTATCTATATATATATATATATATATATATATATATATATATATATATATATATATATATATATATATATATATATATAACTTAGACAGTAACACACAGCACGAGAACACATAAAAAGAAAACTCAAAATAATATCTTGATAATTTCGACGGACTCGAGCTCCGTCTTCTTCGGAAGATAAGATATGACGGAGCTCGAGTCCGTCGAAATTATCAAGATATTATCGTGAGTGTTCTTTTTATGTGTTCTCGTGCTGTGTGTTACTGTCTTAAGTTTTTTATTCAACACTTCCGTGTTACTTCGAAGAAATCATCTATATATATATATATATATATATATATATATATATATATATATATATATATATATATATATATATATATATATGTGTGTGTGTGTTTGTGTATATATATATATGTTTATATATATATATATATACAAACACAAAGAAAGGACACTCACATATATAGTTTTGCCGTTTCGACAGCACAGCCGTCATCATCAGAATGCCGTTCTCGGGGGAAGAGCGGAAAGAATGTGTGTGGGTAAAATATGAGGGGAGGAGAGGTAAGGGACGAATAGGAAACGGAGGGAGGGGGTATGTAGGCAACTATTGGATGCATTCAGTGGGCTTGTTTCAGCCCGGGAGTTTTAAATGACTGGAGCACCCGGATATGCATCATCCCGCGGGTTCTCACCTCCATGCTGCTTGCAGATTTTGGAAGGGTTTCAGCTACCGAAACAGAGAAGCAGTCATCGAAAGATTGATCGTGGGAAGCAGTGTGAGGATAATTAAGGAAGATGGGAGATTTGGTGGAATAGAGGAGGTTATTCATGTTTAGGGAGAGGGTGGTGATGCATTCACCCAGGTATTAAGTCAGGGCAGAAGTTACAGAACAGGTAGCATATAATGTTTTATGAGGTGCAGGAGGTGTCGGGTTGGGAGTTGGTGGTGAGGAAAGTTGAGGGTCTTAGAAGATGGCAGCATTTGCAGCGTGGGCAGTTGCAGGATGCGGACGGGCGGAGAAGAGACAGGATTGCCCGCAGGTGGTTTTGTCGACTTGAAGACGTCTCGCAAGTTCGACGGGCGTTTAAACGAAACATAGGGAATAAAAGTTATGTGGACTGACTTATTAATAATTGGGAAGAGCTCACGGATTATATGTTTAATTTTGTGGGTTTCTGGGAAGAAAGTGGTGATAAGGTTAAGGCATTTTGGGCGGTTTGGTTTGGGGAGAGGACTGTATTGGATTGGCGGTTTGAGAATTTTACAATTCATTAGTTTTTCAGGGTACCCGCATTTCTTGAGAGAGTCATGTAGCTGGTCCATGTATTCCTGTTGGTAGGGGGTATTGTTCTAAAGACGGAGGCCACGGAATGAGTGAGGAAGGGATGGAGCGTTTTGCATGTGATGGATGGTAGCTTCTGAAATGAGGGTATTGTTGGTGTTGGTCGATTTAATGTTGACTTAGGTATTAAATTTATTGTTCTGGAGGTGAATTTCGATATTTAGGAATGTAATATATTTGTATTTTCGTTGTTAAATGGCAGGCGAAAGTTTTTGACAACCTCAATGGTCAAATATTTCAATTCAAATACAAGAAAATGAACTTTCTTCTAAAAATCAAAGTTGGCTTACCGAGGTAACGTAAGGGCAAACGGTGGAAACGTAACAGTTTTTTCAATTAAAGTCAATTCGGTTTTTGTTTGCATTGTACTTGCGTGCAATTTATTGGAACCGAGTAAAAGAGATATCGTATCGTGGTCGTGCTAGGCCAAAGGTCCCGAGTTTCCCCTCAGTCCCAAATGTACCGTGTTTCCCCTCCGACCGCCACGTGCGCCCGAAAATCCTAGCGAGAGGGTATAAGCCCCCTTAAATGTATCTTCAAATCATGGTTATGTCACCTTGCCTAATTGAGAAGGGAAATACGTGTAGGATATACATGCGCACTATGGTATGATTAACGGCTCTGTTCAATTTTTCCTCTGGTGTCATTTTCATGTACCTCCATATTCCCGTTCCCCACCCTAGTCAGACAGCAGTGAGTAAATAATGGGTGCATGCATTATTAAATGATTGCAATCGAAATAGTTCGTAATCGTAAGGTGGATTAGGGTGATTAGGATTAATTGTGAGAGGAAATAACGCGGAAAAAGACGGACAAAACCGCCATCTCTGCGTGAAATCAATTTAATGCATATTGAAAATTTTCCTTTATTCTAAATCTCTTTGTGTCGCTGATACATACGTTATATTTAGAGCCTAAAATTCATTGTTTCATTGAATTCCCTTTCGTAGGCAAAACAAAACATAGACAGGGATTAATTTGTAGGCGCGCGTATAAACAATACATTACATTATATATTATGAAAATTCCAGGAATTGTAAATAGTCGTTTTTCCAGGGGCGAAATTGCATAATAAAATATTAAAATGCTTCTTCGTCGAATGCCTCCACGGCGACATTATTAATTCATCCGAAAGAATGCGGATTCCTCGCGAAGTGGGAAAGGAAGGTGAATTGCACGAGTCCTTGGGGCCTTCCATCCCGCAAAGCTACTTGGGCAAATCTTGCTTCGGCCCGAAATCACGCGAGAGATAATATACTCGAATTAATTGTGGTATTTATTATTTATTAAGGCGCTTCATTAGTACATGTAATTGAACTACAAAACTTATCTACTTAAGGGGATTCAACACTCCATCATAATAACCCCAACTGTTCTGAAAATATCACCGAAGTATCTAATCAGAGTTTCGTCCGCTGGAAGTTTTGATACCAGCTCCCACGCTAGTTTTAAGGTAGTTGTGCCGTAAAATAAGCTCGTTCTCCAAGGTATTTCAAGGAAGGAGCAAAAAATCGTGGATTTCGGCGACAGGCTGAATCCTTTGTTGGATCACTTTATTGGATCACTTTGTTGGTTCACCGAATGTCCGACTGAAAATGATTTAGAGACCTATCGGATCCGGAGATCATGACATAAATGTGTTAGCTCTCTGGTGATGTTTAAGTATAAGATGGCGGTGAAGGTCGCAATGGGAGCTCCATGCCATTCTCTCCCTTCCCGACGCTTCTGCTTAGAGCGAAAAGTCCCTTCCCAGGCAAAAATCCCTCCCTCTTAGAGTGACATGGAAATTCCCGGAGCATTGGAAACTACGATCAAATTAAAATCCTGATTAGCGGAAGACGACGGAAATTTTATTTGAGGTGGCTGGAGCAGCGGTTATTTTGAGCGGTGGATAAGGTTTCTTTGTTTGTCTGGTTTGCCCCATCACTATCTCGGAAAAGTCAGGAACGCGGTCATCTCTTCTCTTATGAAATTATTGAGGGTAGACACCGAGCACCGAGGTAATTTATGGAATGTAGAACTTGTGTTTGAAAATTCTACGTTTCTTTTGATTGTGTTCTCGCCTTTGTACCTGCGAAATACTAGAGAATATGTACATGAGAAACACAGACATGCAAATTCAAAGAAAAAATATACTAGAAAGAAAAGGCTAGGTGTACTAGGAGTGAGCTAAGCTTCCTAGGAAAAATAATTTAACCAAAACTGTATAGAGTAGTAATTAAAAACGTATTGTTTGGAAACCATTTGGAGTATTTACACGAAAAGGCATTGCCAATAGTAATAAGATTTTTGGAACACTTGGTTTCTTCTTAAAATTGTTTTAAAAAAGTTTTACATAAATGTACATATAGTTTTGTTTACTTGTTCTCGGTTATTTAATAATTCAACTTTTTTCGGCGTTTATGTAAAATGTTTTCTCGCCCTTTCCTCGTGGAGCAGATGTAATCTCTTCTTGCGGCATTCCTGCGGCTTGCAACTGAATCCGCTGCTGTACCGATATCTAATCGCAGCTATCCCCATTTCCCAAGCCATATGAGAATGATCATAAACTCGTATCTACTTTTCGCGGTCATCGCAGACTGCCCGTCACGAACTTTTGGACTGGGGAAGTAACTCCTGTGTCCATAAGACCTTGTAAGTGCCTTGTACGGTGAAATTTGGCGAAGAGTCGGCATTATGCATGGACTCAATTATTGACATCCTGACGTGGTAGGATTTGCCTCATAACCTACTGGTGCCCAGCTAGCAACCATTGTAGTTAACTCGTTCGGTGGTTAAATAGCAACCGAATTTCCATTCATTCTAGTCGAACCGAAGGAATTGTCGAAATCTATTTATTTGCATGAATTATATTATTTCCGCCGTACACAATAATTTGATATTTCGTTCTTCTTGGGAAATATACAAAAGTATTGAATTTATTTCCCCCTTGTAGTTTTTCATCAATATATTTTCGTAAGCCCGTTCAAAGTGAGAATCGATGTAAGTTATATGGAACAACAAACGTAGATGAAGTAATTGAATGAAGACTAACTTTGCAATCTCCACTGGACTTTTTATTTTTCGCGACCATGGTCTCGTTGCGATGCAAAATCATCAGGTCAAGTACTTGTAGTCGGCCCCAGGATTTATTTGGGTCCAATTAGTTTGACTGACCAAAGAGACACTTCTATCTCCTCAATATCGGGATATATTTCCAACAATACTCGTAGAGATCTCCCTCATTTCCTGACCTAATTTTTTCTGTCCTGTCAAAATTTCGCTACTCATGGATTGTCCACTACAAAGGAGTTATTGGCATGGTCAACTCTTTGGCAACGTCAGCAATCAATGGTTGGCTTCTTGGAGCGTCTTGTCACTGTGCGGGTGCGAACCGAGACCTGCCAGTGACGGGAACGCGAGCGAGGTACGCCTCGGATCCGAAATTGTGTCCCGGCCACACTGACGCCGAGAGAGGGTGCCTCGTCTTTGACCCCGACCCGGCCGACCTCCTTCCTCTCTTTCGCTTCCCCTCCCCTCCCACACGTACGCACGCACGCAGCACAATGGCACGGTTTCCCATGTAAGGAGTCGCTATTTACGCCCGGCGAAGGGGAGACCAGGGGCACCTGGGAAGAGAGGGTGAGAGGCGGAGGTGGAGGACATCTTTTCCCTTTCAAGGGAGTTCGCCTTTCGCCCCGTCCGTCCTATCTTATCCTCCTCCTTTTTAAAACTTGCCGAAACCGTCTCAGGGAGTCGTTCGCATCAGACACCGTGGTTAACACACTTAACTTTAAATAGAATTCTCGGAATCGATCCCAGTAAATTATTCTCTATGATTTCCAGACGGTCTGTCGTCCCCTCTCTCACTCTTGGCCGGAAATAAATAACGTGCCCCCGCCCAACCCCCCCCCTAGATCACCAGGGCCAGATCCTCAAGGCTGGAGTTCCAAGGAAAAGTCTGCAAAATGTAATATTGCAAACCACATGTGCACAGTGAAAGGAGACCTTGATAAGTGTGCGGTGCTGAGCGGAATATGTCGTTGCGTTGTTGTCCTGTTGAGATGTGTCTTCATCCATTGACACTGCAAGGTTCTCAGTAGCTCTTCTTGTAGGGGACCACTCGAAGACCTTTTCTCACAACCCTGTTCACGGAATCAGTTTACTACTACTCTGAACAAATAGCATAAATATATAATAATCAATAGTGTGTAATATTTATGATTTTACAAGGTTTGTATAAACAGTATCGGTAACAGTTTTTACCTGAAATGTTCGCGTAAAGTGCTGAATTCAGAACGTTGGTTAAGTGTGTGCATGATTGCAGATCGTGTTATTGGCATTGATAAGACAGTGACAGAGCACACACCGTTGTCACTGAAAATCAGGCGATGTGAAACATCTGTGCTAAACTCTTCCCGAAAGTCTTTGGACGGGCGACCAAAGGGTCATAGTCGAGTGTATGCTTGCGAAGACCTTCTGCAACGGTATCGCGACGATTCCCCAACCCCCTTACAGTTCCGACTTGGCACCAGCAGACTATTTCCTATTCCCAAAAGTTAAATCCTCCCTCCCTCAAAGGACGCCACCAAATGGGACCCTAAGTGCTGTCAAAGACGCTTGGATGGGTGCCCATAAGGATCTTTCGCCTACCAGGGAGCCTTCGAGTCGTAGAAAAGCTGCTGTCAAAAGTGTGTCGACGCCCAAGGGGTGTACTCGTGCTTTGAAGAATTTTGAGGCAATGTAGTAGCATTATCTGAAATATATCTGTTTTTCCGAATCTTTTTCCGATACTTTTGATACACACCATGCACATAGATTCAGAAAAATTCGATGATAAATTGTGTACTGTCTAGGGAATCGGGACAATTCGACGATTGTTGTAGACTCTTATTACTCTAAACAATATCTGTCGTTGGGCATCGTACTTGTTATTTTATTTCAATTCATTTGTCTTATCAACCGAAATCCAACTACCAGTTTAAACCGCACAACAGTTTCATAATTTGTAAACATACTATTACAAAGTTAACAAACTCAAAACAGTTTTCACGAGAACAAAGCAGCCAAGTTGTCAGTTGACGCCGGAAGCATTTGTGGGTTTTCACGGTTGAATTTCCTTTTTCTGTAATAATGTTTTGATTGTTTGCTTTTGTGGAATTCACCTGCCATTCAAGTGTGAAAAAGGATTTCCTAGAAAAGAGAAACCTGAGCGGATAAATATCCAGAGATGAATGCCGAGAATATTACCAGGGACCCGTTAAGCGTAACTATGGAGTTCACTCTGAAGAAATTGCTGTTTTTGCACAAATTTCTTTGAAGAAAGGAATGAGAATATATTTCAAAACGATAATTTTTATTGGCAAGGAGTTGCCGTGTTTTATTATGTTGGCTTATTCCATACTTGGCAGGAATTATATTTGCGGTAAATTAATTTTCAGTGTATGCACCGCCCTGGACACACTCGCGAGAGAAAATAGAAAGGGTGGTGCCGAGGTGGTGTACCTTCTTCCAAGCACATTACGATGGTTACGTATAGATTTGATTAAATGTTCATTTGACAGATTTTAAAAATAATATCACGACGCTTTATTTATGCTATGAACGGAACGCTTAAAATCACGTGTTTCGTGACAGGAAATGTTCTCTAGTGCCTGTAAAATGCTCGGAGGTCTGTCCACCGAGCACACGTATACGCATGCAGGATTCCCTCCCAGCGAACGAGCCCATTAATCCGTATAAAAGATCTCCAGTTGAGATACGCCCACATTGTCCCGTCGGAAGTAGTGCTTTATTTGAGCCAACGCATAGGAGGGAGAGTTGAGGGCATCAAAATCGCAATTGGAGTCTCCCATCCGAAATACAAGCCGAATTTCTTAAGATGGGATTGGTGGCTGGGGTTTCAATAGAAGCAAACAATGCCTGGCCCTTATATTTCAGCTGTTTCTGTTGCGTCTTCTCTTGTAAACATCTTAAAATGCGCTGCAGTCTGAATGGAACTAAATCCCAAATCCCACGTCAAAGCCACACTATTGACTGCTTAATTTATCCCTCCACGAAGACTAGTTCGTTTCTAAAAATATTTCCTTGACTGGGAATGGAACCCGGGATCTATCGACTTGCCGGGCATGCCACGAAACGCACTGTTCCTATCCTTTATGACGTTGTACGATTGCTATTCTATTGTCCTTTCCTCTTGTCGTTTCCCATTTCCTGGGCTCTCCTTTCCCAAACGTCATCTCTTGGCCAAAGAACCGGGTCACTTGGTTGCATCAATCCCCCGCAGATTTCAGTGTAAATTACGTTTCCTCAATAGCTCAAGCGGTTAGAACATCGGCCCGGTAAGCTGAAAGACCCGTGGTTCAAGTCCCGGGCAAAGAAATATTTTTGCACTTGTGATTAAAAACATACATATATAACTAAACACATCTATTCGAGTTTATATATATATATATATAATTATTAGGTAATCTACCGGTTAAGGTAGGTTTTTGGATGGACACAACTATCAAATAAACATTTTGTGACTCCCCACCTAGCAAACTAATCTATATCAGGTCCCTCTTCATCTCGGTGTACTTCTTTCCTCCCTCCATCCCGTCCAACATCCCTATCCTGTTCCTACCCTTACCTCGCTTGCCCAACATTCTCCCCTCTATTACACTCTTCAACATTCCACTACCGCTCAATACGCCTTTCATCCATTTTTCCTGCCTCCATAGGATTTCTCTCAACAAACCCCTCTCCTCACCCACCATCTCCAGTACTTCCTCATTTGTTTTCCTTTCGGTCCATTTCACCTTCTCCATTCTTCTCCACATCCACATTTCAAAAGCCTCCCATCTACGTCTATCCTCCTGCTTCAGTGACTATTTTTCCGCATCATACAAAACCACACCTCGTATGAAAGTTTTGACGAGCCTTTTCTTAACAGCCTTACTCTTCGTCCCCGTCATTAACTCCCTCCTCCTTGTGAAAGCCTCTTTACCTAGCCCAATCCTTCTCCTGACGTCCCTACTACTTTGACCATGCTGGTCCAAAACACTTCTCAGTAAACTGTTCCACCTGCCCTCCTATTTTAATGTTAAGCTTACCCTTTGTCTCTTTTAAATAAATGTATTGTATCTTGAAGGAGAGTTTCACGGATGTGAATAATAATGCAAACAAAGAAGTGAGATAGCGTAGGTGAACAAAAAGACAGAGAAGCACATTCCTCACGAACAATAAACAAAAACAGTCCTCAGTTCCTTCTTTCCTCAGAGGAAAGTGGTTTGGTCACCAAAAATTTGGAATACGTGTGAGTGTCCCCTTGTATGTGTTTCTCTGTTTGCGTCGGCTAGCGCTATCTCGCTCCTTTGTTTGAATTATACCCCATATATGCTCGTATAACATACAGGTATATATGTATATGTATTATATAATTTTTTATATGCATGACAAAAATATTTATATTGGTAGTTATGTCTATCCAAAAACCTACCTTAACCTTTAGATTACCTCACCTTATATATATATATATATATATATTTATTTATTTATTTATCATAGATAGCTTACTGGAATAATAGAGTAATGTATCGTGTATGAAGTTAGCACTAGTGGGCAAAGATAAAAACAAAGAAAAAGAAAGAAGAAAAGAAACTGACTAGTTTTCGAATTTTCGGTTGTTCAAGCCACCTTTCTCAAGGAAGAGAAGGAGGGAACTCTTCTTCCTTCCACGTATGTTATGTGTGTATATTTGTGTGTGTAGTTATATATATAATAGAGTAATTTTCTTGAAACAAAGCAGGGAGTAAACCGAATGAGAAAGTCATCGGTGAATACGGTCTCAGCACGATGAATAATAGAAGTCTCGCAAACAATCGGGCTTGTAGATGACGGAGAAAGGGAAAGATAAGTATGCAAGGGGAGGGAATTATGGAAGAAACGAGAAAAAGGAAGTCATTTTCCTGGAATAACTTAAAACGAGGAATTAATGAAAAAAGGCCTCATTATAAGTGATTCCCGGATTTAGGCTTAGCCCGCCCCCAAAAGGAACGGCATGTTTGCATGTCTTCAACACATTCGCATCTGAATCTTGGCAAGCTTTGCTCCTTTTCTCTTGACCCTATCGACCAGAGCAATCAGCCCGAGGGCTGAAATGTTAGTTGAAGGTGGAGATCATTTCGTATACAATGCCCCAGATGTACAGCGTGTTGACTCCGCAGATCAACAGGGCATGAACCAGTTTTCCTTTTTTCCGCCCTACGGTTCCCAGGAAGTCCTGGTCCTCAAATAATATGACGAGCCTTGAGAGAAATGATTCATTACTTCGACCCCGCGTCGCCTACTCTCAATCGACTATCGCGGGATCTCTCTCTATTATCTCTTCCGAATGAGTGGAAATATAATTTATTGAGCGCCCAACTTCAAATAAATGATATATAAATGCCCTATCGTACCCTGAAATGTATTAAAAACTTCCATTTGTCGTACTGTTTTGCTTTAATTTAATCCTTGTGTTTTCATCCAAGTTGTAACCCCAAGTAGTTTCCGATTTTCGAACGTAATTCTCGCATTTTCGCAAAATGTCTCCATAATGTTTTGATATTTTTAAGTGTTTTTCAATGATTATCTGTAGTGATGATCTTTTCCTTCAGTATTGAACTTCAACGTATTATTCCACAGCTTATATAAGAGAAAGCTAGCGTAGTGTTCATTTTTTCCAAAATACCTTTTTTGTGTCTTTTTTGCGTTCAAAGAAAGGCGTCTTCGGGGTCATTGTAGCCCCGACTACATACTTTCACTGTGAAAATGGAATCTATGACCGTCTATTGAAAATACTAATAGAGAAATTTCTACACCGCCATTTTTGGCGTACCGGTTCCCCTGGAACCGGGACTTTTTACTGATACTTAGCGTTTGCTATGATTGCTATGACCTCCTAAGTGTCCTGCTCCGAAACTCAAATCCCTCCCTAAGAGAACTGACTGAGCAGCAATGCAGTTTGCTGCTAAATTACTTCATTCTCAACTACTTCAGCAGAAGAGGGAATGTCACGTATCTAGCGTGCGTTGCCTCATTTGTAGTAGCTTATGAAATTCTTCATGGTTCACACGAAGTGCGTAGAAGCTGGATCAAAAGGAAATAAGAAGGCTAATCGCTTATCAAGGGACAAATTTAGAGAGGTGGAATAATTACTGTCACAATTAGTTGGGCCTAATTTCAAGCGGAAATACACGAGCCAGAAAAATTAACGTGAATGTACTCGAATATTCCTGGTTCTTAAGCAATTGCTCCAATACTTTATTATCAAATCATAATAATTGGGACCGGTGCACGTATGAACGGAGCTCTTCAGTGTACACAGAGAAGAAATCTAAGCAATATACAATCCAGATTAAATGAAAACACGTATTTTATTTTTTCACTCACACATTCTTATTACCAATGAACAAGGCATGCCAACGATTAAGACTCTATCCTAAATTAGATACGTACAACTTTGAGGATGCATCGTCTAACACGAAGGCTGTGCAGAAAGTAAGTTACGTGTTCGTGTTGCGAACGAGGGGAACCTAATATTTGCTGTATTGACAAACACACTCACTAGAGCAGTACGCCTCTAGCTGAAGTGTTTGGAAAACCACGCCCCTTGTCGCTTGTTTACAGTAGTAACTCAAAATGGAGAATACAATTGGAATTTCCGCCAGATGTTAAATCGGTTTAGTGATGCGGTTTTCAACGGTAATAAACTTAAAAGCTACTGCCATTCATCGGGGAATTTGTACTCTGTGCCAAATGTGATGAATGACAGTGTTGTGTGTCAGTGGTGTTGTTAGTTTAAGAGTCAAAGGACAATTGTCCATGATGTCCAAAAACTGGCCATCCGTCAGTACATCTCTCATGAGGCTAGACCGATCACTGCGGTCCTCGTTATGAACATTGATGCTGTGGCCATTTTTAAACCGAATGCAACATGACCTCACTCCGCCTTCACTCATTATTCTGTCTCCGTACGCACTTCATAAAGTTACCTATCAACATTTCAATTGACTTTTCTTTTTTGCTAGTAAAAACCTAATCACAGATCGGACACTTCACAGATCACGGGGTTTTCTATTGCAGCGCACATTTTAACAGTTCGCAATATAAGCAAAGTAGAAGAACCACAGTCTGCACACTACAAGAGCAGGATACGTACTGAGTGTAGGGACGTTTAGACACTAAGGTGGTGGCTCAAGCCCTACCCACCAACTAGCAAGGTCGAAACGTATGTTTCTTTCTTGACAACCCTCATATTAATATGAAAACCCGAAATCACGAACCAATTGGTTTGTAAATTCAAACATTTCCAAATTCGCTGGCCAGTATCTTCCTAGGTTATGTCCCTGAGCACCTGGGGATGTTATCCGTAGGAATAACGACCTGGCGATGCTCGAAGTATGTCAATGAACATGAGATTCAATGAGACGCGGGTGATTCGGACTGCGTCGGAGCTCTAGCGTTCGGAAACCCTGCAGCCAATTCCATTTCGTGAACTTACGACTCTCATGACCCCAGAACGGCGTCGATGAGGACAGGGGACAATGACTGCGTCCGAACAGGTGAGCGGGACATATCCTTTGCCCCCGGAAGAATGGCTCTTAGGAGCGCACTCCCAACGGATCCGAACGCACCTTCGACTCTGACTGCTTCGATTTTCCTCGGTCTGATAACGCCACCCCCACCACCGAACGCCGTTTAATACTGCACAGATGTGCTCAGAATTAACGAACGCCGTTCCATTGGAATACTGCTCCCCTCCCCCTAGTCCCACTCAAGAAGACTTTATTACGCTTGTGATATGCTCAATTCCACCTCCACAACCATTCCAGTGTTCGTCTGTTATATGTATACCCATCACTTTCCCTTTTATCTGTACCCATGTGATTGAATACATTTATATATATATATATATATATATATATATATACATACATATATACACACACCATTTGGACGGCACAATAGAACACAAAAATAAAATAGATAATACGTATAAGGACATTTACATTTCAGAAAGTTTATATATGTATTCATATAACTGTAGTTTCCGTACAATAATCCATAGGCAAAATGGGACTCATTTAGACTTTATGAAATCTTTACGCATTTTTTTCATTTCTATTTGATTAAACTAAAATGATGTAATGATTGACGTAATTAATTCCGATTTTGTGAAGCTAATTACCGACCCCCCCAAAGAAGCAGTACTTGTAAATTCCTCTCCCTCTTTTTACATCAGTAACGTTCATTCTAAAATAACAACCGAAGGAAACTAATTTGTTTCAGTCGTAACGGCATTCACTACATGTCCTTCAATTGGTATCCCTTTTATGATCAACCATTGAAACATAAAACTGATGGACTTAGTTGTAATAAAACTGACAGACTGAGAGAGAGCCTCTTTCTAGAGATCTCATAAATATAATTACTTGTTGTCACGAGTGCCATTTCAGACAAGTTACTAAGACAGGCTGATGAACGTGCTTTGTAAAAATGAAGTTCCATCGCTGAACGCGCGTTCCTATGGGCTCGGAGGGGTGCAGATCAAGAAAACACCGATCGGAATTCCTGGGAAAATTAAAGAATCTTGGCGTGGTCACACGACTGCTGGGGAAATATTCAAATGAAAGGCTTTAGGGGCGATGTCATTGGGAATGTCCAGCTCTCATTAAGAGGAGAAAGGAGAAAGGGCATTTGGACCGCAGTGCTGAAAGGTTTAATCTCCGAATTAGCCAAGGACAATAGAAGGGAACGATCGTCGTTAAAAATTAAAATGTGAGGGCAGAGGAAGGTGCGCGTGGCTTAACTACGGACCTATGAATGGATGACCACAGAATGTTTGACTTTCAGTCTCACCGATCGCGAGTGAAGGACACTCTCTTGACCGATGGCAGCTGTGGAATGAGGACTCCAATACCACAATGTTACGCTGGCAATCATAATGGAAAATATGAGTGAAATAATCAATTGATTTGCCGAATAAATTTGTTTTCGAATATCGAATAATTTTGGGCCAACCAAAACATTGTTGAAATAAAAAAAAATAAAAAAGATGCTGATCTATGGTACATCTGTATGATACCCGGCAAGCCGTCGCAGGGCGTGTGGCGGGGGGTGTTAAGGCAGCAACCATGCATGTACAATCGTTAACTTAAGACTGATTAATAAGTATGTAACTAATTTATCATTCTTTAGATGCTTCACGTATGCAATCATTTTCACAGAAACTTGCCCACTCTATGGAATTCTTAAATAAGACTGTATAGCTATTGTCCACCGAGTTTCAGTATAAGAAAACTTTTCTTTGAAAGTCTCGGGGATGTTAGGGAGGCCATTCCGAAAGATGACCGCATTTATATAGGTTATACTTTCTAGGAAATAGGGACCAAAAGTGATGAAGATAATAAGGATTCGGAAAAAAATAATATCTGATATCACCGATTTTACGTGAATATTACGTTGAGAATATAGCTTGTTTTGACATCTGGATAATCCCAGGAATCAGGCTGCACTAATTTAGAAGTCCCAAGGTTGTAGGACTGGTTTCATCTAAGTGTTACATGAAACACTGCATTCAAATGGACGTATAAAACTAAATAGGCAATATTTCCTCTTGCGGTGAGCCATAAATTCACACAAAATATACGATACTCGTATACTCTAAAAGTGAGAGTTGCCCCTGCCCTCTGTGCCTTTCCCTTGCCCTTTAAACTCCCTTAATCCTCTTCATCCAATGCTCACAGTCCCTGCCACACGCCTTATTTGGATCGCGGGGTGCTAATTTTGAAGTAGATTTAATTGGAATTGTACTTTTAACGTATTATTGTATGTTTTTCAGCCGCTTCGTGTTTTTTTTATGATAAAATATACAAGTATCGTATTAAATGATTGCATTTATACATGAAGGTCTTGTTGGCTGAGCTTAAATGGCCTACTTGTAGGGCTACGTCTTGGCGAAAGTGTATTATGGGAACGCCGTGAGAAAATATGAGTAACTATGAAAATCTAAGTTAGCGAAAGACTTCCACAGCTAAAATCATCTACGAATGATTCTTGAAATACTAGAATAACATCGCCATCAACTCGTGATGAAAGCATTATTACAAACAAATATATGATTTTCACTCACGCTTAACGCAAGTTATTATCCAAATTAATGCAAAAGGGCATTTACAAAGCAATCCTAAATATAAAAAATCACCACTCATATTTCTAAGCAATCACAATAGCACAGCAAGTTGAATGACTTTCATGAACTAAAAAGACAACTGGTGGTAAGAAATCACAGAGGCAGTGTTGAGCATAAAACAGAGTCACTTACGACTAAAATATTTTTACTCAATTACCTTGGGATCGTAATATAAATTGGGACGATTGAGAAGTTCAAATAGCTACATGGAAATAGTTGACATTACTATTTCATATTGTTAATATTTACAATATTTGAACCGAGAAGTTCAAATTTCATACAGTCGATATCACTAAAATAGTTTGTGGCTATTAATTTTGTTGCGGTTTTTGTAAATGCTATCAATTTAAATTTTCATCTATCCATCCTATTCGTATTTTAAGATGTTGTCCAAAAAATCAATTGAATGTAATTTTCAAAAGTTTTCCTAATGCTCTCATCTAATCATTTTGATTAAATGCTTTACTTTGGAATCCCCTTGTGGTATGTGACTTGAAGTGGATTAACTGCTACGCAAATGGGTGGAGATCGTACGCTCGGATTCTTGCATAAGCGTCGGATCTCCCGAACGTACCGCAAGGCGACGATTCGATTTCAATTTTCATGGCTCATTGAGGGAATATGCCGTGTTTTTTGCAATTTTAGAATACAATACATATTTTTAACATATTGAGGGATCCTGCATATTCCAACCCCTCTTACGTCTAGGTTTCTTATGCAAATACAAATTCAAATACAAATTTCTTATTCAATTTTATCATTGTTGCTCTGGTATCTGTTATGGTTTGCTTATGATTTATTTACTCTATGTTAATTATATGTTTGCTGTCACATTAATGATCCTATTTTATTTACACTGATTACATCGTTGCTCATTTATTACATTTATTGTTAAATACTTTTTACTTATTGCTTACTACTTACGTTACTACACTTATTGCTTATTACTTATTGTTTGTACTTTTGCTTAATAAATTGCTAATTTTCATTATTTTTTTAAGATCTAAACTGTGTGCTAATATTTGTACCATGTAAAGTCTTGTATGCAAATTCTTATTTGTGCCAGCCGGAGGAATGAGATAAAATCAACCACTATTTTGAAATGTACGGAGAGACTTTTGAGATTTTGGCTCTTCTCATTCGTACGAGCTAAGTCAATTATTAACGGCCACCAACTCTGAATATTTCAATCCATAAGGTTTTTCTTTGCCATATAAGGAATTCAATTCCCCACCCACAGTTCGTGACACCAACGGTAGAAATTATTACCAAGGACTTCCTTAAACGTCACAAAATAATTTTTGCACATTATCTGTCTCCTAAATTTCATTATCCGCAACGAGAGAGGTCGTGACCTTTGACGCCCGCCAGTCAGGCTCTCCCGTGGCCACTTAAAAGTTGTTATACATACGGATGTACATGAACAGGAATTATTTCGATCGGTTTCAAACACAATCCGCCCAGACTCCTTCATTGTAATCTTCAGTCTTCCTTCATTCTCCATTATTCCTTGATGAAAAAAAGTCTTCCTTGGTCGATAAGCAAGAGAGGAGGGACACAAAAAGGGTTTTCGAGTCTCGGACGACAGTGCTGCCGCCTCGTTTTTTAATCCTCGGGTTTTTTTCCGGACGCCGTGGTGTTTTTTACACATCTTGTCGCCCTTCGCTTCGTGCGGCAGATGAGAGGCGGAGAGGGGAATAGGGATCTTCCCCCGCCCCACACCTGCCTTCCCCCTTATCCCCTCCCCCCCCCACTCCCTCCTATTTTCCAATCTGACCAGCTATTCTCCCTTAAATAATTTCTCTCTCTCTCTCTCTCTCTTTTGGCGAATGACCCACGACCACACATACTTAGTCGTAGTTAATTTGTAGTTATGGTAAAGGGTTAATGTTTCGATCAATTCTTTGTTTAATTCGCTAATTTATTTTACTGGAAACTTTTTGACTTGACGCATTCAGTTAATTAGGAAAAAAATTAAAGGTAAAACTAGGCACTTTAAAAATTAACTTTTAAGACGAAAGGGGATCATCGTGAAAATAGTTTTTTGGTTGGTACCTTATCGTGAGGCAAAATGGGATGGGGCGTACGGACTTCAAACGAGACTCGTCCTACTTATTCAGAGATAAATAAATGTTCGTCAGCTTCTTCTGCTATGATTACGTATCCATTTTGAAAATTCACAAATGTTTTGTAGTATTTTTCACGGGATGCAATGCAATTTTTTTAAACTAACATGAACATTGACCTCCAAATTAACTTATATTGAATTTAGCTGAAATGAATTCCATCGGACCTTAACTCAGTCGAAAATATAATTTTACATTTAACTTCCACAATTAACTTCCCCGTGTCCGTTTGTAACGTACTATCCACTTGGAAACTTCGTTATATGAATTGGAATCAGATTTATAAAAAAGCGGTCAAAATATTAGCAAAAGGAAAAATAGTTTCATACCAATTAATTTGTTTCAACTTATATTTGCTGGTGATGAAATGAAGTTATCTTTGAGGAAATTTCACGCTTAAGTTACAATTATAGCTGGAGAAGAGAAATAATAACCGTTTGCAATCCGAAGGGTCGTAAGAAGTGGACGGGGGAGATCGATTAGGAGGTGTGTAAGTTGAAGAGTTGATTGGGTCGTAATGGAAGGGGAGGAGGAAGAAAGAAGAAAAGATTTTTTGACGCTCTGAAGACAGGAAATGTGAAGCAATTAAGAAGGGAGTAATTGTTATAGGGCGTGCAATGCATAGGGAGTATCTTCGCCTGATCGGGAAAAATTCATATTTAATACGCACAGTACGTACATATGACGATCGTGATCATTGCATTTTCATTGCACATCCAGTGAGTGGTCACTGTATAGGCTAACAGGAGGCATAGGTCTATCGACCAATGTACAGAATTTTATTTTTAACATTCATAAAATTCATATTTCAAACATTAGGATAGATATACTTTACACTTTCAGGCTTCACTGAGTGGACTTGTTTGATGCTCATATTAAAAGAGTTTGTAATTTTCTGCAGACTTTATATTAGGATAGATACATTTTTTTTGCTTTCGAGTAGTTTCAATATATCTTCTTATACGGGGTATTTTAAAATGAATTTGACTTTGTAGTGTTTTTTTCATTTAGCTTTCAATTGTAAATTATAAATTATATGAAAGATCAATTATCAATTATATCAAACATTTCTGTTGGTACACCTCCGCATGCAGCTTCCTCTGTCGTCCGTTTGCGTTACAAAAAGAACAGAGGGAGCGGACAAAACGAAGCATTCCTTGAAAGAATTTCATTCGAATATTTGTATTAGCCAGGCGCATTGTTGACTCATTACCATCTTTAATTTATTTTATGCCATTTAAAAATAATCAGAAATTCGCGATCTGAGCTCGAACGCAACATCAGTTAATGTAGTTAATCATCGCCCTCTCTGACCACGGTGGACCGCGGTGGTGGAAAATCTATTGATTGTCAGTGAGGGCGATATAATAATCAACTACATTAAAATGTAGATTATGGCCGTCATTGCCTTAGAAACGTTAGGAGCCACCCTTAGAAACCTCTAGGAGCCGACCATGGCGCTGGAAGAGGATGCTGAAAGTCGAAAGGGAGGGAGACAGTAATTTGGAGAAGAGTTAGAAGGAGGAAGAGGACAATGTGATGGAATGCAAAGAAGAGAAGAGCCATATGCAAGGAAATAGGTTTTTGCCAGTGCTTTATAATAGGAGGGGGAATGTAATGAAGGTCTATCGAGGAAAGCCAAGGGTGAAATATTACATGCATCCGGTATATCCGGTGGGCTATTCACTGGGATCTAGAAATTTGTTACTCGTTGACCACGCCAATTGTGTTGACGCCACAGCATCTATAAGGTCCAGTTGTATTTATAATTGCCTACAATTCAATCAATGGCGTCCAGATGTCGTTATTGTCGAGGTTGGACAATGTCTAATGCTTCCGAAAAGACATTACAGGATTCACGACCGAGTTAGCATTGGATAATGCCAACTGAAAGGCTAGACAACCCAGCCTTCAACTAAATAGGTTCTTTTTTCCAAAAACACCAACAACATGAAAAATTAAGACTGTTATTTGTTTTAACAACTTGAAGAATTTTGGTATCATACCGATGAAAATAATTTCTGGTTAAATAAATCAAGTAGTAGAAAGGTGAGTTTTATTTGCAAGGTCCCCAATGAAATAATAAAAAGTAAAATTCCCTCTATTTTCCAAAATTTCAGTTGTCTGCGGATAATTCTGGCCCAACTTATCGATGATTACCGTCATTAACAACAGACCAAAGAGACAACCATCCACGTGAAAAATACATTTTAGTCGATTATTTCCGAATTCCACCCTGTGAATAAATAGAGAATCCCCCGTATGCCTGAATTATTAGTCTGCTATGTATTTATTGTCTATGAATTATTCCAGAATACTTCTATGCGTTTAATCGTATATTTATCTAAATTAATTTTTCATGGAGTCACCTGTGTTCCAACAACCCCATGAGGTGCGGGTAATTTATCTCCAGCTTTTCAGTCGAATTTAGTCTCCAGCCTTTGGCCGACCCAAAGTTAAAAAATATCAAGTGGAATCTTAATGTGGACTCCATTAAGAAAAACGATCAGGTAGATTTATTTTTCCGGTTAGCTTCATGTATGATGACCAATAAGTCTCCCTTTATATTCTTTCTACCCCTCCAGGTTTTACATTGCGAAAGATTTTTTTTGTTAAATGAGTTTAAAGGGCAAATGTAGCTGAGTCATCCATGTAATAAATCGTGAAACCAAAAACTCCTCGTGTATTAATCTCCTGGATTTAAATTGAAAATCCTGTATTCATCTCGTGGATCAAATCACTCGCATAGTGGCAGCCTTTGTTCCGTCTTTAAATATTCGTAAGGTGCCGCTATTCATCAAGCAAACACGTAATACGTGTCGGTCCAATAAGGCCGCACATATTGCCTAACCTAGACAAATAAGAAAGGGTATAAGCAACGCAAATGCCATGGTGTGCAGAGGTCACAATTTTCAGATACACAAAATGATAGTTATTGGCTGGGCATGTGATGCAAAGTGACGACCTTAAAACTATTGAGCCTCAGTGCCTTATACGATTTTCAGGCAACTTTATTTTTTCTCTCTCTTGACATTCAGCCTTTTATTGGAAATTCTGGTCATGGCAATTAGATTTTCGAGCATTGACATGTTCCTATTATCTTTCCCTGTATCTGAAAAATCTCTGCTTTTGCTTTGTCCCTTGCGGCCTTTTTAGTCAACGTTTTCAGCTGTCAAATAAATGCACTCATTGGCAGCGGTGGGGATATTGGTGGCTTTCCACGTCTGGGTGTGGAGAAGATGAAGAGAAATGAAATGGGAGGGAAGGAAAGAAAGGCAAAAAACTGCTGGCCGCGGTGGAAGAAGGGAGAGGGAGTTGTCGGGGGCAATTCGGAGACGGGAGATGAAGCGGATGCTGGACATATTGAGCGCCGGAGGAGGCCGTGATGTAGCGTACCTAAAGGGGAGGGAGGAGGAGAGGATTGATTGGGCATGTGGATGGTGGGGCCTAGATATCTTCGCTGATTAGTCCTTGGGGCCGAAAATTATCTCTTCACTGTTGATAAACCTGTTCGGAAAGTACGAGGGCTCTCGAGAAAGTAACCTCCATTATGCTATAAAAAACATTAGAATAGATACAGAAAATTTATTAATTTCATCTCCAAACTACATATCTCTTTGGTGAATTATCCTCGGGTCTTCCACCGCGTTAATGTCTCCATAGCTGCCAACGTTTCGATTCCCGACTCGGTCATCGTGTTCAGGGCTTCTTCACTCAGAAGCCCTGAAGACGATGACTGAGTCGGGAATCGAAACGTCGGCAGCTATGGAGACATTAACCCAGTGGAAGACCCGAGAAGAATTCACCCAACTCATACGCCGGGAAAGCACCAGATCTTTCGTTACATATCTCTTCTCTTTTTATAAATATTCGTCGAATACGAGATTTAAACAATTTGAACTCGTAGATTTAAACAATTGTCATATCTCTGAATTTGTATTAAAATTTCTTCAGCATAAAGTTCTGTCGACTTAGATCGCAGCCATATTTTAAGTTCCTCGTTGAGACGAGCACAAAACATGTAGTAGCCTAACTTTTCAGCTGTTTTTCCGTAAAAAGAGTCGTATAAATATGGTGAGAACTTTCTAAAGATTTCAGACATCGTAAAACGCCGGTTTTCACGAACTTTTTCGCCAATTTTCAGGCGTAATTCATTGTTCACCACAAACGGGCGGCCACCTCGGTCGTAATCGTGAGCATTTATGTTCATTCTCAAACGGACGACAGCACAGACACAACTCTTGTCACTCATCACATTTGGTCCATACAGAGCACACCTTTCCCAAAGATGTATGTCAGCAGCTTTGAAGATTTTTTATCAGTAAAAACCTTATCATTGAAGGAACTTCACATTTGGCGGGAATTATAATTGAATTGTACATTTTGACTACCTATTGTAAACAAAAGGCAAGCGGCGAGATCTTCCAACAACTGCAGCTCGGGGCGTACTGACATACTGTGTGCGACCAATCGGCTCTCTCCACTAATTTTCACGTTACACGAAAACGGAGGTTACTTTCTGGACAGCCGCCAGATGCTTAATTGAGATACCAGCGCAATGCTGTTATGTTTTCATTTAATGTAGTGAGCCCCCCCCCCCTTCCCCTACTAATGCGTGTCACGAAAGGGAAGAAGTGATGAAGAATGCCCGTTGGAGCGAGAATATTTTAAGAAAAGCGTGAAAAGGGACACGATGATTGACCCGTCGAGCGCCCCTAGATCAGGGTTTCCCGCGACGACCATCGGCATCCTCCCCTCGGTGGTCCAGCGATTTGCGGTTCTTGGCATCCGCTTCACTTTTAGACTTCCGACCCACTTTTCACGAACTTCACGGTGGGTGGTTCCATGTCTGCGTGTGCTGAACTGATTCTCAGCTCGACTCGGAAGAACCATTGAGTTATTTTTCCGACAGAAATGCATCCGCCTGCAAAAGCGGCTCTGTGATACGGACACAATGTTTGGGTGGAGGAAGGCCGTAAGTTACCCACGACCACAGATTAACGTAGAAGCCACCGGAGGAGGGAATTTCAAGGATGTGAAAATAATCGGATTAATAATAATATTACGTAATGTGATTACATTCAATCTTAAAACACGGTGTTGTCATTCACCATAATGGCTTTCATTAAAATAAATATTTTTTTCATAATCAGCTTTGAATGCATTATAACATAATTATGATTTGAAAATTCCATTCTGATAGGTTTGCTTGACATGGATTCTGAGAACAATACAGGTTAGTAGTTATGAACAGCTGAATTCATTATTTTTGAAAATATTTTGTTCTTTTCTGGCACCTTAAAAGATTCTACATTTCACTCGACAACTTGTTTAGTAAACGTAACGTCCAATCTTCATTCTGTGGAACATTTCCTGAAAAATTGTTGATAGATAAAAATAATCCATTCATAAGCTGTTCATAAAATATTGCAGTTAATAAAGCGGAAGAATAGTTGTGTTAACCTTAAAGATACTAGCAAAGAAGCAGAGAAAGAGTAGCTGAAACCAATTAATCAACTCCAAGTCGTCCTCTTTCTTTTTTCTTGGTAAATAATGAATCATTAATCATGTTCAAAGGTTGCCAAAAAATTCAGCACGCTTTTTTCTAGTCCAACTGCCGTAATCTAGCAACTGGGGCTGTAAAATGCACATTTCCAAAATCAACAGTCAAAATGAAATTAATATCCAATTGTGGATAAAATATCCAACGGATGAATCATTGAGTTTGTCGATTAAAATCGACTGTATTGAAGATAGCTAGAAATTTTGGGTTTATAAGATATACCGAAAACTTGGCTCCTTTAAAATATATCGTGCAGTGTCGAAAATATTTTGCATATCAGGCGTCCACTACATTTACCGTCTGCGTCGGAAATACCGTAGCTATTATGCACAATCATGTATATCGTCTATGTTTGGCATCTGCTTCGTATGATGCAGCATCTTCGCTGTCATCTCAGTACAGGTTTAATGTGCACTTCCGAAATGTTGCTCATCTGTTCTCAATCGGTAATGTTGTGGTGTCGACGATAACTATCGGCCCTCGAAATTTCGGTTGAATAAAATTATCCTTTTCGAACCGATCGATCCGTAAACATTTTCTATTCGGAGGCATCGTAAAATCACAGTCCTAATTGCCAAGGTGGTGCCCTTGTCGTATCCCTAACTAGAAGTTACTAAGTGTTAAATTATAATGCGTGACTGTCGGGATTAAATTGTGGGTCCATTGCCTGTGTTTCTATGTTCTAACATTCACTTCCTTTAACTGTCCATATTCCCGAGAGAGTCCGTGTTAGTCGTATAGCTAAAAAAATGCGGATCCTCGTCGCATAGATGAATCGATACCCTCACGCCGTTCCCTTTCGGGGTAGTCGGTGTCAAGAAAAGCCTGGTTCCAGCTGGCGAAAGGAAACTTTCTCTCTCTCTCTCTCTCTCTCTCTCTCTCTCTCTCTCTCTCTCTCTCTCTCTCTCTCTCTCTCCATCCCTCTATCTCTCTCGAATTCTAGCCTTGTATCTCCTTCTCTCGCCTCCTCAGCCACACACTAATGCATTCTTTCCTGATGCTCTTCTGTTCATTCCGAGACTGCTCCATCCGATCGCCATCGCCTTGATACACCTTTGGACCGCATTTCAACCAACGACTCCCTCGCTCTCCTACCCCTTCCACTCATCCTCTACCTCTCATCTCACTCTTCCTCTGTATGATTTTCGATTCGGTCCTCAACCATTCCCGCTACTTGGCCCGACCGAGGTGGCACACCTCTTTCATTCTCCTCTCCGTTGGCAGTGCATTAAATGCACGTTCAACCACATCCACTCATTACTCCTCCGAATACACCCACCGCATTTATTCATCATTTATACTTATCTTGGCACGTACAAGCTTTGATTCCATACATTAATACATGGTTTGCAAAAAAAATTTTCGGGAAAAGTTTCGGAAAAATAGGTTCATTTCAGATATTGCTACAATATCTCAAAACTCTTCAAAGTTCATCCGATGAGCATCGACACACTCTGGCCCTCCGGTCTTTTCCACCACACGAAGGCTCCCTGGTAGGCGGAAGGCCCTTAAGGGTACGCGTCCAAGCTTCTTTGACGGCACTTGATGGTCCCATGGTAATGTCCTTCGAGGAAGGATTTCACTTTTGGGAAAGGGAAAGTCATCTGGTGCCAAGTCGGGACTTTAAGGGGATTGGGGAATCGTCGCGATGCCGTTCCAGAAGGTCTTCGCAAGCAGACATTTGACTCTGCTCTTGGTCGTCCGTCCAAAGACTTTCGTAAGGACGAGTTTAGTGCAGATATTTCGCATTGTCAAATTTTCAGTTATAATGGTGTGTTCACTATCATCTTATCAATGCCAATACGATCTGCGATCATGCGCACACTTAACCGACGGTTTGAATTCACCACTTCAAGTAAACACATCAGGGAACAATTGCTAACAATATTTTTGGTACAAACCTTGTATGTGAGGACGAGTTCACACTTTCACGCATTGCTATTTTTGCTGTCTTAGACGATCATCCGTTTGCGACCTTAGTCACCGGAGATTACACTCATAATTGAGCGGTGAGTAGTAAAATGTCGAATTCAAAGTTTTTTGGATAACATTATGTGAGACTTAAACAGACATTATTTTGTTACGCGTGGGGAAAAAGGCTTGTACTCCGCTGTTGAAATGATTGCATTGTTCATTTTTTCCACCCTTTATCACACCCGATCAATTTTGACGTCAAGCTATTATTCTCGACGCAAATTGACCTTGAAATGAAAATTTGATATCATTCAAAGTAAAAATTATACCTCAACCTCCCAAAGTAACTTTCCCTAAAAAATAACGCCTTCAGATTCTAATCCACGGGATAGCCACAAGTGAAAAATTACGAGGCACTTTATTTGACAATGGATCGGGAATTATTCTGAGATATGAAACCCTTCGGAATCGTGGACACGGACAAGTATGCAGAATACTATACTTACTGATTTCGCATATTTATTAAATCTTTATAACCACCGTATTATTTATTTCATTGTGAAATGATCAAATATTAGTCTTTACATATAATTCCCTCGTCTTCCCCCGATTTCGCCATTCTATTTCCATCCATCATCGAATTTCGGTCGCAAGAAAAATCTTTAGCAAACAGTTATTGAACAGTAATTTGGAGTAGTAGTTAGCGGGGCGTGGTTCATTTCGTACTAAGCCATGCGCGAATAGTGCAATTAAATCATGTACGTTGCATTTCAAGGGGTCGGTTCCATTCTCTCTGCTCCTGTGGTTCTTTAAAAACACCTGGTGCCAAAAATGAACGACCACCCAGTGTGGGTTTAGTTGGGTGTGCCGTCACTCGGCTGTGACCCTTTCCCTCCCGGTAGCCAAGCGCCCTCTCTCCCCGGGGAGTCCCGCCACACCCCCTCCCTCCACATTCATCGTGTTAATCACGCAATGTTTGATTTCAATTTTTCCGAAAGTGAAGATCCGAGCGTTGATCGGGAAAGGTTGACGAATGTTAAAAAAATACCCATGAATAAATTTATAATTTCCTTTACCATTTCCAATTAGTAATAATAATATTCAAGGCCATTAATGATAATCGTCTGATTAAAGTAGGATGCGATATGTAATTCAAAAGACAAGTTGTTTAATCGGCCTCGAAGCGAACGCGAACGGTTAGCTTTATTTTGTGTGCGCCGAAGAATCTTTGAAACGAAATTTCGTTCTCTTCCGAGTGTAAAACAGAAACGCATTAATCAATAATCGGTAACCCAACGGGGGCGTTATTCTATTCATTTATCTAGCAAGAACGGACACCTAGCTATTCTTCTAGTGAATCCTAACACCACCCTTGCCTAGTTTCCCCAAGGTCGAGATCCAGCTAATTGGCTTTCGCGCAGCCAAAAACGGTTCACCCCTTAATCAAAATTATTAGGACATTTTTTTCGAGAAGTAATCGGCATAAATTTCGTCTTGGATTTTATTTTTACCTCTCATACTTTCGTATTGCCACATCGGCACATTCCTCGATTTTAATCATGTCCGGCGAGTGCAATTACAGGTCCTCTATTCCGCATCGACTTCGGTTTTTCAGGAAGTTCAGGTATCCTGAATATTGACATGGATCGGTTTACAGCCGAAATTTTGACGAAGAACCTCCGGGAATCAAATTCGGGACCCTCTGAGCCGTGACCAAAGGCTCTAGGTCACACTTGCTTACTATTTGCGTTACTAATATTAATTCTTTGAAGTTGTAATATCGTATCGATGAACTCGTGAATCGATATTTCGGTCATCATAAACAGCTAGCATAGAATGTGCTTGTACTCTTCCAGTTGATGGTCACCGATGTATCCCGAAATGTCCCCATCGGAATTATTTATTCCCGTTGTATTTTGGACCCCAAACCGTCTTAGAATTCATCATGTCCAACAAGCTAACTTCATCAATTCGCAACAGTATCAATTTCGACGCCGAAAGTTGATGAGGCAATATAAGTGCGCTTAATACATTAAATGATCCTATGGTATTTGGTGAACACAGTAATCAACCTTTGGGTTGATCACTGTGGCCACGCTGTAATGTTAAAACTACATCTAAGGTTTTCATACGGTAGATGTGATGACGACTAACGGTGGTGCAGACTACCTTTCCGTTCTCAAGGTGATTATATCTTTTATGAGAGTTCATAATTACTAATAATTTTTTAAAACGGGGAAGAGGGAAAAGTTCGCATCGGTTTTGCGAATTCTTGGCACGCAATAAAAACATCTCAATCTCAAGTGAGCAGTTTCGAGAATGTCGCCAAGTGTCGAAGCCATTGTCAGCTTCCATTCCGTCCGGTGTGGAGTTGAACAGCGTGAGTTTTTTTTAATCCTTCCAACAATAACATAACGAATTTTCTCTCGAGTGACGTCTGTAACCCTCTCTCGATTCCCGTGGCTCATTTAGTGATACAAACAAACGGAAATAAGATAAAAGAATAATCCCAAGGCCGTCCCCTGCTCTTTGATGTGTTATTTACGTATCCCTTTTAACGCCCGTCTATACTCTCTTACGTTATTTTGACGTTAACATGCACGCACGTTCAGGGAAGTCGGTGGGAAAGGCCGCGACCGGTCGCCGGGGCAACGGCGGAGGCGCGAGGGGCGTGCCGACGAGAATTCGGGAATAAACATTGACCGGGATTGGAAGCAGGGGTCGTCCGGTCGGGGCCTCAATCGGGCGAATGATTTTATTTTAAACCAGGGATCCGTCGCATCTGTGCGCCACTCGCACGCCCCCGCTGCCGCACCCCCCCCCCACACCTCCCCCGTGTTTATTAATACACCCCTAATGTCTTTCCTTCGCGCGTACGCGGAGGCCGTCCCTCTGCCCCCATCGCCGCTCCCCCACCCCCCCCCCCCATCGGAGGGAGCCGAGCGATGGCGATCGCTCTTCACCCCAGGGGGAAGAGAGCCCACGTATGACCCCACGCACGCAGTAGCGCGAAGCATGTAGATAGTTCCTATGCAGCGGATATCCACAATACAATGAACCCAATCATGAGTATACATGTATATGTACACACACATTTAAAAAATATGTATATATATGCGGGTCGCGGTGGTCTAGTGGGTAGAGCGTTGGACTACTGACTGGAGGGTCCCGGGTTCGATTCCCGGGCAAGGCACTGGGCACCTGCAGCTCCACCCAAGTTAGTTAATTTTTCGGGTATCAAATCTTCCCGGGAAACCATAACCGGCACAGGGAAAGGAACTGGCCCCCCTACCCTGATGTGTGAATATTCACATGCCGTCGGGCTTGGTACATGGGTGAGCTCTACCATCACCTACTAAACCGACCTTCGGGTTGATTACTGTGTAAATGGTTTTTATTTCGAAAAAATTTTAAAAAGATAAATGCAAAATTTATATAAAAATATATTATATAAATAGATGTATAAATATATATATATATATATATATATATATATGTATACAATTTTAATTAATCATGATTTCCCACCATATCACGCCTAAAACGTCTCTTTTTATATTATATATATACAAGTACAAATGTATATATATACGTGTATATATATATATATGTGTGTGTGTTTATATACACATATATGTAATTATATATATGTGCGTGTATCTAATCATACCATAAACACAGTAATCAAACCGAAGGTCGGTTTGGTAGGTGATGGTAGAGTTTACCCAGTACTAAGCCCGACGGAGTGTGAAATTCACACATCAGGTTAGGAGGGCCAGTTCCTTTCCCTGTGCCGACTATGGTTTCCCAGAAAGATCTGGGTGGAGTTGTATGTGCGCAGGGTGGCTTGCCCGGGAATCGAACCCGGGCCCTCCGTTCAGTAGTCCAACGCTCTACTCCCTGAACTACTGCGACCCACGTGTGTGTGTGTTAATACACACACATGTGGGTCGGATGTTAGATACACAAGGAGAAGAATTGCATAAGGCAAAGAAGCGCTCACAAGGAGAGAGGAATGAATAATATATGGTATTATATATATTATTATAAACATGGTAATATATGGTATGTTCGACTTCCACCACATCACGACTGAAACTTTCACAAGGAGAAGAGAATTGGTGACAGGGACGTTGAGCAAAGATGTTAAGACAAGACTCGTCAAAACTTTGATATTGAGCAATATACAGGGAGGAAATATGGTCACTGAAGCAGGATAGTAGGCGTAGCTTGTAGGCTTTTGAAATGTGGGTGTGAAGAAAGAATTAAGAAAATGAAATGGACCGAAAGGAAAACAAATTAAGAAGTGCTACTTATGGTGTACGCGGGGAGGGTATTATTGGAGATTATCATAAGGAGGCAGGAAAAATGAATGAAGGACGTATTAACAGGCAGTGGGATGTTGAAGATTGTAATAGAGGGGAGAATGTTAAGCAAACGAGGAAAGGGTAGTAGTAGCTTCGGAAGATAAGTAAGGACTGGAAGTCCTAACTTAGCTTCCGAAGAAGACGGAGTTCGAGTCCGTCGAAATTATCAAGATATTACGTGGGAGTGTTCCTTGTATGTGTTCTCGTGATGTGTGTTGCTGTCTAATTTATATATATTTATGTAGGTGTATGTATATATTGGTAAGGGTACGGCAAATTAATGCGCTAAAGCTCTAAGGACACGTACTCTCGTATCTTGGTTGCTTTTTTTTTGAAATAGGAGATGAACGATGGGAATTTAAGTAAATTGTATTTTCTTTAGTAATTTTGGATGATCTTTCCCTGTGCATGAAAGTATTACGTTTCTTGTTCGGACGCCGCTCCTTTTCAAGGCATTCTTCTCTGCTACAACTTTTAGAAAAAAATTCTCAATTTCATATATTTCTTCATTCTACCTTTCACTCTACGTTTCCTTTTTTCTTATTTCCGGTATTTGGCGTGGCAGCGATTCCTGCCCGCACCACTGTCCCTCGCTCCGACCGTGTCACACCGCTTCTTTTGCCGCGCCGCGCTCTCACACCCCCCGGTCGACTTCACCGTACTCAGATTTTACTTACCATAATTCCCTTGTCCCTTTTGAGCTTAAGGTTAAGTACTGATTCAGGGCCTTACTTACCCTCCCTTCTACCCCTTGTTTAACGCCTGGGTAATCTTGCTAAGATGCCCTCCCTTTAATTGCCGCCTCCCGTCTTTTTCTCCGATTGCGTATCGAGCGACAGTGGGAGGTGTGGCGATTGGCCGCGTTGTTTGGAGCGGTGGGCGCGAGGGGGCACCTCTTTCTTCGAAAACGAGGACAGGGCCGTTCACTCTCTCTCTCTCCCCTCCCCCCCTTCGTCTGCTTGGGCAGCCCGTGCGCGGCGACAAAAGGGCCGGCCTCGCCCTTATGGTGGATGTCGGTGGCCTATGGGGAGGGGGCGACAGCATCAGTTCCCTTATACGGCGGCCGAAAGAGGAGGGGGCAGCGAGAGAGGGTTGCGGGTCAGGAGGGGAGGGCGGAGGGAGAAGAACCAGGGGCCTCGCCACTTACCCCAGGCGAAGCGGGCGATATGCCGATCACTCGAGACCAGATGCGTGAGGATTCATCGGAGTATGATTCACTCCCCTCCCACAACCTGTGCCTGCTCTACTGGAGACGTCAATTCCCCCGGAGTGCATGCATGTATCAATGCATCAACATACGAGTATATACTCAGATACAGACCAAATTCAGGAGAAGGCTCTCCTTCCTATGGCTGAAGAAGGTGGCCGCGTCACAAAAACTTATCCTCCTGTGATTTTTCTCTATGTGTTCTGTGTATTACGATTACTGTCCAGAAAGTAACTTGCGTTTTGAAATTAAATTTGAACCTAGTGACAAGACATCTCATTCTACAACTAGTTTTCTGCATAGTCGCCATTAAAATTGAGGAATTTATCATAATTATACGCAGGCTCTTCAATTCCATCTCTGAAGCTATCTACCGCCGCCTTGCATTTTTAACCTTACGTTTAGGCTGAAGGTCGTGACTCATGTTGGCACCAACGGTGCCGCGGGTCGTGGACCTGAAGAGATTCTGGATTCCTTCCGGGGATTCAACTCGGAAGTGACGGAGGTGGGTTGTTTCGAGGGGGTTGACGTGACGTTCCCTATCTGCAGCTTTGTCCCGAGGATTGATCGTGGACCTCTGGTTTAGAGCCGAGTAGAAGGCATCAATCAGAGGTTGCGTGCTTTCTGCAAGAATATCGGGGGTTCTTTCGTCGATCTTCAGCCGGCAATCCAATCGTGTAGGAACCCCGGGATTCGTTCTCGTGTTCACTACACGTCTAAACGGCTTTTTTGTATTAAAGTGTAGGTCAATTAGTGGGTCTCTAAAGTCTTCTTCGCAAATTTTTTTTTTGCTTTAAATAAAGTGAAGGTCAGTGCTAGCAATAGTTCATTTAACACGAATCAGATAGTATCGCATGGAAAATTTTATAAGAGTTTCAATATTAACAAGAAGATCTCGTTAAAAATTTATGAAACCGTAATTTCAAGAAAACATTATCCTAATTGGTAGTTAATGGCCGAAGTTTAAAAAAACAAAATCACAGAATATCATCACCTTATTCAAAGCACAGGCACAGATATCATTCTTGGGACAGAAAGCTGGTTATCCACTGATATTGCCGACGGTGAAATTTTCCCAAAAATCTTTTTCCATTAAGAGAAATGACCGAAGGAATAGAATCGGGGGCCGTGTTTATATCGCAGATAAAAATTCTTACGTCACCATAGCTGCAGTAATTCCAGGTGATGGTTTGGAGAGCGTTTGGACCTCAATTAAAAGTCCTCAATCAAAAATAATTTAGTATGCATGTGTATTTTACAGACCGCTGGAGGACAAAGATTATTCAATACTAGAATTTGATGAGCATAGGTAAAAGAATTCAACAGCGAATCGCTGTTGAATTCTTTTACCTTGAACTCCTTACAGACTTATTTCCTTTACATCCATTTCGTGCAAGGTTATGGAACAAATAGTTGCTAGTTCGATCGTAAGACACCTCGATAATCAAAAGTCAATAATGAAAAATCAGTGCGGTTTCCGAAAAGGTAGATCCTGCAAGACACAACTTGTGCTTTTTGTTCATAATATTCTTATTTCGGGAGAGAGCAACATTCCATTAGATGCGAGTTTTCTAGATTTTGAGAAAGCCTCCGACCAAATACCTCATAGTAAACTATTCGCAAAGCTAAAAGCATAAAGCACAGATAAAAATATCCGGGATTGAATTAAAGACTTTTTGAATGGTCGGGTACAAAGATCAGTGATAGATGGAGTTAGTTCACTTCTTCATCGCAGTAAAGGGGTAGTTGCCGGCGATTTTCGTGTATGTTTTCGTTGATTTTCAATATCAGTCGGTGTCAATATCAGTCAAACTGTGACAACGCTAGGCTGACCACTGCGGTCCTCTTAGCTAACATTGTTGCTGCGTTCATTTTTATAATGAATTAACTCCAAGTTCACTCATTATTCCGTCTTCATACACTCCGTACATAGTTGCCCATGAATTTCAATTGGCTTGTGGTAGTATTTTGCCAGTAAAACCCTAATCACAGATCACACTTTAGGACTCACAAAGGGATTTTCTATTGCAGCGCACCTTTTAACAGTTCGCAGTGAGCGAAGTAGAAGAACCAAAGTCTGCCCACTACCACAGCAGGATGCATACTGAGTGTAGGGACGTATTCACATCAAGATGGTGGTTCTAGCTCCACCTACCGCCACGCTAGGCCGAAATGAATGTTACTTTCTCGACAGCCCTCATATTGTGCTAACATGAAGTGGAAAAAAGAATTGATTCGAATATTACTCGTGCCCGAAAAAATATATACCAAGACAAATACAATATACTCTTACAACAAATAATCATTTCTTTCTTATCCGTGTCATAAATATATGCTGTTGTTGTGTATTTTTTTCTCGTGTCCGCTAAGCTTGAAGATGAAGGGATATGGTATCGAGGGAGAAAAGGGAATTGATGTAAAATAGCTTTTTAAGAATAGGGACGGGGAGGGCGTTGATATCCATGACGAAATCCGGATGTTTGGAAAAATTTAAATTACCAATGGGATTTGCTTGGATTCAGCCATTGGTTAACCAAGAATCAAGTCATTCGTATCCATGGTGGTAATTATTTAATTGGTGTGATTTTTGAGGCGAGGAAAAATTGTAACATATTTCGAAGCTGATGTGCGTAAATAGCAGCGTGTCTGGAAACCGCTAGAGAGGCGGAAGTTTAACCTCAGAACCTTGTTCTCCTTCAATAGTTTAGCGACGAGAAAATTCACTGGATATGATATTCATATATGGATGTACGTATATTCATGTATGGATTCATGTATGGATATTTTCACTCAACTAATGTCCGATGGAATTGAAAGTTGAATTTAAAAAAAGAAAATTACTGCGAAAATTACTGGTACCAGTGGTGTAATTTGTCTTTAGGTACCGCAAAATAATTAGTAATTTGGAAGTGTTTCGCAATAATAATTGCTATTCATTAATATTTCGTACAAATTAAGTAACCTTTTATAAGTAGGCCGAAAAATAACGAGTGGTCCTGATTTATGAACTAGGATCTGAATTGAATTGCTTCTAATCCTGCCCTAGATATCATCCCCCCAGAGACCAAGGTAAACACCCGCCTTTCGATGTTCAGACTTTTTGATAAAAAGTTGAAAGAGGCAAAGTGAATATTTTTTGATCGTTGATTAATTGATCGTTTGCGACCCACTTCTTCGAGTTTCCTTTCTATTTCGCCGTGCCATGGAGAAACTAATTCCTGAAAGGCTTCTGTTGAGCATTCCTGTTACTATTTCATCTTACATGATTTGTGTAAAAATTACGCTCAAGAGACCTCCTTCCAATTTATGCAAGAGGTTAAATCTCTTGCATAAATTGGAAGAACGTCTCTATAGAAGTGATGTTGAAAATGTACTATTATCCCAATCGTTCTACGGTAGGAGAGTTCATGTCAATAACATTAGAGAGATTAAGTGTAGAGCACATACATTTAAGATGTCATTTATTTCCACGTACGATAAGGGATTAGATTAACATTTTGCGACCGTGGTAGGGGTAAAAATATTCGGGTCAAAATTAGTCTGGTGTGTATCCGCCTTACATAAATAAATAAAATATGGGAAAATAGATTTATTTCAGGTATTTCCACAATGTCTCAAATTTTTCCAAGTACATCCCTTGAGCGTCAACACACTTTTTCCAGCGGCTTTTCCACGACTCGAAGACTCCCTGGTAGGCAGATTCCGGAAGTTCCTTAAGGGTATAGTCCGCTGCGAAGTGAGCAAAGAAATAGTGTTATGGTGCCTAGTCGTGACTGTAAGAGGGTTGGGGAATCGTCGCGGTACCGTTGCAGGTCTTTGCAAGAGCAGACCCTCGAATCTGCTCTTAGTCGTCCATCCAAAGGCATTCAAGACGAGTTTAGTGCAGATCTTTCGCATAGCCAAATTTTCAGTGAGCATTCTTTTGCGAGTGGATTCGCGTAGTCAATTCCTTATCAGATGAATGCCCTTGAAGCTGTCCAATTTCGGGATGGTCAAAGCCACAAAGAGGACCATCAAAGCGTATATAATTTATTCCGTCAAACTCTCTACCTTTCACAGATTCCTTCCACGCTGCCATGTCCTCGTGTAATTCTTTCGCCACTGTGGCATGCATTCAGACATTGCATATGAATACATGTTCTTATGCTCCTGAGATTCCCACATTCCTCTTCCGCCACGTTCACCCCTTCCTTTCCCTCTTGCTACCCAACTGATGATGAAAAAAATTTCCTGGCATTCGGACTTTTACGCTTAAAGCGAAAATTCGCAAAAATCGAGTACACCAAAGCCCCGAGTTGGTGTACCGTTGTACTCCAACTTGGGGTGGGATTTGGCTCCATCAGGGATTTTCCGGAGTTGTTTTTTCGGTATTGCAGTTGGTTCGACGTCATCCGCATCCTGGATGCCAAAATTCCCCGCACCCACCACACACCACGCTCTCTTCCGTGTTCCATCGGTGGACATATTGTGAGATGAAACAATACGTGAGTGAGATGGAGTATGGGGTGGAAGGGTGTGGAGGAAATCAGTGAAATTAAGTAAATGGTAAATCTCAGGTTCTCTAAATAAAATTGGGCTTCTTTTTTTTTTACTTTGCTTCCCCGCAGGAGGGAACGGAGTGAAGGGTTCATACTGTATGATTGAATTCAGAAATTTGTACGTTTATATGAATAAAAATGAGAGTTATCGTTTGTTCAAAACCATTAATCTCCCAAAATTCTTCGCTGATTGCTTTGAACTTTTGGTACAGTGTTGCATTCAAATACGCGCATGCTTTTAGCCCAACGTTGGATTCGATTACGCGCGTTTTTATATATCTACTATATATATATCATATGGATGGAGCGTGGTTTTTGATGGTCAACGTGGTCGTTGAAGCGAGACGATAGGCGTAGATTTTGGCGTGAAGAAGGATGATAGAAAGGAGAAATGGACGGGAAGGAAAACAAACGTGGAAGTGCAAGGCACTGAGAGAGGAGGGGGGATGATTGGGAGAAATCCAAAGGAGGCAGGAAATATTGATGCATTCTAATTGGGGATGGAATACTGAAGATTGTGATAGAGGGGAGGATTGTGATAGAGGGGAGGCTAGCGAGGAAGGGATGTGAATAGGATAGGGATGGGTTGGACGGGATGAAGGGAGATAGAATCCATGCGGAGTTGAAGAACAAATAAAAAGAGACGTTTCAGGCGTGATATGGTGGAATAACATGATTAATTAAAATTAGCAATTTTCCACAAAAATAAAATTTAATTAATACGACCGGTTTCAATGCAACTTCATCATCTTCTGGTCCACCACCAGGAGATGATGTAGTTGCATTGAAACCGGTCGTCTTAATAAAATTTTATTTTTGTGGAAATTTGCTCATTTTAATTAATTGAAGAAGAAAGTAATTTATTATGAAATGTCAGACCTTGTCTTGTTAGGTGGGATTAATAAATATGCAATTAGAAGTGAAGATAAATGAAAGGGAGAAAAAGGGATACCAAGAGATGAGACAATAGGGCATACTATGGTTAGAAGGAAATGGAAGAGAGAAGCCATAAGGTGAGTGCAAACATTGGCACCGAATGGAGTAAAAAAGCCTGAGTTAAGTTAAGCCTGAAACTGTTAGCTTTATGCGAATGGAGTAGATTGGAATGGGCTGCAGTGGACCATTCTTAGGATTGAAATACCGATGATATATGTGTTCGTTGCGATTACGTGTAACATTTGCACAAATTCATGTACACGCATTTGATGAGAGGCCAATGAAAGACTCGTACGGATGTCGCACAAACATGAATGCCATTTCCTCGCCTTCAAGTCTGCACGCAATGGCGAATGGAAACAGTATGCACAGGAAGATCCCTATTTTCGCCGCATCGCTCGTCGCTTCCCGTCTGCAATCAAACCCACCAATGTAGTTCAATATGTCCCCGCCCCCCTTCTCACCCACTCTCAAAGGCTAACCCCCGGGTACCAATTATTAATCTGCGAACGTATCCCTGGATTAATATCCCTTCATCCCCCCCCCACTTTGCGAACTGTTCCTCCCTAGTTTAGTCTTTCTCCCTTGCGATTTCCGCCTTTAAAATCCATTCACCTTTTACCAACAGCGCACCACTTTCTGCGCGGCCGGCTAGGGGCAGCGCTCATTTTCTCATGGCCACAGTTTCACGGGATCGACGGGATTCGAATAATCCATCGAATCTATGCCCTAAAGCCTATTTCTTCCGTTTCCATAGTTAACAGATACAAGAGTGTTCTGAAAAGTTTCCTACCTAACAAAGAGATAAGACATTTTTTCTGAAATTTTCTGAATCGGAAACTTTCCAGACCACCCACGTATTATCAGAATCCAATTTTGTCAGCAAATGTGATTTGACTATACACCCAACACCCCTGCACAAACAACGCTAGCAATCAATAAGAAACTTTCAATCTATTCATTTGATTCCTACTTAAACCGGCATCATAAAAGTGTTATTTTCTACCATTGAACAATTGCCATATATCTTTCCAACTCTCCGTGAAATGTCTTTCTTTTTTCTTGTCGCTTCCGTTTCGGTGTCAACGGGGCCGCCTCTATGTTACATGTCTCCATCTTCTCCTGCCACATTCCCTAGTCGTATTGTTTCGGCTTCATGACTATCATTCCGCAGTGATTTCGATTACAGCTGCAATTACTTCGTCAACCTACGACGACGCGTGCACTCTTTTGTAACATTCGTTCGTTTACTGATTCCACTTCAAGAGAGCAGAGATCCTTTCTTAAAAATAAATTTAAAATATTTAACCGTCTTAATTTTAAAACGTGTAAATATCCATCTAGATCGGGATGCCGAATAATTTAATACCCTTTGAAATCCATACACTGGATTACAACGGCAGAATGACTCCGTTAAAGTTACTGCTGCGGCATCTCCCACGTTTCTTTGCAATTTTCATTTGAAATACTAATAATGAATAATGAATATTTCCTTATGACCTTACACTTTTACGATTGAGTGAAGTCATCAAGGCGACTGCTTCCTACAAATTGACCTGCGCATCAAACTGTTATGAATTCGCTCTACGACGGGCAAACTGCACACCATATCACTCTAAACCACACTTAATAAGGGAGGGTTTTTTATATTCAGTCTTTCTTTACACCATTCACTTATTACTCTTAACAACTGTTTGGATTTCTTTAATTTAAATTCCATTTTCAAGGGACTATTCACAGGTAATTGACATTTAACGAAATTAAGACGTAAGGAAAACTGTCACATGAAACCACAAATGCAAAACATACACGCCGTTCCCGTTCGGGGTGGCCAAAAGTAAAAAAAATTCTCAGTTTAAGTTTTTTCAGGGAACTAACTCCCTTTCACTAATTTCCTCCACACTGCTCTGTCCTTAAATACTTCTTATGCCATACATTATATATCCATACACTCTTTCCTATACATGCTTTGTTTATAATATCTGCACAATTGCATTTATTAATTTTCATTTACACCTTCCTACATTTCTGAAAAAGGTTATTTGACTTGTTTCGCAAGAATCATCACCTTGCAAGGTTCAGTGGAGAGAATTTGATGACTGAACAAAGGGAGCAGCTGTAGGGAAGTGGGCTTGGACATGTATTTTCTTTGACTTCATCCCGCCGAATGGTTGACCGCCAAATGGAATCATGATTGCGGTGACTGGTCGCTAATGGTGCCGTTGGCCAGCCGCCACTGGCATTGAGAGTGAGGCTGGGAGCCGAGCCGGTCACCCGGCGCGGCGTCTCGATTGCACTTAAAACAGTTGCGGCAGAGAGCAGTGTGGATCCTCCCCTGCCTTGTTCCAGGTCGTGTGAGGTCAACTCCCGGAAGCCCAGCACCGTTCAAAAATATTCACCGTTCACTTACCAGCCAGTTGATTGGTGGACCAGTGCCGGCATCAAAGTGGAACCCTGGAATTTATTAATTTACTTAAATTGCCGAGGTGCCATCGGGACTCTGGCATTCTAATTTACTTAATCAGGACATTGAAACGCGATAAACAGAATGATAAATGTAGTGAAAGTAAATGCCGTGATTCAGAATACCAGGAAAAAGACTTTGAAGTATTGAACTTATGCATTTAGAAGAGTATAAATATGAGGCTTTCAGCACTGGGAGATCCATAAAGAAACAAACCTTACCTCGCGTAATCTTCCATTGAAGATCGTTGAAGCATACTCGTAGATTTCCACGACGACACCATACTTATCCGATGAGATAGCGAGCAAAGGCGTCTCGGCGCCTGACTTCCTTAGGATTTCGAGCATACTGACAGAGTGGGTCTCCAGTTATTTCTGAAAAATGAACTGAAATGAAGTTCCGGCCAAATGTGATAATTTCATTCTTTTGACTTGGAGGGCTACGCAGAAGTGAATGGGCAAGTAAAGTACCTGGGCGTCGAACTACAATGGAGGAGATACTATAGCAGTTGCACCCTCTTCCCGATTCACGCCAGGAAGAAAGAAGCGAGTATCGAAATGCCTTCCTCTTTTACAAACGTTAATCCGTAAGTGCACCACTTTTCAAACGTTTCACCCGCTAGCGGACCTCGTGAAACTTCTTTACGGCGTGTTTTCATATCAGTGGTCCAATCGAAACCATAGGACAATAATGCCGTTGATTAATAAATATGAGTCTTGGGACTCTTTATCAGAGAAATAATATTTTTATTACAAAACGTAAATAGGCATAAAACCACTATATTATACTTGTATGTGCTAACCTAGCTGCACAAATTAATTGAAAGTTCAAAATTAAAAAAAAAAACCGTTCAGTTGCTTCAAAGAACGAGGCTTTTCCAAAACAATAATGGGGATATATTCTATTGAAAAATTAAGGAAAGGTTTTATTTTGCATTGGTCTGACCTCTGAACGCTTAATGTGCGTCCAGAAAATGGGATCCTTCGCAGAAGGGCCTAATTTCGCCATTAGAACTACGTCACATTTTGCCACTGAGAGAAGCATCCACAGCACGTTGAAGCGCGTGAAGTGGACGATCAGAATTAGTCAAATTGCTCTACTACCTGTGATGGATTTGGAGGCCTTGAATACACGAAAAGTGCATGATATATCCACAAAAAATGGAAATCTTGCTGAATGAACGATGGGAAAACTTCTTGTTATCATGGCATAGAATGGGTTGGGAGTAATTGGAAGTGCGAAGATTTGATGCATAGACGATTTGAACTACTAGATACTCGTGTATACGAAAGTCCAGAAAGTAGGTCACGTTTTGAAATAAAGTATGGACCTAGTGGCAAGAAAGTTCTATATAAATTTGAAAGGTGCATTCTCAAACTATTTTTCTACATATTTGCCATTCAAATTGAGACATTTATTATAATTATACACGCTTTTCAATTTCTCTGAATAAATCTGCCTACTTACATTTTAACCACTCCTTTACACCAGCATGCAATTCTGTGTCACTGTCAAAGAGCTCTGTGTTGCAAGCCATGTCTAGCGAGAGTTCTTTAATATTAAATCGGCGATTTATTCGAATTTGTTTGTTAATTTTCACCATCAGTTCTTCTGTGTCAAAGCTAGGCTGACCACTAGTTGTCGTTTGTTAACAGTAGCGAGTCAAAATGAATATTATAATTGGAAATCCCTCCAATTGTAAAATCCGTTTAGTGATAAGGTTTTTACTGACAATAAACATCAAATTAACTGATATTCATCGGGAAATTTGTGCTCTGTGCGCACCAAATGTGATAAGTGACAGTGTTGTGCGTTCAGTGGTGTTGTTGTTAGTTTAAGAGTGAACGGACAAATGTCCATGATATCCAAGAATTGGCCATCCCTCTGTTCATCTGTCACAAGGCTAGCCCGACCACTGAGGTAATCGTCGTAATCATTGGTGCTGTGGTCATTTTTAAACTGAATGCAACACTCCCTCACTCCACCTTCACTCATTATTCCATCTCCGTACGCACTTCATTTAGATGCCCATGAATTTCAATCGGCTTGTGGTTTTTTGCCAGTAAAAACCTAATCACAGATCGCACACTTCATAACTCGCGGTATTTTCTATTACAGCGCACATTTGACAGTTTGCATTGAGCAAAGTAGAAGAACCACAGTCTGCACACTACCACAACAGGATGCGTACTGAGTGTAGGGACGTATAGACACCAAGATGGTAGCTCTAATCCTACCCACCGCCACGCTAGTCCGAAACTTATGCTACTTCCTAGACAGCCCTCGTATTATGCATCCATTCAATCGAGATCCCTGCAGCAGTAGTAATTTCATTCAATAGCACCTTCAAATGTCTACATTCCATCAGCATATCATGGATTTTATCGATGATTTCCGAAAGAGGGATCTCCAAATGGCCCCTAGAACGGTCAGCGTCACGTGTGTCCATGGTGACCCCTCAAAACCATATGAGTCTGATCAAAATTTCCTCCACGCATGAACCAATCTAATTGAATGCGCAGGGTGAACGTAGTGTTTGTCAAATTTTGCTTTAGTCTCCTAAACAAAGAGGAACTTCAAGAAAAAGTTGATTTCCCTCATGAAATAATATTTGATAAACGCACGCAACTCTCTTTCACCATGTTTTGGATATAAATCGACTTGCTGGATCCAAACGAATACACACGGAGTAATAGATCGATTTGGATGTAACCTTGCGTGCGTTCCTTCAAGAGATACTGCTAACTAATTGAAAATAATTTCAACACGCACCAGTAATGCCATCTCTTTGGCTTTACTCGGACTTTTCAAACTACCCTCGTATATTTTCTATAGGATATTATATGTAATCTACATTTTTAAAGTTTTCTTCTGTGCTATGCGTATTGTTCTAAGATGATATTGGGTTTATTTTAGATTTTACCGCATTTTTTATTTTAATTTATTATATTAAAATAATTCTTCTCCCTTAGCCATTCTTGAACCGTTTCATTCCTTCCTTCCCGCGTATATCGATACAATTTGCTCTAGTGCGCACTTTCTTTGAGTAGTTTTCGATGCTAACACGCGCGGTGTCCACGTACGCTGTCTTTTTATCGATATTAATTTTGGTTGGTTCTCGCATCTTTTTCACCGAAGCACAATCTACCTTTCATAATATTTTAATACAAAAAGTGAACAGGACGTAACAGACGGTTATAGTCATCTATGTTTTGATTTTGAAGTCTGAACCATACCACGATTGTCTCTCTTATCATATTTTTGCAATTGCAAAGTTTTAAAAAAAATAACAATTGTGCACAAGTAAAGAACCACGGCCCGGGTTTAGAGTCGTAGTCTCAATAATTGGGGGAATAATGGATCCCGAATTAAGAATGAAACAGAGAATCTCTGTTGTATATGCCATACAAGGAAGGAAGGGATGAATGCAAGTATGTAGTGGTGGGGAAATATTAGATGATTGCCTCAAGGACAGTGTAAGGGGCAGGATATAAACATTCACTACTAAAATAAACGCCAGGACTACGAAAGATTATTAAAATATTCAACTATCCTAGAGAGTCAAACCCACTTAGGTTACCCCTCCAATGCACATACGTAACATACGTTATATTTGCATATCCTTGTATTTTGACTAAAATCAAAAATATGTCCGTTAAGATAAAATAGGGGTGCTGCCAATAACCATTAATTGAACCGGGAATAATTGACACGGGTTGACAGTCCTTCTCGTTTGGTTGTTCAATTGATGGCCATTGGTAGCATCCCTATTGGGCCACACTGAGTTTCGAGGGTAGTTACAAAGGTTTTCGGAATCGCCACCAGAGGTCAGCGCTAGCGCAAAGAGTTTCCCGCGTAGTAAAAGGTATTCTTTTATGACTAAACACGTAACGCGTCAATGTTTTGGGAAGAGATCAATGGTGCGGACGCCTCTCTGTTGTTGATCCCGTGTATTGGTTTCTGAAGATTGAAAACATTTAGATTCGAGCTGTAATCAAAAACTTCCTAAAGAAAGGTATGAAAGCCTAGGAAATTAATGCCGACTTTCAGTACATTCTGAGGGACTCAACTCCTTCATATGCAAATGTCGTCAAATGGACAAACGAGTTGAAGTTCGGTCAGGACAGCTTAGATGATGATCCGCGTAGTGGTCGGCCAAAAAGTGCCACTACCCCAGAAATTCTTGCAAAAGTGCATCAAATGATCATGGCCGACTGAAAGTACGAGAAATCCCTGAAGCTGTATGAATGTGATCTGAGCATGCAGAATTAGGTTTACTGCTTAAAAGCTGTCAAGGCAAATTACTTCCTTGTTCGTTCTTTTTCTCGAAGGAATTCTTTATGTCAGAATTTCATGTCGTAGCTATATGTTTCTTATTTCTCCCGTTCCTTATACCCTCTTCCCCGCACCCTTCTTTCCCCATTTTTATAACGGAATTCCCATGGCTCTTAATTCACCTGGCGAGGACACCAACCCTCCTAAGTCAAAAATTTGATTAATTTGTTTGTGCATGAATGTGATTCTGTGTAAGTTGCAGATGATGGTCATTCGTGATGGAGCTCTATAAAGGCAATGAACCACAAGATTCGTTTGTTCTCCCGTCCAGATCTGTTTGCACCGTACACGAACGCAGGGGGACAGGGTGGATTGAGTGCATATACCGCGGTCCATTCCTCCCGCGCCCCTCTCTCGGTACTGCGCGCCAGTCGAGCGGCCCTCCCTCTCCGTCGCTCGCCGCTGCACGTGGCCTCGTTTCGCGGAGCACTCGCCGCTTCGCAATTGGAATGGGACTCCTCTATTTAGCGCTCCATTAGCGGCGCGCCAGACTCCCCGTGGGTGCTGCACGCACGTGATGCAGACGGCACGAATGGCCGTGCGTCGACGGTGGCCAAGACCTGGAAGATCCGCGCGTCGACCGTCGCTGTCATCTTGACAGTGACGTCACGAAAAATCATTCTTCCCTGCCTTGCCAAATTTCCTCGACTAAGTCAATTGACAAACAAGCGAAGAAGTGCCGTGGGGCATGACAAGGGAAAACAGAAAGACATTGGAAATAGTTCGAAGCTTTTCTTTAGGAATGAAGATGACATTTTAATATTCCAAACTTTTTAAATGACAAACCTACACCTACATAATACCCCACAAGCCGCTACAGGGGCGTGTGGCGGGGGTGTTAGATCACCAACCGTAAAAGAGAATAAAAACATATGCAAAAAACTACGCTAGGCAAGGAGGCTTTCTCAAAGAGGAGGGAGTTGATGACGGGGACGTTGAGTAGGGAGGTTAAGACAAGACACGTAAAAACTCTGATATGGAGCGTAGCTATGTACGGCGCGGAAACGTGGTCGCTGAAGCAGGATGATAGACGTAGACTGGAGGCTTTTGAAATGTGGGTGTGGAGAAGAATGGAGAAGGTGAAATGGACCGAAAGGAAAACAAATGAGGAAGTACTGCAGATGGTGGTTGAGGAGAGGGGTTTGTTGAGAGAAATCCTATGGAAGCAGGAAAAATGGATGAAAGGCGTATTGAGAGGCAGTGGGATGTTGAAGATGGTAATAGAGGGGAGAATGTTGGGCAAGCGAGGTAAGGGCAGGAACAGGATAGGGATGTTGGACGGGATGAAGGGAGGAAAGAAGTACACAGAGATAAAGAGGGTCCTGATGTAGATTAGGTTGCTGGATTGGGTTTTGTTTGGAGTTACAAAATATTTATTTGATAGTTGTGTCCCTCAAAAATCTACCTTAAGCGGTAGATTACCCAATAATAATCCACTTACATACCCATACACATGCCTGTGCACCTACAAATGTAGTAAATATCTATCCAATAACGTGCAAATTTGAAATGAAAAGAAGGGGAAATCCTGCTATCAAGTGGACATGCATAATACAATGCTCTCCGCCCCCAAATACAAAGGTAGGGAATGTGACTCACCGCTGTAGGCAGGCAGCGGTGCCCACCCCCACCCCAACAGATAGAAAGAGACGAAGGATGGAAGGAGATGCTTAAATACAATGAAAGCAGAGCAATCATTATTGTGACGAGCACCAAATTCATTAAATGGCAGTCCCATAATTGTCATGTGGCAAGGGTTTTGGCAGCAACAGCCTCGGCCAGTATCATCACAAACGCCATGATAAAGGAAAAGGGATGTCACTTAAGAATGGCGTGTAAATGTTATGACCGATATATAGGTACAATGGGGGAAAATTACCACTGTTTTATGTTTATTTCAAAATGTCTGAACTCCACAAAGTTAAATCGCCTACGATTAAGTTTAAAGTTCAAGTATGTAAAGAAAAATGGATGCAGGTCATATTGAGTGCAATGAAATGTTACAAGGCAGTGTTATTGAGGAGAAAACGTTGGGAAAGTCAGGAGGAGGGTGTAATACATTAGGTGCGTTAGACGGAAGGAAGGGAGGTGGACGACGCGTCGTCGCGACGTGTGGAGTTACGCAGGGTTTTAGAGCGATTTCCTTGTTTCGAGTTAGGGGGGGGGGGGTTAGAAGTAGTAGCAGTTCATAGCCGCTGTGTTGATCTAAGATCTACTTTAACCAGTAGATCAATGCTAACAAAAACGATAAACCCTATAGTTTTCCTTCAAAGACACTTGGCTAGTTTGCAATATTGGTGAAGTTGGCTATTCTCAACATCTACCTCACTCTCATTAAAGCGTGGTGTCGCCACGAAATGCTTTCGCGTCGCCCTCAACGTACGTATTTAATGTTAGAGCGAACGGAGTTTATGTTCCGTTGAGTGCGGTCGTCGTCATAAGAACTGAAAAAGAACTCTTGACCCTAAGGACACATGGTATCCTTCCAGCCTAGCAGCACCCCTTTCTCCACAACATATGACGTTCCTCTTTTACACGTCAACTTTCGTGATAGTTTTATATTATCCCGTTTGATGAATAATTTGTGTTAGAATTTATATCAGTTCCCAGCCCCAATTCCTTTGCAAACAAATTTTTATGCTCTTAGTACCCCTAAAAATGTGAATTTTGTTCGATTCATATTTAAGACGTCTTTGGCGACTGGGAAACGGCTAATGTGACATGTATATTTAAAAACGGAGACAGGGAGGAGCCGAGCGATTACAGACCCATTTCCCTCACATCCGTATCATGCAAAGACACGGGACATATAATTGTTGGTTAGAAAGTTAGACAACTGGGATAGTCATGAGTTAATAATAAGAAATCAGTACGGTTCAATATTTATTTTATTAAGAACACAATTTATGCTTCCACTGTTCTTTATTATCGTACAACTAATGAAGGATCTCAGGTTTTCCCGGCGTAAGGTATTCAAGAAGTTTTCTCGGGTTTCCCACCGGGTCAGCCTTCGAAACGTCGGTGCACTTCATCAACCTGACCCGGTGGGAAACCCGAGAAAACTTCTTGAATCGTACAACTAGTTTCAACGCTTAGGCGTCATCATCAGGTACAACCAGTACGGTTTCGGAAAGGGTCGATTCTGCGCTTTTTGTTCAGGATGTCTTTGGTTGAGGAAAGAGCAATGCTCAAGTGGACTCGTTTTTTATAGATTTTAAGAAAGCTTTCGACGAAGTACCTCACATACAAATTACTCAGAAAGGTAGAAGTCAATAGCATAGGTGAAAATATCCTGGGTTGGATTGAAGGCATTTTGAATGGTCGGATACAAAGATTAGTCATAGATGGTGCAGTTTGAAGTCCCTTTAGGTGTTCTCCAGAGATGGGTCGTCGGGTATATTTTATTAATTCTTTACGTTAACGACATTTACTTCGTGGTTAATATTATGATACGTTTATTTGTGGACGATGCAGTGATTTACAGAGATATGCGTACTCCTGAGGGTAAAGTAGCTTTAACAGATGAGCTTGATGCTATGAAACGTTATGGCGACACTTGGAAATTAGAATTAAATTGAAAAAAGTGGGTAGTGATAAATTTTTGGAAAAAGAGCAATTTCCTCCCGAACGCTGACTCCATCGGGAACACCGAAATGAATTGAATGGACTCAATTAACTACCTAGGTGTTACCCTCACTCACGACATCTCCTGGGTGAAACACATACGGGGAATATGAGGACAATCTAACAAAAATTAGGATTTATTAAATGAGCACTGGGTAAATGTAATGAAAAGGTTAAAGAGAAATGTTATCTGTCGTTGGTTAAGCCTAATTTAGAATATGCTGCAAGTATACGGGACCCTCACGAAGTTGGGTCAATTGCCGAATTGGATCGCGTGCAGCAATGATAAAAAATATTAGAGGGGCTAGGTTGGGGATCACTCATGGAGCGAAGGTTCAATTAGAGATCAAATCTTTTGCATAAATTTGAAGGATGACTATTTAGCGATGATGTTGAAAGCAATGGGGATATTGTGATCCCAAGCGTCTTCGTACTACGGTAGTAGAAATCATGTCAATAAATTGTTAAGTGCAGAGCAAATAGACTGAAGATGTAATTTTTCCCACGAACGATAAATGACTAGAATAACTTTATTTGGCCGCGCTCGTGGGAGGGGAGGGGGAAATAAGAGTTTGCGTCGAAAGTAGTCTGGTGTATAATCACCCACTACCACACACCCTAGCGGTGGATTTCAGGGTACCATGTATGAATGGATAAAATTTATTTAAGCCATCCCGTCGAAAGTACCGAAATCGTCGTTATTGCTAAAGGGATTGGAATACGAGCTCTCGTGGTGGTAACTAGTTTTGGCAGTTAACTCTTACATGTATAGAAAGTTATTGCGAGAGGTGTTCACATTCGACGGTTAAATGGTGCCCTCCTCGTGATGCGCGTGGCCTTCATCGAATTGTGAAACAACCGTTATCACCTCGGAGCCACATAGCACAATTTCACCTCCAACTTTAATATCGGGAGAGTAGTCAATGTCGGTATAATTGTGACTGTCAAGATGGCGTCGCACCCACTTTTTCACTTCTCGGATGATAATAATGGAATAGCCAATCAAGGATACAACCAATTAATACTCTACGGCGTCGGAAAATTACGGCGTCTTCCCCTCAAGGAGAGATTTTGGCTCACAATTTGCACATACCTCCATATAATATGCGCTAACCGCTGCTAACCATGGATCGATTTCAGTGGAGGCCATTCTGCCATTTATCCGTTAACTCGTCCTTCAAGATGGCATCATTACTTCGAAAAACCTCATATAGTAATCTTTTTTTGTGATTCTTGCCGTTTTCTTCGTTTATTCCTTGAGAAAGATATTTATGAAGCTCTGTTTTGTCACCTTCATTAGTCTTCCATAAAATGCAACGCCAGTGTATCTGGAAATCAGAAAATGGTTACCATTTTAGTTGCGTCCAATTTCGACGTAACACCGTAGAAGTACATGTACGGTCTTGACTCCTTTCTCTGACGCTTATACATCTACATCTACACAATACCCCGTAAGGGCGTGTGGCGGGGGATGTTAGGTCATGAGGACTGCATGCACAATCCCAATCATGTCACCTTTACACAAATATTAGTTTGATCATTCACTCGAAAAATGTTAATCACACGTAAGGATGTACTTAAATGCAAGAATATTAAATAATAGGATACGTTTATTCAAATCAGGCGTTAGAAGTTTTAAAAAGGTGGGTCTATTTAATAAAGAAATAACATGCGGGGAAGAACATACAGGACTTGGACAAAATAGGTAAATTGCCAATTTTAATTATCTCGTAAACGATTGCTCTTATGTCTATTTTGATATTTAATGGTTCGAGGAAAAAACGACTTTTTAAATCTATCCGTTCTAATATCTGTCTCCCTGATTTTACGTACTAGATCCGATCTACTATGGTAAGTAATGTGTAATATGTCCTTAACATCAACAAATAAGTAACCAAACCAAGTAATGGTCAAATTTACGCAGTAAATGTGACCATTATTTAAGCCTGCGGCTTCCTAATCCTAATTCTTCCAATAGTGTCGTGGTGACACTGCTACCTTGCTCAGAACAACTTTTCACAAGCCTAGTTGATCCACGTTGCATTCGACCTAGTTCCAACATCAAGTCAACTTCATGAGGATCTCATTCACTTGCACACATACAATCAAGGTGGGGCCTAAATAACGTGAAATAACAAAGCTCCTTGATCCTCTCATTACAATCCTTAAGTATCCTTTTTATGAACCCTAACGTTTTATTTGCTATTCCGCAAATACCGCGACTGTTTTTCCCAAGACATAGCCTTAGGTTTATAATAGAATATCCTTTGAAATAGGCGATCGTATGCTGATGAATCAGGAAACGCCGCGAAACGGCGTACTCCCGAAGGTACGGGTGTGCGGATTCCTGCGAGCCTTTGTAAACATAGTCATGTTTTCTAAAAGCGATTGCTGACCTAAATTGCATTGATGCCCATGGGTTCACTCTGAATATCCATGCGATTCAACTTTCTGCGGATGCTTATTACTTCTCGCGTTTTGAATCAGTCATTTTTTTCAGAAATTTAAAATGTTTTATGCAACGCTCTCGAAGGTTTTTTGCGTGTTGATTATATTACTATCTATAGTATATTTGCACGTATAATCGATATGGTCACCGTGGGAATTCGAGGGCTGTCAAGAAAGTAACTTCCGTTTCGGCCTAGCGTGGCTGTGAGTAGGGGGGGCTAGAGAGTGGGGGCGAATCATCTTGGTGTCTAAACCTCCCTACACTCAGTACGCATCCCGTTGTGGTAGTGTGTGGACTGTAGTTCTTCTTCTTTGCTCATTGTAAACTGATAAAATGTGCGCTGAAGTATAAAATCCAGCGAGTAGTCAGCGAATGCTGTCCAGTATGGTAACTTATGTTTTGAAATAAAATATGAACCTATAATCTCGAATGAGGCCCTATCTTTTTGACGATCTTTTCCATAGAGTAAAATGAGCAATGTGTGTTTTGTTTTTATGAATCTTTGGTGATCTTCATTTCCATTTTTTAAAAGTGTTCATTCGTATTTGCCTGAGACGTGCCAATCCGCCATTATCCTGATCGTTATCAATCCCTGTGATGCCACACTGTTTTAGCACTACTCCTATTATCTTGCTATTAAATGCAAAATGAGTGTCCATCGCAGGGCTTGAGAATAGGAGCAGAGTGCCCTGCGGGAGAGGGCTATTTTAATATCGAATGGTTCGTCAGATTTCCAGGTTATCGCGCGATTATCGAGTTACTCTCGCAAACTAAGAAGGATTTAAACCGGACCGTTGGAATGGGTCATGGAAGAGTTGCATTCTAAAAAGGAAAAAAAATGTTATGAGTCCGAACGCTGTTTTTCACATTCGGCGCTTTTTTAATTCATTGCATTTGCTTCGTACTGCTTTCAACTCCTCCTCTCTGTCGACCTGGTGAGTTACTTAGAAAGGTGAGGCACCATTCCAAGAGCTTTAAAAAGACGTGGAGAGATTAGCGAAGAAAATTGCGCCGATGGAGAAAGTGCCTGTAAACCAGTCCGTTTGCGTTTGAATCCGTCCGAAATGATTCCTATTTGGTGACGAAGGAGTCACGGTGATGAAATCACGAACTCTTTGGGATTTGGGCGTGTTTTGAGCTTCCAAGCGATGAACCGATGGGAATGGAATGGGTTCGGACGTCAGAGGCGGTCTACCCACCACCCGGAGGAACTTCTAAGCAATCAGCGATGTTGGTGGGAGACGACTCGATCGAGTGTTGAGGGTTAGAGTCCGGGATGACTGCGGACAGTGCAAACCACCAATTCACACTGCAGTGACAATGGCCGAGGTAATGAAAAGAAAGCACGCCATTTGACTGCTGCTGAGGGGGGGGGGGATGAGATGGTGATGTCACTAGCCACCTTGTACGTCAGCGACAAAGGAATTATGTAAAAGTCGACGACGTCGGAGTATCTATGAGTCGTCACAACAATTTCTTGAACTTATTTTTTGCATTTTTCTTATTGTTGAAACATATAGTTTGTATAAAAAGTTTCGGAAAAAAATAGAATTTTCTACTGTTGCTGTAGAACCTCAAAATTCTTCAAAGTACATCTCTTGAGCATTTACACAATTTGCACGACTCAAAGGCAGGGGGATTCCGGAAGGTCCTTAATGGTACGTGTGCAAGCATCTTTGATGGCACTTAGGATAGCATGGTGGTGTCCTTTGAGGGAGGGAGGATTTCACTTTTGGGAATAGGAAATAGTCTGCTGATATCAGGTAGGGACTGTAAGGGTGTTGGGAAATCGTCGTGATGACGTTTTTTTCGTCAGGTAGTTGGTTACATTGGAGTCTCAAGAGCGAGTTTAGCGGCACAGATCTTCCGTATCGCCAAATTGTAAGGGATAATGGTGTTCACTGTCAATAAATCAGTGACAATACGATCTGCGATCATGCGCACATTTAACCGACGGTCTGAATTCAGCACTTCACGCAAACACGTCAGTAAAAAATTGTCACTGATACTTTTTATATACAAACCTCTTATTCGCTGTGCCGTTGGGATATTTTTTCCCAGCGAAAATATTCTATTATATCATTATTGCCCTGTACTCATAAAACGTAGAAAACCATCTCAAGCCATAAAAGAGGGCGTATATATCCATAATTGATGAAACAGCCATGCTCACGCATTTAAGTTTACACCAATGATGTCAATTCTTAAACTTACTTTAAACTTACTGTGGTGAATGCAGTGTATTCTGACAAAGTTAATTTATAATACTATCGGCAATTCTTGCGTCGTTTCTTTTTATACACACTATGTGTAGACCACAATTACTGTCTCTATGACGTATGGTGGTGACGGATATTTGAAAATGATACTCTATGCTTCACGGAAAATTAGCTAAACATTTATAGGAAGGATATATTACTGCCTTAAATTTCATAGTTTGAAAATTAAGGTGGAAAATATTTTTAATACGACAAATAAAAACAGTTTAAGAATCTGCGAGAGTGGAATTTCTCATACACTCGCCATTTCCGGTAGTGACACTCATTTGTCCCGGCCAAACAAACTTACGTCACGGATGAAAGTCATGGCCGGGCGTCACCCACACAATAATGGCTGCGAATGGAACAAAGACGAAAGCATGGGCAACCGCCCCTCCCTCCCCCCCCCCTCCACCCAGGTTCATATAACTGCTCCTGAGGATCCGGATCCACATAACGCCACGCTTGGTGTTAAAAGTTTTGCTACTCTTTTCTTTGCTCCTTTAATTAGCTTGCCCGTCATCAATTCCCTTCCCCTTGCAAATGCTTATTGCGCCAACGTAATTCTCCACCTAATGTCCTCACCACTCTGCCCATTTTCCGCCAAAGCACTTCCCAAATTGCGTGGACTGTTTAAATTTGTCCCCTCCTGCCTTTGATGTTTAACTTACCCTTCTAGAATAAGTCATTACTTTCGTCTCCTTGTGATTAACTTCATCCCTTGCTTCTCGCATGACCTCTGCAGTGCGCGCAACGATTATTATAATTCCATTTTAAAATATGTTCTGTTGTTTAGATACCGATTAATTTGCACGATGATCTCAGTAGTAGCATGATACTAATTTTATTTTCCACAAAGAAAGTTAGAAGTGAGAGGGGAGTTAGAAAGGTATATTGCACACTTACACTTTCATGTGAAAATATCACCAATGACCATTTCCTCCTCTCCATTTCCCCTTCGGCCGCGCTATGCTAAAACCCGGACACAGCTCTCGAGTGAAGGCCTCCTCCTCCCCCACCCCCCATACACGCCAATATCCACCCCCTCTCCCTCCCCCACCCCTCTCCCCACCTTTGGTGCATAGGGAGGATGAACATATCAAACCTTCCACCACACCTGGAGATGCTGCATTGCCGTGAAATTGTAATTGTAATGAAATTTATTTAGCTCAAGGGACGCTGAAGCTTCCCACTTCTAACTTTCCCTGTTCATAATGAATTTCCAGCAGTTCTCCCAATCGACGTAATATATTTTCCGCGACCGGATTTCTATTGCGCGCGTACACAAATGCCAGACATTGAAATGGTCGAGCACCATCGCATGTCCGAAAGTTAAAATGGTCTCACAAGCATGCAATCTTAAAGGAAGCTCTCTCTCTCTCGTCCCGATGCGCCACTGGATTCGCTAAATGCTCCTGCGAAGTCTCGGGTGTGCGCTCGGAGTATTTTATCGAAGAATTCTTTGTTCAAACTTTTGGAAATGCTCCATTATAGCTCTTTGAGTATTTACTAGGGAAACTGCGTTTCGTGCACCGAAAGGGAAATGAGGATTAAAGCGAAGGAGCACGAATTCTGAGTGAAAAGAAATTATATAAAAAGGTAATGTTATGCTAGAAATATGACAGCGGAAATATCAGTGCGTGAAGTTCTGAGTCCTCCTCGACAGTAGGTTAAGGAATTGAAACTTCGTTATTCCGGAATAAACATAAATGGTGTCTTTGTGGGTGTTTGAGGAGAGTATTAGTGGTAGAAATAGGAGATATAAGTTTATTGAGTCATTTAATGAATTTCGAGAGGATAGACCGGTCAATGACATATAATATATATATAGATATAATAAGTGTGCTATGCTGGTTTGGGCAATTTGGAGATATAAGCATGAATCGAGTCGCCATTTGCCAGACATGTGTGGGTGAGGAAGGGAGAAGGAGTTAGGAAGAGGAATTCAATGACTGGAGAGACCGTCCAGGCGAGGCGAAATATAGTATTGGCAGACTCAGAAGGATAAGGGCAAGCATGAAACATTTTATAATTGCGACGGAGACGAGAGTGATCTCCCTGAAAGAAACACTAAAATGAGGATTGTTTGCACTGCATCTACCGCGTGAGAATGGGATCGGTGTGGAGAATCTGAAATTGTGTGCAATAAATACCAAAGCAAAGCAAGGGGTGCGTGGAGCGTGAAGTGCTGTGAGGCCCGAAATGGAAGGACTCGAGTGGACAGAGGCGCGCTGCGATAACTTTCACCGGATCTAAACGCGAGAACATCGGTGTGCGTGCGCCTAGGAACGTATTTTTCCCATTAGTATTAAATAAGCACGCGTTTCGCCCCCGTTCCCGTCCTGAAGGAATGCGGATGAAAAGGGTGCCCTCCCTGAAACGAGAACTGCGGACGAATTCCACGATACACGTACGAATACGTGTATACTGGAGCGGTAGTGGTGTCGTGACCTGAATTGCAGCTATTATACGCTGGCCATCCAGAAAGTAACGCACGTTTTGCATTATAATATTCACTTAGGGACAAGACAAAGTTTTTTATGTACATTTGAAAGGCACATTTTTAAACAGTATTTATAAATAGTCGCCATTCAAATTGAGGAATTTATCATAACGATACGCAAGCTTTTAAATTCGTCTCAGAAGAAATTCGCCGCCTTACATTTTAACCACTTACATCCACCAGCATGCAATTCTGCGTCACTGTCAAAGCGCTGTTGTGCTATAAGCCACGTCTAGCGAGAGATTTTAATAGTTATTCTGCGATTTATGCGAATTTTTTCGTTAATTTTTCACCGTCAATTCTTCTTTCACAAGTCTATCACGACCACTGCGGTCCTCGCCGTGAACATTGGCTCTGTGGCCATTTTTAAACTAAAAGCACCTCACTCTGCCTTCACTCATTATTCCGTCTCCGTACACTTGTTGCCCATGAATTTCAATTGGTGGTGGTGGCCAGTAAAAACCTAATCACGAATTGCACTTCACAACTACAGCGCACATTTTGACAGTTCCCAGTGAGCAAAGTAGAAGAACCACAGTCTGCAGACTACCACAGCAGGATGCGTACTGAGTTTATACCCCTGGATGGTGGCTATAGCCCCACCCACCTAGACCAAAACTTAAGTTACTCTCTTATCAGCGTTCCTATATAATCGTTTTCTTATAAACTTATTTGCCCCATTTATTTCGGCTGCATTGTCTGATTCAGGAAAAAATATTGAGAAATGATAAATATTTCAGTATATTTTCGGTCATTAATAATGAGAAAGACTCTTTAAAAAGTTTTTTAAAATATTTTTTCCGTGTTTAAAACCGGGTAGCCTTTTTCCAATCTTTACGTGCTGCCGTAACTTATCTGAAAAAAGGTCGGGTATATGTACGACGAGAGGGGATTATTAATCGTGGGTGCTGTCAATGTCCATCGATGTTGAAGTGAACGTTTTTTGGTATAGCGGTCTATCAATCAGTTTGACATTAATATGAAATCTGAGGCAAATAAAACAAGACAGATGAACTGACGGATGACCAGTTCTTGGACATCATGGATATTTGTCCATTCACTCTTAAACTAAAAACACCACTGACTTTCAACTCTTGTCACTCATCACATTTTGTCGTACAGAGCACAAATTTCCTGATGAATGTCAGGAGCTTTAAAGTTTATTACCAGTAAAAACTTATCGCTAAACGGATTTTACATCTAGCGGGATTTCCAAATGTAATGTTATTTTTGACTCGCCACCGTAAAACAAATGACAAGCAGTGCGATCTTCCAAACACTGTAGATCGAGGCGCACATGCCCTTGTGTGTTTGTGTTTCAGTGCAGAAAACATTCGGCTCACTGTTTCTTTCGCTACACGCAAACGGAGATTACTTTCTGGATAGCCTTCTCACATTGTATAAGGGTGCGTACAAATCCTGTTGCAAATAGTTACAATCCGGGTGTACGTCATATATTTTGAACCCGAAAGCCAACTCCTGGAATATAATTCACAGAAAAGAGGCACCCGCTGCCCTTTACCGCCGCCTCTGCTAACTTCTATGACCTCCTATCTTGTCTCTCTCCACTTCCCCGTTGAAGGGAGACCGCACCCTCGTAACATACATGGGAATATTTGCGCGCCCGAAACAGCCACTAATGAGGGAAGTCTGTCCTTCATCCCGTGGCAAATGAATTTAACGCCTTCTTGAATGTCTTTTTATCTTGGCGAAGGCTTGAAATTGGTACACCCACCCATGAATCTTGGGATTCACCAAGAACGTTGGTGAATGTCCGTTAAATTAGTAGTTCGTTATCAAGATCGGAAATAAAAATTTTGCTATCGCCAATAGACAACATTTATTTCATATTAGCTTGGTCAACGTGGTTAATTTTACGGAGCCGATATATCGAACGTGAATAATCATCGTTGTTATGACAACACAATGTTGGTATAAAAATGATCGGGAAAAGTTGCGGAAGAAAACTATTTCTTTCAGATGTTGCTACAATGCCTCACAATTCTTCAAAGCACATCCCTTGAGCGTCGACCCTCTTTTGTGAATGGCTTTTTCCACGACACGAAGGCTCCCTGGTAGGTGGAATGAGGAAGGAAGGGTACGCGTGGAAGCTTCTTTGACGGCTATTAGGGTCAAACCATGGTGGTATCCTTTGAGGGAGGGAGGATTTCATTTTGGGAATAGGAAATAGTTGGTGATGCCAACTCGGGACTCCAAGGGGGTTGGAGAATCGTAGCGATGACATTGCAGAAGTTCTTTGCAAGCAGACAATCGACTCTGCTCTTGGTCGACCGTCAAGACCTTCGGGAAGAGTTTAGCGCAGATATTTTACATCGCCATAACTTCAGTGACAATGGTGTGTGTGCGCTTTCACTGTCTTATCAACGCCAATACGATCTGCAATCATGCGCACACTTAACCGACGCGACGGTCTGCATTCAACACTTCACGCACATATTTCATGTTGTCAACGGTTCTGGACGTCGACGGCAGTCAAGCGTGGGACTCGTCCTCCAGGCTCTCTCGACTATCTTAGAAGAGCTTTTGCCGCTTAAAAACTGCCGTGCTAAAAATCGTGCCCAACGCCCCTGCACCTGATTCCCCAGTCCAACTCAAAATTTGATGGCATACGGCTGTTCGATCGTTCACAGCATTTTGTGCTTGCACCGAGTCACTCGACAGGGGTCGACTAAAAACCCGATCTAGCCTGAAAATATCGCAGGCGATTGGCGCGTGGTAAATGTACCAGCGAGCCTTCTCCCTGCGCGCGCGCTGCGACGTACAATCATGTCAGGAAAAAAAATATCCGATACTTTTTAATCGATACTTATATGAGCCATATTGTCAATTTATAGTTTTAGAACCAGGGTTCCATCTCTGCTAGCGATTTTCTTGACGAGCACGTTAAAACTATTTCGGGAATATTCGTCGCACGGCTCTCATCCTGAATCCCTCGTGCGCTTTTCGTTTCGCCATAATTGTGCGGCGTTTGCCTCCTCCCTGTCGTGAATCGTCACGCTCTTGGCGTTTCGCATGTTTCTTTGGGATATCCCGGAACTCATGTATCGATCCCTCGATATCTGAAGTATCGATCCCTCGCTAAAATGCCCAATCACTCGCAGATCGCCAGGGGGAGGGAAATGGGGGCACGGCGCCGCGGCGAGGGCATTAGAGGGAGCGGCATTGCGTCAGAGAAGGGAGCGTTCACAAAGGAGGATAGCGTTTAGGGCACTCGGAGTCTCAGCAGACGTCGAGGAAGGTATTAAGTCAGGCCTTCGATGAGGAGCAGTGTGGCCAGACTTTCGAAACTGGATCGCCATCTACAAAACCGTCCGAAAAGCCCTGCGGCCGACAGCCTTATATATACGACATGCGAACGGAAATAGGTTGCTCTGCCGCAGAACTAGTGCGCTCCGTCGTCGTAGCCGACGAAAAGCTGGCTGCGTGATGTTCTTTGGTATTGAAGGGATTTAACGAGATTTTAACGATCTATTCTTTTCGTTTTTCAATTTATACCACTAACTCTTTAAGGATGTGACAGCAGTGGTAAAATGTTATTCATTTTTCGGATAACCTGGGAATAATTTCAGATGATTCTAAATCAAAACTCAACAGGGATATTCATGAGGAAATACATAAATTATGTCAAATTCTCAGTTGTTTTTGGTAAATATCTCCTGACTCACATGAATACCTTATTGTTCTCTTTGGCGATAGGCCAAGTAAATAGAGCCTCATTTTATATCATCTCAGGAAACTTACTTGGATGTACCATTTACTTTGTTTTTTTAAAAGTTAGCGGCTTTTATCAAATTGGAACATTCCTAAATGGCAACTCTCTCACGACTTTTTTTTGACAAATTAAATTGGCGATGATTTTTTCCACAATCGACAAGGGATCAGAATAACTGCAAGTGACCGCGCCGGTAGAAAAAGGTGTTGCTTTTTTCATTGTTTCCATTTTTCAATTAACCTTAGTTTATCGACATTGGTACTGACGAGTAGTCTCTTCTGCGTATGGTGGTATTTCAAACTTAGACACCCTAGTTATTGTAATAAATATCATTTGAATTTTTTTACATATTTATTTTTAATTAACGGCTAAGAAAAACTTAATTTTTCATTTAGCGTGCCTGTTAGTGAATCACTCTCTGACAAACAACTTGGCGGTGGCTTTAAGGGTACTCTTTTTACGGATACTCTTTTTTTAACGGGACTCTTTTTTGGGTAATACGAGGTTGGTCCCAGAAGTACCCGACCCAACAAAGAGAAAACAAAATTTTTGGAAAAATAAGTTTATTTTCAACATGATCTCCCTTCAGCTCTATGCACTTCTCAGCGTTGTTCAATTTGTTCAATATCCCTTTTATAATAAGAACTGTCTTGCTCCTTAAAATAGCCGTTAACTGCCGACATCACTTCTTCACTGTTGGAAAATCTTTCACCACCGAGCCATTTTTTCAAGTTTGAGAGCAGAAAATAATCCGAGGGGCCTAAATCTGGCGAATAGGGTGCATGAGGTAGTAATTCAAACTTAAATTCATGAATTTTGGCCAATGCAATAACGATTTTATGAGTTGGTGGATTGTCTTGATGAAACATTTTCATCTAAGTTAAATGCGGTCGCTTTTGCTTGATTTCTTCGCTCAAACGTTGCAATAAGTTTGCATAATACTCGCCGTTGATGGTGTTTCCTTTTTCAAGATAGTCAATGAAAATTATGTCACGCGCACCCCAAAAAACCGACGCCATGTCCGTGCCTGCAAATGAAACGGTCTTCGTCTTCTTTGCAGCCGGTTCTCAACTTTTGAATCCATTGTTTTGATTGCTCTTTTGTCTCGGGTGTGAAGTAATGGACCCATGTTTCATCCATGGTTATGAAACGGCGCAATATTCCGCTTTGATGCCGTGAAACTTTGCTAAACACTTCTTCTCAATTGAAACATCTTCACGACACTGTTTTTGCTCGAGTGTGAGCAAACGCGGCACCCATCTTGCACACACCTTTCTCATGTCCAAGTTTTCATTTAATATGCGATGTACGGTACTTTTTTAAATGCCCACTATATCTGCTATTTCGCTTACTTTCAGTTGACGATCATCCAGTATCACTTTGTTGATTTTCTTTACCGTTTCTGGAGTCGTCACGTCATTTGGTCGACTACCAATGCGATGCTCGTCTTTACAGATCGTACGGCCTCGTTTAAACTCTGCTACCCAATATTTTAATGTTGTAAATGAAGGAGTAGACTCACCCAGAGTAGGATACAGTTAGTTTTTATATTGGTTGGGCTGAGGTCTTTCAAATAAAAGTATTGTATAACATAACGACGACCAATTTTGCTCCATTTTCGCAGATTCGCTGAAAACGTTCACTATTGATGGCTGCCAAACAAATACTAAACAACGTGGCGTATTCAAACTTGATATATATGCTGCATATATTGCGTACTTTCTAATACAGTGACACTTTTCAAATAACTACCGCCATCTCTAGGTTAGGCCGGGTACTTATGGGACCACCCTCGTAAGCATATCACAGTAATTACCCCGAGTAGTTCAGATTAGTATTAGTTGAGGTCATAATACATACTAAGCCCAAGGTGTGTCGCACCACGTGGTTGTGGGTGGAATCCACATCGACAGGGAATGAGGGGAATAGGAGGTTCCTTATTCCCCTAAACCCCCCCTCCCTGTGGTTCCTTTTCACGAATACCTGCTACTAAATGGCACACAGCTTACGTGAGGCTGAGGACGACCGAAGGTGTCCCCAGGAATCAAACCCGCGCCCACCAGTCTCCCAAGGCGAACACTTAAATCTCCCGCTAGGCTACCACGTCTGCCCTGGCCAGGCGATGGCAAGGGATTGGCATCAGGGGAAATTATCTTACCGAAATAGGGTTGCTATCAATTATCCTCACTAAAATACATGAAGCGTAATAAAAATGTGCTGGTCGTCCTTTCGGTAGATTAGTGCGTTGCTTAGTCACGGGTCGTGCTCAAGACGAGGGCATTGCAGGCAAGATTCGAATGAAAACATAGAGGTCCAGAAAGGAGGAGAGGACTTAAAAAGGGAAAGGCACCCTGAAACGCGGTTCCAGGTTATCTTTAAATTTCGACAAATGAGTCCCCTCGTCTCGCGCAGCTCCTCCTTAAGGCGCCAAGGTGAGGAAAGGAGAGGGCGTGATGATGTCTGAGGGAGTGCCCTTTAATAAGGATACGTGCGATGCGGTAAGGGTGCGGAGGGCGGGAAGGGAGGTCAGGGATCCTGCGGGCGCGGAGGGCGAGAGCATGTGGGGAAGGGAACGAATGCGTACGTTGAGGAGGGGCGAGAGCGTTCCGGATGCGTGCTTTCGGAACGCGAGGCGGCGGTCCTCATTTGTTTCCGGACATCGGCTACAACTACGCACGTGTGTGTTCGCGCATTCCACAAAATACGGCGACGATTTGTGTTTCGAAACGTTGGTGGGTGAGGTAATAAGAGTTCCTAGGACCGTTCAGCGCTTGAAATTCGCATATTTGTGAGTACACAGTGGAGGTGAAGAGGGGAAAAGGGTAATGGGGTACAGGGATGGCTGGAATTGGTTGAAGTTTGTGAGGGTGGCTTTTTTATTTATTTATATATATCCCACTAGCCGCCACCGCCAGGGTGTGTGGCAGGTAGTGAATACACGCCGGAATAATTTTACCCGAACATGACCAAGTTCAGAGGTGTACTTTCGACCCACCCTCCCTGTCTCCCCCTAGCCTTGTATTCTGCGCGAAAGACGCAACTCGCACGCACATTAGCAATTCGGCGATGGAGGGAGCGGCTCCTTCCCATGTGTCGGCAGTGGCTTACGCTTATGTGTGGCACATGGAAATGATGACAATTTGGGTGAACCTGGGCGCATTCCTGTTCACCGGTACACTCCTGCCGATGTGCGAATTACCTATCCAAGTGCCACTTTGGGCTAACCTGTGTAACTGAGTTTGTATTTGTAAGTTCCCGAATACGGTCCCTGGAAATAGGTTTAATTTCCTTATAGCCCTCTACAACGCCCCCTCCCCCGTGCAAACGCGAGCGTCTCAGTATTTTGAATGTGTGTCTATTCACTGGCGAGGGATAAACTTGCCCCGTAAATCAATACACCATTCTTTCTATTTCCCCTCTTTTTTTACTTTCACAGTGGTGTAAAAAAACCCTTTACCCTTGAGGAAATATTATTTAATTTTTTCAGTCTACGTCCATTAGGTTTACACGCCCATAAAAAGTTAATAACATGGGTGAAAATTAGAAAATTCCACACCATAACCTTCCAGGGTCGCTTTTCATTTCCCCCTTGTCATTTTTCGGTTGTAATTAGTATTATTAATATTCTAAGTAGACAAAGATTTTGTACTGGTCCAGGAACTAAGGACTATGCTGCAGTTCCAGGTGTGAATCCTTTTGACGAATTGGAAAGCTGAAGTTTGATCTTACGCAGATCTGGCTGACAGACCACTTCCTCCTTGGTTTCATTCCTAACTTCAGTTCATTCCAAGTCTCTCTCTCTCTTGCAATTCCCTTCGCGCATGCGTTATCTTAGAACTTATAATTATGATGGAGCCAAGGATGGTTCGGTGGCTTGCAAAGTATATATTTACATCCGCACTTAGAGGGTAAGAGAGATATCTCGGAGTATTGTGTCTCCGGTGTTTTTTTCTCTCTGGAGCACTCACGTTCTTTTCTTAAATGAGGAGGAGGTGGTGGAGCGAGTCCTCGTCAAGACTCGCGAGCGTCTGGCTGGCTTTTTTTTAATTGGGGTACGGTGGATGGGGTCGGGAGTGGGGGGAGGGTGTGTTGGGCAGAGGAGAAACCTTAGGGGTGGTGTTGGGGGTGAGAGGGTGTTTTCTTCCCCACGGGGTGAACTCCGTCCCTACCTCTCCCCTCACCCTCTTTCACCCTCCGACTCGCTCCCTCTTCCCTTCTCTTCCTCATCGGACAAGAGCCCTCGCTGATATATGTGGATGCGCTAATTCCTAAGAAAAGAAAACTCGGAGATTAAAAAATATTGCACTTTTCCCCTACAAAGGGACCTTTTTCAAAGGCGCGCGTTTGCTTTTGGAGAGGAAAGCAGCGAGTTACAGTGAATGTTACGCATCGCTGCATGTAGCGTATCTAATGAGTAAAGACTATTATGTATACAAGAGTCTTCCGCCCATGGCATCTCGTTATGCGAGGACCGACCGTGCCACAAACATTTTTCCACGGAATCCATAACTCAGATTCTGGGAGAAATCCCGAATCTTCTTTTTGGTCCATCTTTGCGTTTGGAATGGGATGGAATTAAGAGGGGTGGGTGGCATGGAAATCAGATGTGTTTTTATGGCTCAAAAGTACACCAGTTAAAGGGAGACGACTGTTCTGACTCTAAATCAGTGCCACCCCAAGAATCTATTTTGAGATCGCTCTGGCACTAATCCCTTTAATTTCTCAGTATTCAGATGCTGGATTGTACCGCTATCAATCAGGTCAATAACAATTTATCGTAATTCATGTTAGGAGCGGTTTTAAAATAAATAAATGTCTTCTCCATTATGCTTCAAAAGATATTTAAACCATGTACGAGGGTAGTTTGAAAGGTTCTTGGAATTTCCACCAGATGTCAACGAAACGATATGCAATCCTCTATGAGTAAACACGAAACGAGTATTCGCCTGATTAGGCTCCATCAGATTTCCATCTCTCCCCAAAGCTCAAAATCTTCCTCGGTGAATGGAGATTCTCTTCAAACAAAGAACTAACAGCCGAAGTAGACGGGTATTTTGCAGGCCTAAAGGAATCTAATTTTCGTGATGAAATCAAGACATTGGAACATCGCTGGACTAAGTAATGGATTAGTGTACAGGGAGACTACATTGAAAAATAAAAAAGTTTCACTGAGTTTACTCATTTATTTCTATTCCATTCCGAGAAATTTTCAAATGGCCCTCGTACCTAGAGACAGAAAGTCAGTTCATTCATGAGGAACCTTTTTAATGCACACATTTTCTGTATCTTAGCGTAATAGTTTGGCAACAGAGAGACAAAATGGTGGAAATGAATTGAGCAGGTCGAATGACGATGGGAGAAGGTGTGATTCCGGAGAACAGGCCTCTAATGAAAAGACAAGGAGAACGAATCGAGTGAAATCAAGCGTTTCATTACGCAGTGCACGGAGCACCGCGATGGACGAGAAGGAAGCAAGCGAAGGAAGGAAGAGAGGAAGTCCAAGGACGAATTGAGAGAAGCAAGAGTTGTTGCAGGAGGATCCAGCGCATAGAATGAGAAGCGATCGGAGAGCAGGATTGGCTGGAGTGAGGGAAGCCCACCAATCCTCCCTGGATTGACAACACAACGCTGACGTGTCACCTCTTGATGGCAATAATCCGAACCTCCTGCGCAATGAAGCGCTTAACAGCACTCCGTTTCGAATGTTTGCATTTCGACCAATTAATCTTGTCCGTGAGAAAAACGTGCGAAGCGCGCCCCTCCCGCTGTCCACGGAAGAAGTTAGGCCCCGGATTAAGGGTTTCTCCCCTTCATCAGCCGATCCCAAAGTGACGAAGGGTTCCATCGATCAGGTGAACGAAAATGAGAAAGCATTACATCTCAATCGACTGAAATCCCCCTTGTCATTCTCCGTCGCCAGAGTTTAATTGATGGATGGATAGGTGCAAGTAACCACCGTTCATCTGGCGAATCGGACTTATCTTCGTTATATTTGTAGATGAAATTTAACCTATGTGAAGTTGATTGAAGATTCAACTTCAGATCATCGATTATTTAAGTTTGTTCCGGATCTACTACAGAAAGCTCTAGCGATATGAATTTAGCATCGTTTCACTGTCATTAAACATAGACAGTCAAAATTGAGATGTCATCACTGAGAGTGACAGTAAATATGTTTACGATAGTTTTTGATAAACTATATTTCATCTTTTACGAAGATTGTTTATAAAATACTGTCATATTAATGGCCTATTCTGAAACGATGATAAGCTTTGAGTGTATGACAAGAATCAATATTCATTGCTGGTAAAAATCAATTGTTAAATTATATTTCATAAATATATGCCAGAGTTTAAGCGTTAACCTTTTTCTCAACATAACAAAGTTTAGAGGTGACTGTTAATCAGTATCGCGATCGCTTTACCTTCCAACTGCGAAACATCAACGATTCCCAAAATTTTTTGCGTCAAGGAGCCATTTTTTACTTTACGAGACGAGAAACTCGAAAATATTTGGACTTTAAGTGCATACGAGTCCAGTGGTCACGAAACGCGCATATATAACTTTTCCAAAAAAACGAAAATATTGAATTAATCTTTTCAATGAGTAACATGAAAAACCTTTTGGAGAACATCAGAGTACAAGTATATTGCGGTACAATCAGTTTCGTATCATATGCTGTGAAATCTACAAACTTTCTAATTCTTCAAGAGGTTATTACGCAAGGTAGAGCCAGATACAATTGAATTTGGGAAAGTAATCTGTTCAGATTTTTTCACCAGAAATTTGGTATCGTTATACGAAAATAATATGTTTTTACTGAAGATATCATCATCTTCCAGGAGAGCTTATGGTAAAAATATTTTCAAGGATAAATTACAGGAAAATGTCTGCGTATAGTAGCCTTATAAACATTTCTAATGGAAAAACCACTCTTTTGAGATGTTTTGGTGACATTTCCGTAAAATAAGCCCATCAGACCCAGTAATCAGTTCGAAGTTTGGTTTGAGAGGTGAGGATAGAGTTTGTCTAATAATAACCCCAACTGTGTGTGTAATTCACACATCAGGGTAGGGAGACCAGTACCCCCTGCAATTTCCCAGTAAGTCCTGGTACCCGAAAACGCACGCAACCTGGGTAAAGCTAAGGGCACCCAGAGGCGGCTGCCGGAATCGAACCCTGGTCCTCTAGTCCATTCCCAGGGCTTCACTGCCTGGACTACCTCGCCTCTTTCACATAATATATCTGCGGTTATACATGTGACTTAAGGGCGGAGTCACTTGAAGGGAAATGATTCCATGCTTCCTCTATCGTTGCTTGCCTGGTCTAATGCTTCATAACATTTCATTGCTTCGGAGCTCACCCTTTGGGGAGTTCTGGAATATACATTGAACAAACAGGAGGCAAAGCTCGGCGCAGATGAGAGTTGACCTTTGACCCCATTATGGCCACATTTTTCTTCTTTTGAAACGGAATGTCTATACCATGTGTCTCTTCCTCTCTTAATTGCGGTAATTTTTTTACAATCCGGTTTTAGGAAATCACTTTACGACTGTAAATAAGAAATATTCTTAATGGTAAAATAATCCTAATTTTGTCTCAAGAGTCAGATTGGCAATTGTATGTTTTAAATTCGAGTGTTATCCGTGCCCTACTTTTTCATTTTCGGTTACCTAGACACCATTTTTGCGTGTCAACAACAGGACGAAACGTCACCAATTCAAGATTTTTCGCCTCGATTGTCTCCGAGTCCGCCCCCACTCTGGCTATGTCGTGACTACGTTCTCCGTCAGAGTTGATTTATACTCAGCAGATGTAGTTTGAATGTTTTGCAGGTTTTTCTTTGCTTTGAATGCAATAAATTTTCGTGATATTCCTACGTCGAGAAAATTTCGTTGTTTTTTTATTATTTTTAAAATTTTATTTATTATATTACTTTATTTCCTTTTGTTTTTTTATTTATTCGCAAGCTGTCAGATTTTCCATTCGGAACAATTGGATCGGATCCGCCAGAGGGGAAAGGTATCGGTGGATCACCAAAAGAGGGGCGATTGTGGACCGTGGAATTCGTCATTCCGTAAAGGACTACAATGCATCCCCGGCGCGAATATTTTGCGTGCTCTTGCGTTTTGCCCAGAAGATCACATCGTAGGACAGAGCGAAAGTTTGTGTCCATTTGACCAGGTTTACGAATCATAGAAAATAATTTTGCGGCCACTGGTGTTGTTATCGACTGGACTTTGTGTAACTGATAATTTTCTTTGTGGAATCATGAATTGGTGACGGGAAAATTCAAAGGTGTCCTCCTCATTCCTCAGGCAGGTCCAAGCATCGCTCGTGCGCAGGACATCGCCCTCTGCCCTCAACTGTCAACCCTCTGGACTCTCTGGAGCGGCCGTTCGCCGCCAGGCGGCAGCACGGTCGACGAAGGAGGAGGAGGCGGAGAAGGGTGGGGGCGGGCGGGGGCGGCGGAGGAGGGGGCCTCTTCAGGCGTCGGCGGTGTCCCCGATGGTCGCGACCAAGGAGGCTGGGATGATCAGGCAGTCCAGCCTCACCAAGCTGGGCGTGATGATCAACACGGCTGTCAACAGCAAGAGACATGGTGAGTGGGCTCGCACCCGCTGACACCCACTCCGTCCTCCGTTTGGGGTCGGTGCGGTGGCCGGTTCCCCTCCCCTGAGCGCCAGGGTTCGAATCCTGGCGGTGACAAATTTTTTTGTGGTATCCAAATGTACTTGTGGTGCCACGTGGAAAGCAGAGTTTATGAGTGAAGAACCCCGTCCTTCGGATGGGACTTTAATCTGTGTGGCCTCTTGGCGCCTCTCGTTATTAGAGTGGGCTGATGTCGACGACGGGTTTCCCTCTCTGAGTCCAGAAAATTTCTACCTATACCAAATTACTCTCCCACCTATCCCTAATGGCATAAGTGACCTCAACTTTCGGTGAGCCTCCTCGCTGATTAACTAACACCACGGGTGCTGTCGCGATGCAAGCGGGGATATCTATCTTGAATAGCTTTGCACTTTCAATTTTTGGAAAGACTTCATTTCAAGACGGGTTTCAGCTTTGGTAAGCCATCGTCAGGCTTAAGAAACTTCCTGCTGCCTTGCAAGTTCTATATATAAAAAAAAACCATAAACACAGTAATCAACCCGAAGGTCGGTTTAGTAGGTGATGGTAGAGCTCACCCATGTACCAAGCCCTATACGGCATGTGAATATTCACACATCAGGGTAGGGGGGCCAGTTCCTTTCCCTGTGCCGGTTATGGTTTCCCAGGAAGATCTGGTACCCGAAAAATCAACTAGCTTGGGTGGAGCTGCAGGTGCCCAAAGTGCCTTGCCCGGGAATCGAACCCGGGACCCTCCGGTCAGCAGTCCAACGCTCTACCCGCTAGACCACCGCGACCCGCAGTTCTATATATATATATATATATATATATATATATATATATATATATATATATATATATATATATATATATAAACTTGGAAAAGACGCTCTTCGGCGACGCACAAACACACAAACACTAACACAAAAAACACCACACACATAGAAACAAAAGAAGGACACTTTGGATATTTACGTTTCGACGGCACGGCCGTCGTCATCAGATGATGACGACGGCCGTGCCGTCGAAACGTAAATATCCAATGTAAGTGTCCTTCTTTTATGTTTCTATGTGTGTGGTGTTTTTTGTGTTAATATATATATATATGTATATATATATATATATATATATATATATATATATATATATATATATATATATATATATATATATATATATATAGGTGTGTGTGTTTAGTATTCGCCACGTGGTTTAGTATTTCTTTAGCAGCCATCAATAGTGAACATTTTCAGTAAATTTGTGAAAATTGAGAAAATTGGTGATCGTTATCTGATTCAATACTTTTATTTGAAAGACCTCAGCCCAACCAATATAAAAGCTGAACTGGATTCTACTCTGGGCGAGTCTACTCCTTCGTTTATAGCAGTAAAATATTGGGTAGCAGAGGTTAAACGAAGCCATACGAGCTGTCAAGTCGAGCATCGCAGTGGTCGACTAAATTACATTATACTGGATGATCGTCAACTGAAAGCGCGCAAGCTAGCAGATATAGTAGGCATTTCAAAAAGTGCGGTACATCGTAAATTAATTGAAACTTTGGACATGAGAAAGGTGTGTGCAAGATGGGTGCCGCGTTTGCTCACACTCGAGCAAAAACAGTGTCGTGAAGATGTTTCAATTGAGAAGAAGTGTTTAGCAAAGTTTCACAGCATCAAAGCAGAATTTTTGCGCCGTTTCATAACCATGGATGAAACATGGGTCCATTACTTCACACCCGAGACAAAAGATCAATCAAAAGAATGGATTCAAAAGGGAGAACCGGCTGCAAAGAAGACGAAGACCGTTTCATTTGCAGGCAAGGTCATGGTGTCGGTTTTTTGGGGTGCGCGTGAGATAATTTTCATTGACTATCTTGAAAAAGGAAACACCATTAACGGCGAGTATTATGCAAACTTGTTGCACCGTTTGAGCGAAGAAATCAAGCAAAAGCGACCGCATTTAACTTAGATGAAAATTTTTCATCAAGACAATCCACCAACTCATAAAATCGTTATTGCATTGGCCAAAATTCATGAATCTAAGTTTGAATTACTACCTCATGCACCCTATGCGCCATATTTAGGCCCCTCGGATTATTTTCTGTTCGCAAACTTGAAAAAATGGCTCGGTGGTGAAAGATTTTCCAACCGTGAAGAAGTGATGTCGGCAGCTAATGGCTATATTTAGGAGCAAGACAGTTCTTATTATTATAAAAAGAGTATTCAACTCATTGAACATCGCTGGAAAGTGTATAGAGCTGAAAGGAGATTCTGTCGCCTACCAGGGAACCTTTGCAGAAAAACCGCTGGCAAAAGTGTGTCGACGCTCAAGGGATGTACTTTGAAGAATTTTAAGGTATTGCAGCGACATCCGAAATAAATCTATTTTCCCGATACTTTTTATACAAACCATGGGTGTACCGGCTTTGGTGACAATGGCGCCATGCTTTTTTGGTCTTCTGAGAGAATTACTGAATCCTCTGTTAAGTTTGGCGGGACGTTAGTGCACACAAGTATATCGAATCTGCCTGGACCTCGACCGCCTCGGAATGACGCAACATCTCGGGACCCAATTTTCACTGCCTTCGCAAACATCGAGAAGATCAAGTTGAAGGAACTCCTGAAGAAAATCAGGAAAATATGCTAATATTTTCTTCCGTATGTTTGTCGTTTGCGCACGTCTCACTATAGTTCCAAGTCACATTGCTTTTTTATTGCAATGAATAATAGAAAATGAATCTGCGATTAAGCACGGAATGTGTTTTACATCTTAATCAAATGGGATTAATTACGGATGCTGATCCGCCGAATGCCAGGCGCCGGTGTCCACAACCCTAATTGTGGTCGCCAGAAAGAGTGACCATGTGCAATCTGTGAAATTTTCATCTCGAGCATATGCAATAAATTTTTCCGCAGTATGTATTTGATTTGTCTTCATTTTAGTAAACTGAAAAAATGACTTTGGTAATTTTTAGCATTTTTTCGCATGTAGAAAAAGCAAAAAAACTTAGACATTTTTACTAGATGATTTTTATAATCGTGAGCCGGGTTTCGTCACAAGGTTTTGAAATCTTAGACGGAGAATTTCCAAAATTCAAGCAGGAGACACTCACTTTCGTCATAGTGTTTTGATCTATCAAGTGATAGAGTGAAGCACATGTACTTATATACTCTCGCAATACCCGTGCTTTGCCGCGAATTTGAACTACTCTCCTATTTATTTTTTGTGTTGCACAATCTTTTACACCTTGTTGTGGGTTTAGATGCTTACATTGTAGCACCAACACCGCGCATCACGTAAGTAGCACATTGCATTGTTATTAATCATAGTTCAAAGTAAGTTTTGGATGGACACAGACTTAATATCACTGCAACTCGTAGCATCGTCTCCCAAGACGTAATCTGAAACCCTGCATTAAATTAAATTGTTCTTCAATACCGCAAGCATTGTGTTAAACCGAAACAATTATTGTTATCAACCCAACAACAACACTTGCAACAAGAAATGAGATATGTCGTATGAAAAGTGTATTAAAACAGCAAAAATGACACTCCTCGATAGTGGGAAGAAAGCGAAAACTGAATATAAACAGGTTACAAACGAATTAACCATCGGATCACAGTGGAAATTTTAATAAATACAAAATTAATGCATTAAATCTGTAAATGATACACCTATGAATGTGAATTAATCCAGCGGCTGAAATTGTCATTTTTAACAATTATCCCTGCTTAATGCGCATTCATGCATTGTGAGGTAAAACTTTATCGATGTATGGAGCCCTATACAACTCTTTAAAACGTTATTAAAAAGCCAAATGCCAATGCAAACACTGAGTCAAAAAATTAGCAACTAAAGTCTAGTCCATATCGGTATGCATAAGGTGCATAAGATAATTTTAAATTGTTAAAATGACTGTAAAACTTCGGGAGAGAGCAATATTCCAGTGAACGCAATTTTTCTAGATTTTAATTAAGCCTTCGACAAAGTACCTCATGGTAAATTACTCGCAAAGCTATAAGCAGATGACATGGATAATAATAAAATCCGGGATCGGATTAAAGACTTTTTGATCGTACGGGTAAAAAGAGCAGTCATAGATGGAGTTAGCTCAAATGCAGCAAACGTTACTTCAGGTGTTCCCCAGGAAAGTATTATCGGACCTCTTTTATTCCTACTCTACGTTAACGATATTGAATCCATAGCCACTAGTAAGGTTCGTTTATTTCCCGACGAAGTAGTGGTTTACCGTGATATCCGTGATCCTGAGGACGCAGCAGCTTAATCAGATTACCTTAACGCCATAGAACTCTGCGCGACACTTGGTAATTAGAATTAATCTTAAAAAAGTGCGTAGCGATACATTTTTGAAAAACAAATTTTAAAATTTTTAGGGAGTCAAAATGAACAATAAAATTGGAAAATCTGTTTAGTAATAGGTTTTTTTACTAACAATAAACTTCAATGCTCCTGACATTCATCAGGAAATTTGTGCTCTGTACGGACCAAATGTGATGAGTGACAGGAGTTGTGCGTCAGTGCTGTTCATCTGTCATAAGGCTAGGCCGACCACTGGGGTCCTCATTGTGAACATTGGGACTCTGGCCATTTTTAAATTGAATGCACCACTGCCTCACTCCGCATTCACTCGTCATTCCTTCTCCGTACACTTCACAAAGTTGTCAATGAATTTCAATTGGTTTGTGATTTTTTGACAATAAAATCCTAATCACAGATTTTACTTGACAACTGGCGGGATTTTCTATGGCAGCGCACATTTTAACAGTTTGCAGTGAGCAAAGTAGATGAACCACAAGCTGCACTTTACCACAGTAGGATGCGTACTGAGTGTAGGGGCCTTTAGACACCAAGATGGTGGCTCTAGCACTACCCACCGCCACGCTAGTCGGAGACGTAAGCTACTTTCTTGACACCCCTCTTGTTCTGACAAAATACAGGACATGTAAATACAATGGAAGTCTTCGCTTATGCGTTTGCTCTTATTCCGAAACCGAACAAACTGTATCGATGCAGGAACGAAGCCCTGTGTTCACCATGTTTGTTTGCATGCCGTTTATGCGGCGCGCGGTTCGCAGCTGGGAATTTGTTCGCATTGCCGTCGCTCTCCCATCGCATTCGGCGACGCAGGTGCCAGCCCGTCATCTGGCGCGGGAGGGGCACAACGGCTCCCTCCCCCGGGGTAAACATTCAAGAAAGGAGAGCAGGGAAGGTTGGACGATATGGATTTGCGAGAAGACCGTGACCCCGTGAACTGAGTTCTCGTTCTCGGCTTCTAATTGCTACCGCACCCGTGTCGGCGACGTCTGCGGTGCCGCGCCGAAGAAAACAGACTTCATCTAACGAATAGTGGGGGGGAATCATCACCCTTTGAAAAAGCTAACGAGGGGAATTAATTCGCCCTGAATGGGTAATATTCGGCTGCTAAACAAGAATCAGGGAATCTGCTTAGAAGGACCTGATTTCGGAATTAAAGAGAATGGGGAGAAATTATGCCATTTTGGTAAAAAATCATGAAGAATGGACATGATGAACGTCGCATGAAAGACGTAGCGCAAATATCGCATCAGCAACCCTAACCTTAAGAATAACAAAAAGCATGCGAGTGAAACTGAAAGAGGGAGAATAGTTTTGACCCCAATATTATCGTACAGTGGTGGGCGAAACCACAGAAGAGTAGTGTGTAAGTGAGATTGGTTGGCAAAAAGACTGATGTACTGTTAATTATATAATTTATGTCATTCTTCCGCATAAGGAAGGTTTTGGATGGACAGAAGTATTAGAAATTAGTCTTGTCTAGTGAAAATTAGTCTGGTGTTAATTCATTAGTAAAAAGACTGGTAAAGTATTCCCCCCTGCCACGCACCCTAGCGGTGGCTTGCAGGATACCAAACAATACAAATAGCCTATAACCATCGCTGAATGTCTAAGCCTTACCTGACACGATGCAACGCGATACCCTACGCTGTAATAAACCCTTCTTTTATCCCACCTTCCTCCCATCCCGTTCCAATGTATGCCTCCCTCGATTCCTTTCCCCCTCGAACGCAATCAGTGACCACGACGCAGTGTACCCGAAAAGAAAATGATGCCAATGTTAACCATCACATCAATGGCTGGCGACCTAAAACTCCCTGCCATACGTCCTCGTGACGTCTTTCAGAGTAAGATGTAGAAGTATATATCGCATATCGAAAAGTGGACGCTGCATGCACGAAAACCATGAGGTGAGCGAAATTGTCACCCATAAAAGATGTCAGAGATGACCTCTTAAAAGTGAGTTGCACGCTCATGACAAATGAACTGATATATTTTGAAGTAGCTCAGCACTCTCACTGCGTAAATGAAGACTTGTCGTGCTTGATGCACTAGTGCATTCAGATCGACTGCACTGCCACTTTTCCGCTGTTCCAATGGACGAGGAATTAGCTCTCAGTTCGCACCCCGCCACGGGAGAGGCAAGGGTAAAGGGTAAATAATTGTAGTACAGACAAAGTCCAGAAATTATCGGAGCGTATTGGAACGGGTGGAGATGTTATGATATTCAGGTGCATGACCTGGGATTAAACATCTTCTATGTGAATAACCTTGGCAAGTTACCTATATTCATTATTATACGAGTATAGTAGTATCATAGGTAGGTAGTGTGTGTGTATGTATGTGTGTGTGTATATATATATATATATATATATATATATATATATATATATATATATATATATATATATATATATATATGTTTGTTTGTGTTATTTTCTTTGTCCACCTTTGACAAATCTAGCCCCCTTCCGCTGAACTCTATCTAATTCCGAAATCAAATTTATTTTTTGAGGATCCCATTCATGTCCGTCATTCACGTCATATTATTCATGTCCGTGAGACTTCCAAAAAAGTGTTATATATACATATTATTATATATATTATTAATATATAATACTATATATTATTAGACATACGTCATCAATATACATGTATGTATATTGTTGACGTGTAGACTTAGTAAACAAATATGGGTTCACGTAAATTAGATTTTGGCAATGAAAGCCAATTATTAGTAGAAAAAATTTTATTTCTTTGTAATTTCGTCTATTTTTGTGAATTTCTATTATTAATTTAACCACATCATATGTTTATACGGTCCATAAATTCCAATTCACTACTGTGTTCATACATGATACTGAAAAGCCATTTTGTGGAAGTTATTTAAACCTTAGTATCATTATTTTTCCCTAAATTTAGAACTCGAAATTTGAATGTTGAGACTGATGTTATTTTCATTATTTTCTAGACAATTGACACTGGCCGTAGAACTTAAATGTAAGGGATGTTAAACGATGCTTGTTATTAACTCCACGACTGCTGCTGTGGTCGCCATTTTCTAGTTTCCCACTTTTGTTGCGCTAGCCGCAAAACGGCAGCGGGACGACGGCAGATTTCGCGGTAATAAACGTCACCTCTATGACGTCACATTCATTAGCCGCACCGCCAGCTGACTTCGACATTTTGCATTTGCAGCGCCGGTGGCGAATTTCATAACGCACCCCGGAATCAAAGTCAATGAAACACGTAGCACATGCAAGGTGCATCACACAGAATAGTGTAGAATTAAATTAGTAGTCTAAAATTAAATTACATTTATTGGGAAAAAAATGTATACTTACTCTTTAATGAAAAACTAAGAGGAGATTATTTCGAAACTATTCCCCCGTTTCGTCTTGCAGAGGCCTAAATAAAAGTATTTAATGGACCCGAGTAATTTAGTGTGCTACCGTCAATTATTTAATGCTCTCCTTGCTAAGAGTCATTAAAAAGAAAACTGTGTGGAGAAACTGATGCGGTTGCGTCGGATTTTTTTATTCTTGGCGAACTGCGACTCTACAAGTGCGTTTATTTCCCGGTTAATACTGAAAAAACAAGTTGTGAATTAAATTCAGACGGACTGCATATTTTAGGTGACTTCGAACGCTTTACTTATTTAGAAAGAGTTTTCAAATAACAACGAAACATTTAGCTAGGACATTAGAAGGATACTTGCGTAAAATTAGGAAGCTTAAAAAAAAACGGAGGGAATTGCTAACAATGACTAAGGCATAGAAATGAAAAATTTGTAATATGCGGTGAATGTATTAGGGTCACGTTTATTTATATGTATACCCTGAAAGACACCGCTAGAGTGTATGGCAGGGGGTTAATACACATCAGAATAATTTTACCCGAACATGACCCTACCGCGGGCGAACGATGTCATTCTGGTCTCCTATCATTTGTCGTCAGGAGCAGACAAAAGTTAGCGAGACTGCCTGTGCAGACGAAGGTTGCTGGTTCGATTACCGAATTTGTCAGCTAAGAAAAAAATTGTTAAGTTTTTTTCTGTTAAACACATTTACAAAAAACAACAATAATGGTATTTCGGAATGGGAAAATTAAACTCCTACTAAAAAGATACCCTGTACTTGTGAAAGGCAGCAGTTTCACCATTAGCCGCAGATCGAGAGGGTCGGCCCGGCATTAACCGCCAATGTGCCTGTAGATGTGGAAGCCAATGGGAAATTACTGCACTATTCTCCCTAGAATATGTAGCCTCGCATTCAAATAGAGTAGAATGATGGACTGCGGTAAATCAATCCTAGGATTTAGATACTGAGTGAGTGATCGTTTGTGGAAAAAAATGACATCTTCAGTCTTTCTGTTCTACACTTAATCTCGTTAATTTTATTAACCTGATCTCTCCTACCGCAGATCGATGGGGGTAATAATACATTTTCAGCATCACTGCTAAAGAGACGCCCTTCCAATTCATGCAAGAGCTTCGATCTGTAATTTAACCTTCGCTCTGTGAGTGATTCCCAGCCTAGCTGCTCTAATATTTTGGATACGCTACTAAATTTATCATAACAACGATTTACAAATCTAGCTCCTCTACACTGCACGCGATCCAATTCGGCAATTAATTCAACTTCGTTAGGTTCCCATATACCTGCAGCATATACTAAATGAGACCTAACCAGCAAGATATTACATTTCTCTTTGACCTTTTCGTCACATTTACCTTTCTAATAAATCCTATTTTTGTTAGCTTGTCCACATATTGCTCGTATGTATTACACCCAGGAGAGATCCTGAGTGAGGGTAAGGCCTAGGTATTTAATTGGGTCTACACCTTCCATTTCGGTGTTCCCAGTGCAGTAGCGTTCGGGCGGGAATGGCTCTTGTTTCGAAAGTTTATTACTACGCACTTTTTTTAAGTTTAATCCTAATTATCAAGGGCCGCATAGCATTGTATAGCATTAATGTCATCTGAAAAAGGTTATGTGGCCTCAGAATCACGGATATCACGGCAAACCACTGCTTAGTCGGGAAATAAACGCATCTTAATAGTGACTACAGAGTCAATGTCGTTAACGTAATGTCGGAATAAAAGAAATCCGATTTCCTGGGAAACACCTTAAGTAACGTCTACTGCATTTGTGCTAATTCCATCTATGACTACTGTTTTTACCCGACCATTCAAAAAGTGTCTAATCCAATCCCGTATATTTCTCTCTATGCTATACTTTATGCTTCTAGCTTTGCAAGTAGCTTACTATGAGATACTTTGTCGAAGGCTTTCTTAAAATCTAGAAAAATCGCGTCCACTGGAACATTGCTCTCTCCTGAAATGAGAATATCATGAACAAAAAGCGCAAGTTTTATCTCGTAGGATTTCCTTTTCGGAAACCGTGCTGGTTTTTCACTAATAACTCCTGATTATCGAGGTGTCTCACAATCGAACTAGTAACTATATGTTCCATGACAATGCACAAAATGAAAGTGAGGGAAATAGGTCTATAATTACTCGGTTCTTCCTTGTCTCCATTCTTAAATATTGGTGTTACGTTAGCCGTTTTCCAATCTCTGGGAAGCTTTCGTTCTACCAGTCTTCTTAAGTATTATTTCTAGAAAAGGCGCAGTTTCCGAAGCTAGACCCGTAAATAGACGAGCGGGTGTTTCATCGAACCGGGAGTATTTATTGGGCTTAGTATTTTTCAGCAAACGTTCTATTCCATTATATAAAATTTCAATTTTGAGCATTGGATGGCCGGCACGATTTGGTAAGCTGTCGGGGGTATTCTGTGAGATATTAGTGAAGATCCTTTGAAAGAAAGAATTTAATTAGTTGGTCTTTTCCAAACTGCCGGTTACTATTTCGCCTTTATCATTTTGGAGTGAATTAACAGTTGACTTATTTCCCTGAGCTTCTCTGACGTATGACCAAAATGCTTTTGGATTCTCTTTCAAAATGTCCGCTAACCTTTTCCTTTTGATTTCATTTTTCCGAAATTCATTCTTGGCATTCTCCCTGCATATATTATAATCATAAGTAATCTCATTCTTATTGTCGCTAGAGATATCATCCCTAATATTTTTCATCTTGGCGTGGCATAGCCTTTGACAGCAGAATGCTTTTATAACATCCACGTTGTACCATCTAGGTTCTGCGTTATTTTATACATTTTTGAGTAATGAACTTGTTGACTGCTGAGCGCGTGATTTCAAGGAAGTGATTCCACGTATCCTCATTATTACGGTGATTACCATCTTTCTTAAAACTTGCAAATTGATTCTGTAGCACGCACTTTAGGGCATTGTATTCCCCTTGTTTAAGCAAGTAAATGTTCTTTTTATGTTTATTTTGGACCCCATGTAGTGAAAACTTAGCATTTAATGTCCTACAGTCACTAAGTCCTTTTATAGTTTCCACAATTAAGACTTTTTCGGGAATATTCGTTGCTTACAAATAAAGAATGTTGTCGCCTCTAAATTGTGAAGTAACAAGTTGATGAAAGGAGTTCAACGTAAATGAATTTAATAGCAATTCGCAGATACCTTTGTCTCTGCCGTCCGTTTTCAATTGATGGGACATCGAAATCTCCACCGATTATAACGTCGCGATCATTTTGTTGGGATAAGAAACCTTTGATTTCCTGATGTAATTCCACTATTGAATCGTCTCTGTCCCGTTAAGCAGTTCTGAAAGGTGAAGCATTGTTTTGGTGCCTAGGTCCATCGAAAACCTATCCGATAATTGCTAATAGAATAATGAAAAATCCAGGCTTCGTAATGAGCGATCGCATGATCTCATTAATATGGTTCATTTTCGATGGTTCTGATAGGTCAGCGCGCTTGCGAATTACGAGTTTGCTTTCCATCAGGAGTGACATTTTTTTTAATCACCACCTCTGCAAACACATTTTTATGCAAATTTCCGCGTTCAAAATCTGTGTAACTGTGTATTAATCGATGCTAATTGTTTCGAAAACTGATCTAGTGCTCACGCGATTCCATTTGCACACAATTTCCTCAACTTATTCGCCGTTATCTTTAGTTACCACCTGGTGCGAGGGCGCTGATAGACTCCGATGTTTCCCTCTTCGCGATTCTTTTAATCACTCGGAAACTTTTGAGTTCGAGAGAGAGAAACGCTCAGCACCTTCCACTCTCTCGGACGACTCTGGCGTTCGTTCGACGAGCCCGTGTTTTCTCGTGCACTTATTCCGTCTGGTTCAAAAGGAGTCACCAACGAACTTTTCTGTACCTATCCTAACTAATACGTTATACTATATTTGTGTTTGTTTGTTGCACACTTATGCCATTCGGCAACACAAGGCACAGATCTCAATTGAAAATATCAACTAGCACACATGGTTTGTATAAATTGTATCGGGAATATTGTCGGAAAAATATATTTGTTACAGATATTGCTACAATGCCTCTCAAAATTCTTCACTAAGTACATCCCATGAGCGTCGACACACTTTTGCCAGCGGTTTTCCCCGCTACTCGAAGGCTCCCTGGTAGGCAGATTCCGGGAGGTCATTAAAGGTACGCGTACAAGCTCTTTGGCGGCACTTAAGGCCCCATTGTGGTTTTTTGAGGGTGAGTGGATTTCACTTTTGGGAATAGGAAATAGTCTACTGGTGCCAAGTAGGGGGACTGTAAAGGGGTTGGGGAATCGTCGCGATGCCGTTGCAGAAGGTCTTTCGCAAGCAGACACTTGACTATGCTCTTGGACGTCCGTTCAAAGACCTTCGGGAGGACGAGTTAAGCGCAGATCTTTCGCATCGCGAAATTTTCAGTGATAATGGTGTGTGCACTGTCACTGTCTTATCAATGCCAATACGATCTGCGATCATGCGCACACTAAACCGACAGTCTGAATTCAGCACTTCACGCAGACACTTCATGAAAAAATTGTTACCGATACTTTTTACACATACCTTATAATTGAGCGCCTTATTCAGCACATGGGAATGTTAACAATGGGAGGTGACATGATTGGGATTGTGCATGCATAGCTGGTGACCTAATGCCCCCTGCCACACGCTCTTGCGGCGGCTTGCGGGGTATTGTGTGGATGTGGATTAATTTATTAATTGATGGGTTACGTTTTTCAATGGCATTCAATCAGGAAAATGAAAATGTTCCATGCAGAACGTTTTCATTCGTCCATTAAAGTACAAAATATTCCAGCTCTAGCCACTGGGCAGGAACGAAAATCCAGATAATGGGCTGGAAGCTTATTTGTTCATTTTCTCCGTATTTCGATCGAATTTCGGCAATAATTTCATTTAATCATGCATGTTTGACGAAATTCATCCACTTACTTGTGATTGATTCATATGCATACGCCTCTATGGACACTGCGACTTTACATCGTGAAGTAATCTGGAGCTAAAATCTTTCAATGCCTAGAAGTGATATCTAATGGGAAGAACGATTCGGAGATCTGAGTTGTAAGCCATTTATTCGTCCCTAGGTAAAACTGACTTGGATGCTTCAGGGTCTCAATGCGTTGGTCTAACCCCATTCCCTTGCGTTAATCAGAAGGCCAGTATTCTTCCATATGGGACAAGGAGCTAAGCATGCATTTGTAAAAGAAATGAAAATGTCTCTTTTACTTGAGTGAACATAAAACAGAGTATTGGCTCTGGATTGGCACGCTGTCGAGGGCAAAGTGAAAGATTAATAATGTTAACTGGACTTAGCGTTAACGTAAGAAACACAAACTCTATGATAGGAAATGAAATCATTGATAAAATAAAAGATTAAATTGATAGGGAGGTACGTATTGACAGATAGTGAATCCGTAGATTAGAGTAGAGATGTTGAGAAAGATAAAAATTAGAAGACAAGGAGTGGTGTACGTATTTGAGAATTAAAGAAGAGACTAAGACGAGGAAGAGAAGGGTGCACTTGAACTTATGCTGAAATCAAAATACTTATCGTAGATTGGGAGAAATTCCATCGATGGGGTTACGTTAACTTCCTATTTTTTTAAATATAAGATACCTGTGTAGTGGTTTTAAAAGAAAAACGATACCAGCTGTTAAGGCCAAGGAAATCGTCTACCGAAACTGTCGGTATGATTAACCAGGCTTACGGGGAGTCAGCCATGTCCAGAAACATGATCTTTCGGTGGCACAAGATGTTCGTGGAGGGCAGAGAAGAGGTCGACGACGAACCACGGCCTGGACGCCCATCAACGACACTCACCGACGAAAATGTGCGAAAAGTTCGCGATGTACTGAACTCTGATCGTCGTCTTAGTGTTCGGATGATAGCAGAGCAGTGTAATGTGCCAAAAACGATAGTGCACGAGATTATTAGGGACCAATTACAGATGCGAAAAAAATCACGACAATGCGCCGTCTCACACCGCGCTTGTCGTGTCGGACTTCTTGGCCAAGCACGGCGTGGCAACGCTGCCGCACCCGCCCTACAGCCCGGACTTGGCACCACCGGACTTCTTTCTGTTCCCGAAGATAAAGAGGAGTTTGAAAGGAACGCGATACGGGACTTTGGACACCGTCAAAGAGGCCGTGACGACGTGTCTTCGAGAGGTTCCCGATGATGCCTTCGCGGGAGCGTTCCAGGAATGGGAACGCCGCTGGAACAAATGTATCGACTCACAAGGGTCCTATTTTGAGGAATATTAGCTTAAGATATGTAAAAGTGTAATAAATTTTTTTTCCTGAGCTCAGTACACTTATCTTCCGGACGAACCCTGTATAGCGGGTCGCGGTGGTCTAGTGGGTAGAGCGTTGGACTACTGACCGGAGGGTCCCGGGCACGATTCCCGGGCAAGGCACTTTGGGCACCTGCAGCTCCACCCAAGCTAGTTGATTTTTCGGGTACCAGATCTTCCTGGGAAACCGTAACCGGCACAGGGAAAGGAACTGGCCCCCTACCCTGATGTGTGAATATTCACACGCCGTCGGGCTTGGTACACGGGTGAGCTCTACCATCACCTACTAAACCGACCTTCGGGTTGATTACTGTGTTTATGGTTATATGTACATGTATGGAAAAATTGTATTCACATGGAAATAGATATAGGAAAAGGGATAGGAACTCATATGAAAGACGAACACAGGATCTCCGTGGTTCAAGTCCCGGTGAAGGAAGTAGCTATATGTAGGCCGAAAGCTTAAATCATCTACTGTGTGAGTGTCCTTTTACGTGTTATCTGTTTTATTCTGTGTTCTATTGTGCCGTCCAAAAGTATATATATATACATATATATATATATATATATATATATATATATATATATATATATATATATATATATATATACACACACATTCAATTACGAAATCCCGCCATAAGGCGCACAAATATTCATCTAAAACATATAGTAGAAATAGGTATAAGGAAAGGATATATAGAAAATATGTTTATATATATATATATATATATATATATATATATATATATGAGTTCTGTTCCTAATTCCTCTTGAGAAAGGTGGTTGGACCACCGAAAATTCGAGAACCAGTGAGTTTTTCCTCTTTTGTGTTTTGGTTTCTGTGTTTGTTATGACTATCAGTGAATTTATATATATATATATATATATATATATATATATATATATATGTGTGTGTGTGTGTGTGTGTGTATGTATGTATGTATGTATGTATGTATGCATGGAAATAGAAAGGACTTTAAGGGAGATGAAAGCAAGTAAGGCCGTGGGGGTAGACAACATTCCTGTGGAACTGTTGAAATGTTAAGGAAAATGTGGGAAGAAGACTCTGTATGGACTGATTCGTAGTATCTACGAGGAAGGAATCTGGCCGGATGAATTTGTGAGGTCAGTTAGTTCCTATTCCGAAAAGGTAATGGCTACATCATGTGAGGACTACTGAACAATAAGTTTGATTTTCCACGCAGCTAAAGTTTTTCTCAGGATCATCAACATAAGGATAGAGAGTAGGGCAAATGATTACTTAGGGGTGATCAGTTTGGATTTAGGAAAGCGAGAGGTACGCGTGGTGCCATTGCAGTAATGAGATAAGCTCGATTATACATTTTGTAAATGACTCAGTTATTATCTTTTTTAGTTACTATTTGTTAGTACCCTGCAGCCACTGCTAGGGTTTGTAGCAGGGAGTGAGTACACACCAGATTAATTTTTACCCGAATATGACATTAACACGGTCGGACAATGTTATTCTCATCACTTCTAGTTAGTGAACAAAATTAAATTTAAAATATATATGTTCTGCATCTAATCTCTCTAATGTTTTTGACATTAACTCCCCTACCGTAGTACGTTGGGCGTAATAATACATTCTCAACATCACTGTTAAGGAGGCGTCCTTCCGATTTTTCAGCATCACGGCATAACAGACATCCTTCCAATTTGTGCTAGAGATTTAATAATTTATTATTGTCGTCTTGTCTCACCAGATGATGCTAGAGTGTATATGTATGAGCTTCATTGTATTGAAACTAATCGACAATAATAAATTCTTTCTTGTGGAATCGCAAAGTATTTGAGTCTTTCTTTGGCCGTCCGCCCATGTCGCAGGCTTCGCTTCCCCTGAGGCTGAGAAGCTTAATATGGCAGCCCCCAATGACTCTAATGCGATACCCCGCGGTATACTCGTATGTTATTGGAGGATAGTGAATTAGGAGGATACGACTCGACATACTTCATTGCCCAACCTCGTACTCGCGCACCAAATAAATATATATTTAAACATAAGGTCTCTCCGAGGGAGTCAAGTTAGCGGTGACTTGCAGGGTACATTAATAAATAAATAAAATACATAGACTATCCACTGAGAAACACATGCATCTTAGAATATAATCTTAACATTGTATACTCATTGTTAAGGAATTAGGCGAAGGAAATTCTCATTATAAGTGTAGAACAGATGGATTAAAATGTCATTTTTTCCACGAACGATAAGGGATCAGAATAACATAACATAACACCCGCCCTAGCGGTGGCTTGCAGGGTACATTAATAAATAAAAAGTTCCACTGAGCATGTACACAGTATTGCCGTTACATTTTCTCCATCGCCATTTCTGTATCCTGCATTTCGGTGTTCATGTATCTGCGTCAAATTCGGTAGAAATAGATCGTTTAGCAATCGTTTACACATCTAATTCTTCACAAAGAATGTCTTGCGCAAATGTGTGTTAATATTTCTGAGGGAAGTCTGTGGGAGCTTCTGCTCTATGTCCCTCTCCGATTCCTAGCCGTGTCACCTAAAATCGCGACTACCCAAATCAATATCTTTCAATCACGCAAGGGCCAAATTAAGTAGGAAAAACAGAGTCTCATCGAGCGGGTACAATTTTTGTCGATTAGGAGATGGAGTTCAATCCATGCGACGCCGGTGTGCCAGTGGTCAGTTAAACGATTTGGCAGAGGAATTCAGCAGGGCGGCGCTAAGACGAGTATCCTTTTTGGCCAATTATTCTCGCATCTTCAGCTCTTGGCTGCTCACATCAGCATGTGTCATGAAGGGCATTTGGCTTTAGCCATCTACACCGAGGTTTTACCCTGCAAGCTCTTGCGGAGACGTGTGGCAGGGATTGTGAGATATAGAAGCCATTAGGGCAATGGGTATTTACTGGCAATAGCATTATTATTTTATTTCCATGCAGTTAAAATTCCCGCACATCGCTTTCCTCACTGTTCTTGTCTCGAATTCTGCGAGGGGAAAAGTTTTCCTAAAATCCCTCAGTTCAGCATTTATTTTCCCTTAAATTCCCTGCGCAGTCTTGCCTACCAATATACGCGGACACTCAAGAAAGTATTATACGTTTCCGTCTGGCGTGGTGGTGGGTAGGCCTTGAGCCACCCATCTTAGTGTGTAAACGTTCCTACACTCAATACGCATCCTACTGTTGTAGTGTGCAGACAGTGGTTCCTTTATTTTGCTCACTGCGAACTGGTAAAATGTGCGCTACAACAGAAAATCCCGCGAGTTGTAATGTACGCAATCTGTGATTAGGTTTTTACTGGCCAAAACCACAAGCCAATTGAAAGTCATGGGCAACTTTGTGAATTGTACGGAAACGGAATAATGGGTGAAAGCGGGAAGTGAGGCAGTGGTGCATTCAGTTTAAATATGGCCACAGCACCAATGTTCAAGACGAGAACCGCAGTGGTCGGCCTAGCCTTTTGACAGATGAACTGACGGATGGCCGGTTCTAGGACATAATGGACATTTGTCCGTTTGGTCTTAAACTAACAACACCACTGACGCATAACACTGTCACTCATCACATAGTCGGTGCACACCAAAAATTTCCCAATGAATGTCAGGAGCATTGAAGCTTATTGCTGAACAAACTTCACATTTGGCGGGAATCCCAATTGTATTGTATATTTTGACTCGCTATTGTAAGCAAACGACAAGCGGCGCGGTCTTCCAAACACTAGATCTAGGCGCATTGCCCTAGTGTGTGTGGGTGTCTTTCAATGCAGAAAACATTCGGCTCCCTTCACTTCTTCCCTCGCTACGCTCAAACGTAGCTTTCCTTCTGGACAGCCCGCGCAATAATCGCCATTCCCTCGTTGCCTGCGTTCAACTCATGCCTGTGATTTGGATGTGTCTACATAATGATACATCTTGCGTCCAATCTTCTAGAGCCCAGCGACTCCCAACTCAGACTATTAAATAATTTTCTAACGCTTTTTCTTCGTTCATACAATTTTTCACAAAACGGGAATCAAGCCTTTGAACAAAGGGATAATGAAGTACCTACTGAATCGCCTTACACAATTCATCGCCAATCCACTATTACCACAGTTTCCAATAGGAGGTCATAAATAGACTTTCAGGCAAAAACCCGTCAATGCGAAAGGCATTTCGATTTTTTTTCTTAATATTACACCTACTCATTCAGAAGCGCTAGTTTTTACCGATTCAACTCCAGTTTCTCATCACTAATGGAGTTCTAAGAATCCAGACTATCGACATTTCCCAAGTTTCCCGAAATTCAAATTGAAAAAGTTGCATTTGCATTTCAAACCAATAGCCTCATCCTGAGTTCTGATTATAATCGAGAAGACAAAAATTCCTAAAGGAGATAGTGCTGATATTTATTTAAGTCCGATGAATAAATTTCGATGCGGAATTTCATACTTTTTATATAGTATATATCAAAACACAGCATTAGCACATTTAATGTTTTTATAACCATTGCAGGCTGAAGAATTTCCGAATAGAAATACATTTGGGGGCCAGCGCCATCCCGAGCCATCGTCACAATAATGCATGCATGTATGCCCGTACGACAAGTCTTCGTTTAGAAGTTCCTCTGTCACATCCGGGGAGATGAACAGATAGCTTTCCATTTTAAAACAGTTGCCATGGGCCAAGGAACGGATTTGTTTGTTTGAACTTCAAAAAAATTTCTTATGTTGTATTTATATATTTTTGTGCCATGGAGAACTTGCCATTTTAGTTTCTATTTCACAAAATCAAATTTTATCCTCAAATGTTTTCAGCGCATAATGTCTATTGAGTTAATTCATCAAGTAATTTAACTAAATAATATTGTGATATACGTGTATACTGGAGCATTTGGACTAGTTCTCGTATTTGAAAAATACAGGTATTTTTAAGAAAATGATCGTGGAATAGGGGTCACGCAATCGTGTAATCGAAGGAAGCATTTGAAAGAAGACGGGTATTTATGGCAAGTACGCCAAGTCAATATTAAAAAAGAATTGCGAATACTTTAATTTGGAGCATATCATTATGCAACCATTTCAGAGAGAAAAAGAAAATCATTCGCCTTGACCGGGATTCGAACCCGGATCCCTCGATATCCGGCCGAGTGCTTTAACCAATTAAGCTACCGAGACGTCCTCTTACACTCTGAAATTTTGGGGGCTTTAAATGAACAAGATGTTATGACGAAATACCGTACATACAATGCCACAGGCATTCGGAGTCGTGCGCGACGCGCCACAGCCCACGATGTTAATAAAGCCAATTTCAAACACTTAGGCTGTTCAGGGATCCGGGTTCGAATCCCGGTCAAGGCGAATGATTTTTACTCTCTGAAATGGTTGCATTATAATGCGCACATAGCGGGTGACTCCGTTAAAGTTACTGTTACAGTTTCTTGAAAAATGCAGCATATCACTCTGTTGATCCTAAACCTGGTTCTTTGAGGCAAGAAAGAGGCAAGGATATGTTGTTTGGAACCTTATGAAATGCGATAATGGAGGAAGTAAATTGGGACGATCTAAGGACAAAAATTGAGTAGGAGTTACGCCTCTATGGAAAACTTTTAAAATATTGGTAAACAATTATCAACGACTAAAATATTACCGGCCTCAAGAAATTACCGACGGAGTAGCGGGGAAGTTTTGAAAGCCTACAATTCATAACTTATAATTTAATATGAGTGTTTTATTTGTCAATAATATGAATAATATTTTAAAAAGTAACAAAATTTAATAATAAGTCAGCAAAAAATGCTCGGAAATTTTCCAGCAATTGATTGTATAATATTTATGTTGAATTAAATCACGTCCGTCGGAGTTGAAATATTATTGGCTTGGGGTGTGTACTCACTGCTCAGTGGCTTATTTCTCAGTCTGAGTGAAAACAGCAGTCTGTGAGAAAAATATCTTACATTGCACCATCTTAGAGAATGGCTTTGAATGTGTGTCACTTTTGGTTGTTCCAGTATGACAAATCAGATTGCGGTCGCAGCAGTCAGACTTGTCGTATGTAAATGTTCTGTAATAGGAATGGCAACATTGTGGTTCCGTCGCGTGTTTGTTTGATCCATAATCTGTGCATAAAATGGTGATCAAATACTTTGGAAATTATCTAGCAGGTCTTTTTTCGTTTCAGTTTTCAGGACTTGATTGTGTAGCATGGTGTGTACAAGATGGTTTTGTTGCGGAATCGTTTATGTGATATTATATTTGCAAGAGAATAATCAGCCTAATGAATGCATTTCGTTGCAGTTGGTTGCATCTAAGCTCCTTTATCGCTTCGGTAATGTATTTGGCATTAAAGCTTTCGACGCTTAATTGTAGGTGTGTTCCGAAACGGAAGAAATGGGAACTATGAAATAGTTTTCGAATAACTAATAACCACCTCCTTGAATGGTCTCCATGACTTCTTAAACGGAGGAGAGACTTCAAAGGAAATTATGGGAATTAAAGGCTGTGAAGCTAAGTTAAGGAGGATGATCATGTTATTGGAAGAGAGTTAATGACTTCACTCGTCGAGTGCGCTAATAGCATTATTGGAAAGAAAAGTCGGAAATGAGTTTCGAAAGCAAAATTTGCATTACAACAGAAATATTGACTGCTAAAGAAGCATGCGACATGGACTTATGGCTGCCAAATGCTATATCTCCTTAAATTCTATCTAATGACCCTGGAGTGATGGGATGTTACGATGAATGTGTGCACTACTGTGGATTGGGGTTTGCATGTGTGTGTTGGTTTTGAATGCGGTATTTCTTTTTTCCTTTTTTGGGTGATGACCTAACACCCCCCGCCACACGCCCTTGCGGCGGCTTGCGGGGTATTATGTAGATGTAGATGAGTGTAATTGTTAATTGCAAAGTCCTTAGAATTTCGTTATTTAAGCTAAATAATGCCAATAAAAAAGTCTTTTACTCGTAATTATAATCATTTGAAATGTTTACTGAAACTACTAAGTAATTTCACTCAGTCATTGGGAAATATTTGCCGGATAACAAACACATTTGGAATATTTATCAAAATGATTCATTTTCTTTTCATATTAAAACTTATGAATTATGATATAGCATATAAATAGAATAAACAATGAATTCCCTGTAATAATAAGAATAGAGATTGCCTTAATAAATATAACCAAATAATTACTTCCGTATAATTTGTTTAGTTTAGTTAAATGTGCTACAACTTTGTAGCACATGTCATTTTACGTACAGTCTTTATTTATTTGAATAAATATTTATTAGTGTGAAATTTCAATTAATGTATTATTGGCCTCTCATAATATATGTGAGTAAGTTCGTACGAAATGATTCTTCATTTTAAAATCATAATATTTCGCGCTTTCTTCGAACTCGGAATTCGTTTGTCAATTTACTCCCAAGTTCTCAAGGTGTGACGTCATAACCGTTGTTATGCACTCGTGAGTGCCGCCATTGTGTCCGCGTTCTGTAGATGGAAATGTTACGAATCTAATATCATCTGACACCCTGTTTGTCACAGATTAATTATAATCTGTTTTTCTAAGCAGGAAAAGAGCACAGCATATATACACGCACTTTCTTCCGTTGATATGGCCGGTTAGTTGAATTGCTAGGGTTAAAAATCTCACCTTCCCGCGACCTAAATGTGATTCGTAACAGTCAACTGACAGTAAAAATTTGAATTTTAGATGTGGAATGTTTTGTTATAAATGACGCTATTATTATTTATGTTAACTAAATTTGCCTCCGATTGAAGTGTATTTCATTGAATTTTGCTTGGTTTGCAGCTTATGGGGAAATTCAATGGTGCTTTTCGCAAGTCAAGGGGACGCTCGAAGATGATGTGACAGAAGGTAAGTTTAATTCCCGAGGGTTAACGTTAAAGTCAATAGTAAATATTAGCTATCATGTTATCTGTTTTCATGAATTTGATTTATTGGTGTACACTGGCTATATAAAATGAATACTTGATAAATGGGAGAGTTTGCTTCTGGTATCTTGCAATCTTTATTCCCTTGATACTACTTGCTGCTAAATTGGTAATTTAGCTGATGTTATTAATCTTTAATCAGATTTCCTACTTATGCGAAGTTTCAAGCTGATTTTTAGTTGTACTGAGAATTTTTTAGACGTCCCAATGTGTTGTTGACCTTTGAATTTCGCAACATATTACCCTAGGTGCCGGATATAGCACTGACGTAGGTATTTAACATGAAATTTAATTCTTTCCTTAGCCGATATAATATCCTGTGTGGAATTCAACCACGATGGCGATCTTCTTGCTACCGGAGATAAAGGAGGCCGGGTGGTTATTTTTCAAAGGGATCCTATTGTAAGTTCTGCATTTATGTTTACATTTCATTTTAATATGTATGTCATTCTTTCAAAACAACATTTTCCAGAATTTTTTACTTTATTCATGTAACGAGACGTACTGACGACAGTATTGCGTTCACCTTATCTGATAATGTTCTTTCTAGAAAGTCGTCTCAATAAAGTCATTTATTTTGGTATGGGTATCATTTTAACATTATTAAACAATGTTATGGTTGAAGTTTTCAATTGAAATTGGATGAATAGGCCAGTTTCGTTAGGTGTAATATTCTTTTTTTTATTTCTGGCCCATTTTGGATAGCATGCCTGCAATCCAATTATATTTTTCAGAAAAGTGAGTAAATACAGTTATGTTATTTAACTTCCTTCCAGTTAATGGCTAGCCATCTTTTCATTCGAATTATGCACCTCTCTGCCCATGGCAATCTGACTTCAAAATTCAAAGTTTTACACTCATGATTTTCGTTCCTTGTGACGTTAAAATCAATACACACTTTGAATTTTGAGAAGCACTGAAATTTTTTCAAACTCTTATTACCTTCTGAAATTCTCTTGTAACAGTTACAATGTGTTACAATGTTTTAATGTATATAGTGATGCAGTACTTGCGTTTTCCAAAGTTCTAGTTCTGATGAAATAAGCCATTGTCTCACAAAATGAGTGTCATTCATTAAAAGCTAATGTACATGGTTGTCCAAATGCCCTCATTGCTATATTGTTCTGTTGCTGATTTTCTAAATATTCATATGTTTTATTTACTTACTTTACACCAATGAATTGCTCTCTCTCTGTAAGATTTTTCTTTTTTGATATGGCACTGGAGTCACTTGCCAGAGTTTTTATGAAGTGCAGTGAGGAGTAATGGCTGAATTTGACTTGAACTATTAAGAAAGCAATTTCTGTGAATTAAAATAAACTTCTCCTTTTCTGCTGAGTGAGGCATAATTAGTTATAAACGTTATCATTTTTGCCCTCTTTTTAAGTGTTGTAAAGCAATTCAATGAGATGTAGTTATATGGGTCCCAAAATTTCAAATTTATTAATGTCCTCTAGGTAAAGCTTTCTAGCATCAAAATTAGTTGACCAAATTGGTCCATAGTTTTAAATCAACATTCTAGTGAAGCGAGAAAGCTTGCTTATTGGGATTGGAAACAGTGTTTACCAAAGACTATCTGGAAGGCACTTTGTGAATTTTATCTAAATTTTATTTCTACCTTCCTCTCTTATTATTTTCAAAATGGCTACTATTCATTCTTTTTCTAAAATGCTTGCTCTACCAAGTTTCCTCTGAATGTGCTTCATCACCCACTTCTTTTTATGTTAAGGACAGAAAAGGGATCTTAAGTGGAATGTAAAGTTCTTCTGGAAAATATTTGTGTGTTTGATGTGTCTGTGCTTGTGGACTTGGTAATGTGTGCTTGATCAAAAAGAAATTGTGGTTTTTGGTCATTCTCTCATTTTAAGTCATGTCCTCCTATTTACAGTCCAAGAGCACCATGCCTCGCAGAGGGGAGTACAGTGTGTACAGCACTTTTCAAAGCCATGAACCTGAATTTGATTATCTGAAGAGTCTAGAAATTGAAGAAAAAATAAATAAAATAAGATGGTTGAAAAGAAAGAACCCGGCTCACTTTTTACTTTCAACGAATGGTAATGGCCAATTTTTTATCTTTCTGGTAACTCTTTAAGTTTAATGTACATGTGTGTGGTTGTTGAATGATCTAGTTAGTTCTAGTGAACACCAGCTCATGGCTATTGCTAAACCCTATCTAGGTCCAAAATAAAGTTCATCATCATAGTGATGTGCATATATTGGTAATACATGCAAGCAAAAATCATTTTGATAAAAGAACCAATGTTCAACTAAAACCAAAAGGTTGATTATTTGAGTGTTTAGCATATATTATGTCAACTAATGGAGCTATATCAATATATCCTACTTGTCACTTACTATACTTGCATGGAAAGGAAATATATGACATCACTAACCTAAACACATCATATACACTAAACGCGAACCCATTATGGCACTGGTATTTCATGATTCCTTGTTCTGAGAGCAGGGAATCATCAACTCCTCCATGCTCTGGCAAATAACATCTGCATTACGACATTAGAAACCAATGTAACCATTCATTAGTTACATTTTTTTAGGACAGGCAAGCTCCTTAGATCTGCTGTAGGGAACCAGTTATATATCGTTATCAACTTTCTGGGGCTATATTTTACACATTAAAAGTTCAGATTAATATATTTATCAAATTAGTCAATTCTATAGATTTAATTGAACTGATAAATAGAATCTTAACACATTTATAGACTTAGTGTTGAATTAGTTCAAGGGAAAGTTCTTCATTAAAAAAATATTTTATTGGTGATAATAATGAATTAGCTAAAGTTGATCAATAAAACAGTTTCTGGCATAACTTGGTGGAAAATCTTCATACTGACTTTTAATAATCAAACCACTTTACTTTTCCACATAAACTTTTTAATTTTTACAACCCAGGTTTCGTTATGACATAACATCATCAGGTCTGATGATGTTATGCTATAACGAAACCTGGGTTGTAAAAATTAAAAAGTTTATGTGGAAAAGTAAAGTGGTTTGATTATTAAAAGTCAGTAAAGTTGATCAATTCACATTTTACGGGGTATATATTTTTAATGTTCAATTCATTAAATACGTATTAATTGAATGCATTGGAAAATATTTTGATGTAATTTCATTATTTCTCAATTGGTATGGGAATCACATGAACCATTTAGTGGGGAAGTCCAAACTGTTCTTATACTCCAAAGTGTGCTCTTTAGTAAGCCTGCTTCTTAAGGGCCAGGGGGAGTACATAAGTATAACTTTGACATATAAGTGCAAACCAATTTTCAGGAAAATTTTATTATTCTTGATTATTTATCCTGCATCAGGGTGAGAAAATGGTTGCCTCGGCTACAAATTTTGATAATATCACTGTTGACTTAGGAGTAAGCAATGGAGTTTAATATTTCGTTGAGGGTGCTTGTTAGAAAAAGCCCAAATAAATCATAAATTTATACTATGTGATGCATTTAGTTTCATCTCACACATAGTGCTGCTGCAAAGCTAATATGCGTTGGGTTAAAAGGGATGTTGACCCTCGACTAATGCTTACATAAATTGTATCTCTCCTGTTAATCTCCCAGTTCACAAGCATTCAACCTCGAATAGTACTAGAGTGTCGCTAAGAAATTGAAAAGAGTTACTTTTGACGAAAATGTCAATTATGTCAATATTATTACAGAACTGAGTGTCACATAAAAAGTTAAAATGGTATCATGGGATCTTGAGAGAGAAGATTATAGCATAGTATTTCATTTAGACTGGATGTCGTGAATTATGCTTCAGTACACAGAAAAAAAGGCAACTGAAAGGTATTTTGGCCCAATAATGACGAATTTCTGCAATTCTATGTTGAATAAACAATGATGTACGTGTAGCTGCTTATTTTTTTAATTTTGCAATTCAATTTTCTTCATATTGAGTATTAGCTTAAAAATACTTGGATTCTATTGTCTTATCCAAGCATTGATCATTAAGTTGCACGTGAAAAATCAGGGTGCATCTTATGGGCTGGGAAATGTGGTAGGTGGTAGAAGTTAGTGCAATTGCAGGAGCTTAAGTGAACATATCAAGGTTTTAATGTTAAATTTGTAAGTAGAATCGCTTTTTTCATTTCATTGTCAATGTGAGAAGTTCATAGCATTCATTCATTCATTAGTAATTTAGAATATATCTTTTTGAATGAAGCAGTAATCAACCCACAGACCTGTTTTTATTTCTTTACAATTATGAGCGAGATCAGGGTTGTGTGCTTCATGGATATTATTCATTTAATCTTCCAGCACACATTAGTATTTTGTGCTTCATGCCCAATATCTCAATTAGGCTGCCAATCATTCCTTACAATCTCTCATATGTAAAAAATGGAATTAAAATCTTTTAGGTGATGGCACCATTTAACACAGTGTGCTGTAATTCCTGCATTCCTTTAAGTGCTGACTGCAGTCCACTAAATCACTATTTAATTTTTGTTATGTATAAAACAAAATAGAAATATTTTATGATATTGAGATAATTTTTTGTCAGCAATTACTCCTAAAGTTAAATTTATTTCATGGTTTTACCAATAGTAAAATAATGTAAATGTGCAATTTGGTCACAGATTATGAAAAACATTTTGGTTGAAAATATATTGCTGAAGAAGTTGTGTTATAAATAACAAAATGGGTTCGATTGAGGCAGGGGCCATTTGATGTAGATTTTGCCCAAATAAATACATCTATCTAAACTGCAAGATAATATTAACCCTAATTGCAGTGCATTATTAACTTTCCAATAATGCTCGTGTCTCAGTAATTTGTGTCATTGTTCAGTAAAATTATTAGAAAGGGCAAAGGAGGGTCATTGGTAGGTTTTGGGAATGAGACGGATGGCAAGTGAAAAAGACAAAGGTATTGGCATTGCATGCACCGTCCAAACCTATTTTCACTTCCCAAGGGGTCTTCACTCCCATATGTTGAGCCATTCCTTGCTATTATTCCCCTTCTCCCTGTTACGAAGACAAAACTTGAATGATTTCCAACCAACTGTGACTGGCACTTTGTACCTACTTAATTTATTTGAAAATTTTGTTTTAAAATTTAATCTGTCCAAACAAAGAACCAGAAAAAAATGATTCAATGAAAAAAGTTTCTTGTTCTTTATTTGAGTCTTGTTCTAAGGATTTTCGTCTTCATCGGTAGAGTTTTAGCTGTAATGTAAAATCTATTGTAAGCCAACCTTTTTTCTTCAAAACAGACTTTCAAATTAAGCATACTGCTTAGAATCAAAAGTATTGAAAAAATTGAAGAAGTCGATCTACTTCCCACAGTGCAACAACCAGCAGTTAAACTAAATTTGAAGAGATGCGAGTGTTTTTGCATAGGAGAATTATTAAATATGTAATCAGGTGAGAATGATTCAGTGCTTCAATAGAACAAATAAGACTTCAATAAACAATTGATGCATCTAAACTAATGGAAATTTAATATTATCCCTCAGTACTGTTTGTGAACTGCAGTCTTAATTCATACATGGTGATTATTTGGTTATAGTAAAAGCCTTTCTAGAAAAATAAGTCTTAACCTGGAATGCCACTCTCGTTCACAGTGTGGTGGTAACTAAGAATATGAAATGTCTGAAATGAGTTATTTATGGTTTAAGTGATGTATGCCACTTGTGGGTGCCTAGTTTCAATTTCAGAAGGACAGCTGTTTATGAGTATTTTTGTTTTTTTTTAAACTTAACGTAAAGCGGAGTTCTCTGCATACTTCAATTCTTTCAGGAGACATAACTTGGACAGGTACAGGATTTAAGTTGTGATATTTCCAAGCACTGTAAAACTACCATTCTACCATTTAATGAAATGTAATATGACTTGAGTTATAGTGGTTATGGAATGGTAATGGGTGTATGATTTTTAAGTCTTGGGCAATGGTGCCCCAGGTTTGATATTGTGTAGTTGGATGAATTTGAGTTTTTATTTTGAATGTGGATCAAGTGCAGAATTTAGGCTAAAATTATTAAAATGCTTCTATAGTTCTGTTGATACCAAGGCAGTCAAAGTGTAAGCACTGTCAGGTAGGAAGAAGGAAATATAAATCAGGAAAATTATTTAATGACCCAAAGAAGATTCAACAGGAGTTAGGAGGAGTGTATTGAGGAACTGTGTGGTAATGGCCAATAAGATGTAGATGAAGATAGCTTAGGTCCAGGCATACTTGATGGCAAGGGTATTGATGGAATCGAAATCAAAGAAGGGTATGTGGGCCCATTGAATCATGTTGAGATTTCAGAAAATGTGGGAGGGTGTTTTAATGAACTAATTAGTAGCATTTATGGAGGAGGAATTTGGCCAGTTAATCTCATCAGATGTTGGTTCCTTTTTAAAAAAGAGGATGGAGAAGAGGGCAAGGGATTGCTCAGGGTGACCTGTTTGGGTTCAGAAAAGGGAGAGGCCTATGGCTCATAATGGCATAGTCCACACGCATCATGCACTAGGGTACCATAGGAGTGATGAGGTATTAATAGAGAGGAACATAGAATGCAGTCAGGATGTATTTGTTTGTATCATAGATTTTGAAAATGACTTTGATAGTGTATTGGGAAAAATTAATGAATTTATTGTAGAAAATAGGAATAGATTGGAGGGGCAGGAGGCTAATCTGTAACCTGTGCATGTCTCAGATGCTCCGGTGTGAGTGGGGAACAGAGAGTCCGGATGGACAGTGTTAGGAACAGGTGTAAGGCAGGGTTGCCCATTATCATTGGTGCTGCTTAACATGTATGTGGAGGATATGATTGAAGAGGCATGGGAAGAACTGGAGGTAGGAATGAAAGTCGGCGGGGAATTTGTAAAATCAGTTTGGTTGCTAATGACCAAGCTTTAGTGTGTCAGTCAGCCAAGGGGTTGCAAGCATTGCTGAGTGAATTGGGAATTCAGTGTGATAGGTATAGAATGTGAATAAATATAAGGAAAGAAAGGTGATAATGTTTTAGAGAAAGCGAAAGGTCAAGTTAAATATTAAGGAGGGCAGAAATTAGAACAGGTGGAACAGTTGACCTATTTCTAAGTGTTTTGGACAAATATGTCCTAAGGATTAGGGAAAAGGAGGAAGAATTACATTAGGCAATAATTCTTTCATAAGGATGGAATTGATGACTGGAGCATTAGGTAAGGATTTTAATAAACAGCTCATTAAAAATTATATCAGTGTGGTTAAGCTAGGCAATGCATAAAGTTGAGACTATTAAAATGTATTAGTGAAGAGGTGTGGAAAAGGTGATATGGGCAGAAAGGAAAACAAACTAGGAGAGCGGATTGTCAAGAGAGACCTGAAAGACGTTGCAGCAAAGATTGATGACAAGCATTTTTGTTGGCGTTGGGATATTGAAGATTATGATAGGGGATTGATTGTATTAGAAGTTGGATGGAAGAAGGAAGTAGAGGAATTACGCAAGAGGCATGCATTTGCAGTGTTGAATGCCAAGTAGCATTTGATTAGGAGATGCATGGAAATGTGTTGTTGAACCATTGCATAATGTCTCCATCTATAACCTACTTTAACCGATAGAATACCAATCATACTACTATGAATGAATCTATGGATTTACTAGGGAAATGTTACTTTCCAATTGTATTCACCAATAGTTGGTAACAAAATTTGCAGTGTTTGATAAAAATATTGCAGACCTAGGAAAATGGGAATTAATCAGTGCAAGCATTTGTAGATTTTCATCGCACTCCAATAATCCTCATTGTCCCAAGAAAGCATAATTTAGGCATTGTATTTATATAGAATTGAAATCCTTGATAAACTGATCTCATGAGTTCATTGACTTTAATAAGAGAAAATGTGAAACACTTTGTGCTTTCCTTCATATGACTGAGAGGCGGCTGACAATGAGGTGACCTGCAAAGACAGCACACCCGAATACATGATGAAGTTTGCAGCCTTAATTATTCTTTTCCAGTCTAGGTATGGATTAAGACCCCCCCAAGTTGGGCACTGTTCTTGTTACAAGAACTGTGCATAAAATGTGAAAAAGATTGAAGAGTGGCAACTAATATTAATAAACTTTTTTATTTCATATGGTGTCCTCAGCTTCAGAGGATTAATTTCTGCCTTTGTGATTGCATACATAGATTTTTTTTTCATAGTCACTTTAGCAAGTGTTTGACTAATGCCAGTATATTGTCGTAATTGTCCAATGAAGCCACCCATTATTATCTTACACATACTGATGAACCTTCAGTAGCTGCACAAAGTGTATGCAGTGTGTAATGCGCATGTTTGAGATATTTTCTAACGCAACTTCAAAATCACATTCACCTCTCAAACTAGGCCAGCCATCTTTCGTAGAAATTCTCCAGCTGGAGTTAAAGGGGAAGATTGGATTTGCATTCCGCAGACTTCATCAAAAGAGAGATAAACATAGCTTGAGTCAACAAACTAGTTACAAAATAGCCCACGCGTCAGTGAGTGGACAGGCAGTGACCAAAGGAATGCATAGCTGTAGAACACAGGAATGATGTAAAAAAGTGATGCAAGGGTGTAAGATGCCGTATTCAAATAGAAAACGGGAGATAGTCGTGGCCATTCGTTCAACCAAATGGCAAAAGTCATAGTAAGAAAACAAGCTATTTATTTCAAAGATTTTAAGTTTACCTCAACTAATGAACTGACATTTACTCCCAGGTAAATAGTCCATTTAATTGATTAAAAGTTTGTTGAAAATGCAAATATTTCTTGCTCTGAACTGTAATTTAACTTATCGTCTGAGAAATTGAAGCACTCAGCAGTGGTAGAAGTAATACAGGCTGAATTATTCATAGATCAAAGTTCTAAATCCTAAATTAGATAAAATTACTGTTTTTATTCTTTTTTCACCTACATTTCAAATCTTCTCTGACATTGACAGCATATGCTGCATGTACTTGTTGCAGCTAACTACTACTCTCAAGGGGCCATTGAGAAAACAGATAGATGTCCCTGCCAGATGGGAATTTAGGCAGCATTTCTCTTTTATTTGCCTCAGTCATAAAAACCTGACCATACTCTACTAAATGAATATCAGGAGAGTTTGCACTTTCCACAACTCTCCTTATATTCATTATGAAGAACTTCCACGACCTTAAGCCTGAATCTGTTGATCTTATACTCGACTAACCACATTGTTTAATAATCATTTTTGGTCATCATTCTCACTTAATCATTTTTGTTTTTAAAATGGTAATTCAAACCTAGTGTCATGGTTTTATCATCTGCATTTCACTCCATGATAATCCCTTAGAAAAGTGAGTAGAAGTTAGTTATAAGAATGTTTATTTGGGTTGCTATTTCTGCACCATTAAATTTTAGATTAGGGATTCACAGTTATTAGCCTGCAGTTTTCTAATATTTGATGAGGAAGGTGGTTTCAGAGAAAAAGTTAATAGTTATTGATCTTGTGTGTCCAAGTAATAAGATAAAGATAATATGCTTGGAGGAGAGGTTAAAAATAAGTGCATAACCTTCCTGTTAATTGCTATTGGGAGTGGGGAGTATGCAATGGATCTAGTATCAATCCTTAGGGCTTACGTAGGTACACTCTGCTTACATTTTGGCAGTGGGTGGTGGAATGCACTTGCCTGAATCAAGTAGTATGAGTGTTCACATCTGCATTTAAGATAATCATTTCATTTGTTTAATGTACCTATAAATTCTTGACAGAAAAAGGGAAGCCTTTGCCAGAAGCGGAAATTTGTCTATTTTAATCACCAGAGGAGTAATATTATGACTCGTTGTTGAATGTTGCAGTTAGATAGTTGACAACAAAAGGTAACTGCTGGTTAAAAATGTGACCATACTCTATTTACTAATGTTGAGTACAAAACTGTAAGGTATCAAATTTTTTAAATCCAAAAATTTTGGAAATCTAATGGATGTGTGGACTAAAAGATAGAGAAATGGTAATGCAAGCAATATCAACTTACTTTCCCTGTGGAAATAGTTAAAAGTATAAATACATAACGGAAGTAGATCAATCAGAGAACGGAATGGAAACAATAATAAATCCCTAATTTTGAATATTTTTGTAAAAAATTTAGATTATGATTTGTAATTTAATTTTGAGGGGGGTGCTCCATTGCTGAAATGGTATAAGTATTGTAACATGTTCTCTTTAAATAAGATTTAATTGCTCCTCACTCTAGTCACACTATATATGACGACTGTTCTATAAAAGGTGATCGTAAGTTTTTTGCAAATAAGTAATGTTATCTTTGTTGCTTAATGTGGGCGTGCTAAAAATTTCATTGATTTGACTCCAGTATGGCATTAACAGTAGCCCCAGAACGTGCCCTACTTTTTACCATAACTTTACTTCAAATATACCTGTTATTGCTAATACCTACTGTTTAAGAAGAGAATACATGTTCACATTTTTGTGTTATGTTATTTCGAGCTTATGAGTATATAAGTGAGTAGTGATAGGTCCTTCATTTACCTACCATTAGCCTATAGACTATTGATAATAATAAAAAAAATCATTAGCAAGGTGATAATGTTTTAGAGAAAGCGAAAGGTCAAGTTAAATATTAAGGAGGGCAGAAATTAGAACAGGTGGAACAGTTTTTGCATTGCCACTTGCATACCAAACCAACCTGATGGTTGGTTTGGTATGCAAGTTCACCCAGTACTAAGTCGTACATGGCTGTGCAATTCACACATTAACAGGGTAATAAGGGGGGCCAGTTCCTTTCTTTGTGCCATCTATGGTTTCCCAGGAAGATCTGGTGCCTGAATAATCACACTGCTTGGGTGGAGCTGAAGGTGCCCTACAAAGCTAGCCTGCGAATTGAGCCCACTCCCTCCTGTCAGTTGTCAAATGCTCAATCCCTGGACCACCGCGACCCAATTGCTAATAATATTTATTCCTAAATCATGGTTACAATATTAATTAGTTTCCTTGTGGCAAGTTCAATTTAAAGCGTTGTTTAAAATGAAAGGTAGGCGTGCATAGATCTTAGGTATGCACTTTGAAGGGGGCTTCTTAATGCCCTAATATCTATTCCAGAGTATAAGGATAATGAATTTCAAAGTCTAGGTGAAGTTGTTGAATGAGCAGCACTGTTAGTGGGGCAAGTTTTCATTTTCATTACTTGATTTTGCTTAGTGTTTTCTACTTAGATTAGGAATAGTTATATTAATTATTTTATGCTGTTGAAATTACATATTTTACAAACTAGGGTAAGGTAATTTTTAACAAAATTATGTGTTGGTGAAATCAGAGAAATCATTTCAACTTTCGGTTTATCTTTTTCGTAGTAGCATATTTTCTTTTCACATTGATTTTTCTTACCAAGGAGCACTTAAATGTCTACCCTTTCATAGGTGTGCATAGGATATTTCCAACATGCTCCCATGATTCTCCATTTTAAGATGGCTTCAAGTGCCCTTTTGTTGGCCTTAACATATGAGACATTCTTTACAAGATGGCTGATCCCTCCAAAGAGCCCTTCAAGGGCACATAGATGTCATTTGGGAAACTACTTGACTGAGAGCTACCTTGATTTTATATTGGCTCAACATGTGTGCATCTGTAAACAAATATCTTTTTTAAAGGAGTTTAGGTGAGGATTTTTATATACTTATTCTGAGGTTGCTTGTCGTTCGATGATGCATAATGAGTTTTGAGGGTGTGGACATAAAGACTTTTCCATTAATGAGCCATATTATGTCAGTGTGTTCAGTAGCACCTATTGTCTCACAATGGCATAATTGAACGATAGTAACTAAGTTATTTATTTATACTATTGCGGACAAGAGTATTTTCGCAAGCAGATGCAAATGCACCAGATACAGTGAAATTAACACACCAACACATTAACAGTACACAAACTTCAAGCATTCAATAATATTCTAATAAGAGTACGGGTCCATCATTGTAATGCTGAATTGCAAGACTATTTATTGAAGTCTGGAAACACTGAGCACCTTATTCCTCATAAAAGGTCCGTCATGTTTTCAAGAAATCATGGTGGTGGTACACTAATGGGTTTGTGGTAAGTTAATCGAAAGCCCACCCAGGTGAAACAAAAGGGGTAAGACAAATAACAAAAAGATTTCTATGTATTTGCAAATTTTCAAAGTGTGCAGGTCAAAATTTTCTGTCAACAGCAGAAAGACTTCAATAGTGTATATTCATCTTACTTGGGTGTGAAAATATCAGTATTATTTCAATTTTTCATGTCGTCAAGCTAATTACAGAGCATTGTGATTAATATTGGCCAGTGCCAATTTCATCAAGAACCTCAATTTGAGTTTATTTATACCAAATTGAACTTTTCAAAGCATAACAACCATATTGCCTGACTAACTTGCAGTGAAGTCTAACAGATGGTTCATCCTAAAACTATTAACTGGGCGTTTAACTGAACTAAATTTGTTGCCCAGTAGCTATAGCTATAATACCAATGTTAGATGTAAAGTCATTAATGGCATGTGGAAAACATTACAAGTGTAGTGTGTCCAAGTTTATGTAGAGTTGGCAAATATTTTGAGCAATTTTTTGTTTGCTTTAGATGGACAGTTAACTGGCTTGGAGTAAGAGATGCATTTGTAGGTATGGCAGTGTTTTGGCCTGTTCTCCCCTCCACCAGGCAAATGCCTCTCTGAGAAAATCTGAGCTGTGAAAGTGGGAAATGGTTAGGCAAAGCCTACCTTTACTCTCCTATATAAGTTGAGCAGGTAGAGTCATCAAAACTTCCACCATCAATGTTTAGAGGAGTAACTAGCATATTGGCGATGGTGCCCTTGTATTATATTGTTGCCTTGATATTATTTTTTTTCCCTTTAATTGCCCTCTTCTCAGCTTTAAATGACTCCTTTTCCTCATTTGACTTTACTACAGTGAAATCTGTGCTCATCTTCCATAAATGTATGTTTTCTTGCAGATAAAACGATTAAACTGTGGAAAGTGTCGGAGAGGGACAAACGGGTGGAGGGGTACAACACCAAAGAGGAGAATGGGCAGATGAGGGACCCATCATGCATCACATCCCTCAGGGTGAGAATTTGGTTCCCCCTCGATAGTTGCTTGTCTAGGGTGCCACTGTTAAATAGTTAATTATTAAGACTTCTCATACATGAAAAACCAATCATTTGAAGATTTAAATTCATGTAAAATGAAACAATGCACAGTAGTCTGCTGACTGGAAAGTATTGAATGGAAATGCTGGGTATTATTGCAAATTGCAGATGATGTAGTATATTTACAAGCTATTGTGTGGCCTTCTTTTAAATGGCACTTAATAACAATCTTGTCTGTTAAACTATTGTATGGAAGAATATGTAATGTTATTCATGGTAGGTCATATTATATCCAATGATGGACCCAACTGTTACCAATGATTTAAGTGTGAACTATTTTAATGTTTTAGAACCATAAGTGACCTTTAAAACCCATTAAGGACTTACTTTTGGTTGATGTTAAGCTTTCAATATTGAAAATGGTAAAAAGGTGCAGTTTAAAGTAGTTGCCCTACCCCTAAACTGCAGTGTTAAGCGCTCTTGTGTTTAACATGCAGTGAGTGCGTTGCAATGCTATATATGCTCTTCCTCTGGTTTCCTGAAATAATAATATTCTTTTCTATTGAAGCAGTTGCCATATGATTTACAAGGGCAGAATGAAATGTGGGACCATTTCAGAGAAATAGTTATGAGCAATTTTAGAACTGTGTGCATAAGGGTTTTTGAATCCCTTTATTAAAAGTCATGCCTTGAGAGGAGACATAATTCCACAGGATTTGAGTGATGAATTTTAGAAAGGAATGAACTTATACCAACTATAAAATATAAACTGATAAAAGAAATCTTATCTAAATTTGCAATTGATTTCTGACTCTCCCATGATCATGCCAAAAAAAATAAGCCGCAGAACCGTGCTCCTAGGAGCTCTTCTGTCCCATGCCTGATCCTTCTCCTTGCTGTTGCTTTCCAACCAAATGGTCATGACAAATTTGCCATTGAAAACAGTATAATGTTGTGCAGAGTGAAAAATATCTCACAAACATATCTTCTCAAACTAAACCCCTCTTAATTAACCTTGCCCTTCACTTCTGATGTGGACAGCAAAGGTGAACTAACTTATGTTTTTCTGAATCAATATTTAAATTAATTGACACCAAGGTCTGAGGTGAACACATTGAATGTCATTTGACTGTGCAACCCTTGTGGTTGATGCAATAACTTTTTGAGGTGGTCCTTGTATATTTCATAATTGAAATGGGGTCTCTTGTTTCTAATTCCCTTCTGAAGGTATCTTGTTAATTCATGTATTGATAGAAGAAGAGTACCAGTTTTACAATTTTGGATTGATAGTTTTTAGTGTAAAACATTAGCAGAGGCATGTGTTGTGTGACTAGTGCAATTTCTGCAAAGTCTGCAATTTAAAATGTTAACTTAAGTGTGAACTTATTAAGGTGTCTGTAACATAATTTTTTAGCTTGAATTGAGCTGAATAGATAAAATACTCTAGATCAGTATTCTCTCAAGAATTTGCTATGCAAAATGTAACTCTGCATTCTCTTTTATTTAAGGTTCCAGTTATAAAACCCATGGAATTGCTGGTGGAAGCATCCCCTAGGAGAATATTTGCCAATGCACACACTTATCACATCAATTCAATTAGTGTTAATTCTGACCAGGAAACATATTTGTCTGCTGATGACCTTCGGATCAACCTTTGGCATTTAGAAATCACAGACCAAAGCTTCAGTATCCTTTGATGTTTAACGTTTTTAGTTCTCTTTTAATTTTTTTTTACATTGAAGCACTTTTCTCATTGTATGGGTAAATACAGTTTGGCTTGCTGTTATTTATATAAGGATTGCACATTGAATAAATGTTCATCAAAATTTTACCGATATTGATCAACTTTGTGCTCGATCATTAAAATTCCAATGTCGTAAGTACAGAGAAGTGTGCTTCAGTGAATTGAGCAACTACATGAAATGGAATTCATGGGGGAAACAAAACTACAACATTACTTATAGTAAGTTCTGATCGGAAGGGATTGAATGTGACGGCATAATTGTTTTTGAAGAGCAGCATAACATTGAAGCCTTGTCTTAGTAATGTAAGAGAATCCCTGACCTAAGGATCTACAGTGATCTAAGATACTGATTAATATTCTTGATTAACAATTTCAAGTAACTTCACCATGCTCCTTCATGCAGCAAAAATTGGGGAAATAAAATGTGAGATCCTGTAATCATTGCCCTTCTTAATTTGTATGTTTTTGTGTGTGGATAATGAAAGTGTACCAGAATTGAGCCATATGTGTACTTTGTTGTAGAGAAAGTGTGTTATTACTTAATGTTTTCTCAGACATTGTGGATATTAAACCAACAAACATGGAGGAGCTAACAGAAGTAATAACTGCAACTGAATTTCACCCAACAGAGTGTAATTTGTTTGTATATAGCAGTAGCAAAGGTTCAATTAGGTTATGTGACATGAGAGCTGCTGCATTATGTGATAGGCATGCAAAATGTGAGTAATTTGGAAATACTTTCAGACATTTGAATTGGTGCTTCTGAACTTCTCAGGGTGCCTTGACCATTTTCTTGCTAGGTGCTTGCTTCAAATGTCAATAGTTTGAACTACTTGCTTGTTCTTTCTTGCCATCAAACTTGCATATTTGCCATTTCAGTGTTTGAGGAGCCCCCCGAGGATCCAACTACTAGGAGTTTCTTTTCGGAGATCATATCGAGTGTTTCAGATGTAAAATTATCCAATTCCGGGAGGTATATGATATCCAGAGATTATTTAACGCTTAAAGTCTGGGATTTGCACATGGAAACAAAACCAATTGAATCTTATCCGGTAAGTTTTTGACAAGAAATTTAAATATTTAAAATTTGTTGTATCTTGATGCAAATGTTTTTGTCTTGATGAAGGTAGTCGGTATTTGTGTACAAGGATGAAATGCATTTTTTTCCAAAAAATGTATGATAAAAAGTGCTTTATTTAAAGTATGTGGTCCGTTGCTGCTTAGACATTTTTTTCCATCTTTTTGGCAGTTTATGGATACCACACCAGTAAAAATCTTTCCCTTTTTTCTGCGAACCATTTATCAAGTCATTTTTCATTTCGTACAAACCAAAGCACTGCTCAGCAAGTGCATGACCCATCGATGCAAACAAAGTAGTAATTAGAAGGAGCTAACCCTGGTGAATAAGTGGCATACTAAAGGTGGAACTTCCTTGCTCCATGCTTCCAATGTGTCACGAACCGATTTTGCCATATGTGATGGAGCAGTGTCATGAAGACAAATGACCTTGTGTTGCCTCTTCTGGTATTGTCTTTTTTCAAGCACCGAATGGTTCAAATCAAACAATTGTTATTGATGACATTCAGTATTAATCATTTCACCAGGTTTTAACATCTCATAATAGACCATAGCAAAACAGAAATTGAGTCCTGGCAACTGCGGGACTCGGCCCAAGGGGCCGTGTGTCGTGCCCGGCAGCAGGGGAGGCAAGGCTTCCGCGGTCGTCATCCCACGAAATCCTTGCGGGGGAGAAATAACAGCAGCAGGACAGAAGATGCAGAAGAAGACGAAAGTAGTTAGAATAGGAACCTGGAACGTCAGGACAATGTTGAGGAGAGGCAAATTAGAAAATATTAAGCGAGAGATGGAAAGAGGCAATATAGATGTTTTAGGTCTCTGCGAGGTGAGATGGAAGGATAGCGGGGATTACTGGAGTGACAATTATAGAGTGATATACAGTGGCGGGGACGAGAGCCAACGAGGGGTTGCCGTAATTTTAAATAAAGTGGTAGGAAGAAGCGTAGTCAACATAGAGCAAGCGACTGATAGAATTTTACTCGTAGAGATTAAAGCAGAGCCGACGAACTTGGTCATTGTTCAGGTATACATGCCACCGAGCAACCACAAGGAGGAAGAAGTCGATAGGATGTACGATGTGTTAGAGGATATCATCGCGAGTGTTCCTGCAGGGAAACATTTGATAGTGATGGGGGATTGGAATGCGACGGTAGGCGAAGGAAGAGATGGGGGTGAGGTGGGGGACTATGGGTTAGGCACGAGGAATGAACGCGGGGAGAAAGCAATTGAATTCTGCAGGAGACAGGGGTTAGTCATCACCAACACATGGTTTAGACACCACAAAAGGCATAGGTATACATGGAAAATGCCAGGTGACTCAGAAAGGTATCAATTAGATTATATTATGGTTAGGCACAGGTTTAGGAACAGTGTGATAAATTCGCACAGTTTCCCAGGAGCGGATGCGGACTCTGACCACAATTTAGTTGTTATGAAATGTAACGTTCGTTTCAAGAAGATAGGCAAGGGCGGCGGGTTAGGAAATGGAATTTAGAAGCATTAAATGGATTAACGAGGAAGGAGTATCAGCAGGCTGTAGAGAAAATTATGGATGACGATAAAGAACTGAGTACTATCGAAGAAAAATGGGAATGTATCAAGAAAGGGATATTGGAAGCTGCTAAAGACACTATAGGAACCGTTAACGGGAAAAGGATAAGGAAACCATGGGTAACGGATGAAATGATTGCAAAGATGGATGAGAGGAGAAGATGGAAAAATGTAAACACAGAGTCAGGCAAAATGAAGTACAAAGAGTTAAACAATAAATTGAGAAGGGCCACAAATAAAGCCAAAGAAGAATGGTGGAAAACGCAATGCGAGGATATGGAAAATTTACAGAAGAGGGGTGAAATTGGTGCTCTATACAGCCAGGTTAAGTTATTATCGGGAAGTAAGAAGGCAAGATCTGTGCTAACAGTGAAAGATAAGTGGGGTAAGATAATAGTTGAACCAGGAAAAATCCAAGAGAGATGGAAGGAATATATAGAAACACTGTATGGTAAAGAACTTAGGCCGACAAGGTTAGACATAGAAAAGGAACATGACGTAGAAGAAGATAGCTTAGGTCCAGGCATACTCGACGATGAAATAGAAAGGGCATTAAAGGAGATGAAAGCAAATAAGGCCGTGGGGGTGGACAACATTCCTGTAGAAATGTTGAAATGGTTAGGAAAAGGTGGGAAGAAGGCCATATATGGACTGATTCGTAGTATCTATGAGGAAGGAATCTGGCCGGAAGATTTCATGAGATCGGTGTTAGTTCCTATTCCAAAAAAGGCAAAGTCTACGTCATGTGAGGATTACAGAACAATAAGTTTGATATCCCACGCAGCTAAAGTTATTCTCAGGATCATCAACAAAAGGATAGAGAGTAAGGCAAATGATTACTTAGGGGATGATCAGTTTGGGTTTAGGAAAGGAAGAGGTACGCGTGATGCCATTGCAGTAATGAGATCACTAATCGAGAGGAATGTAGAATACAATCAGGACGTTTTTGCCTGTTTTGTAGATTTCGAAAAAGCATTTGATAGAGTGAATTGGGAAAAATTAATGCGTGTATTGCAGAAAATAGGAATGGATTGGAGGGACAGGAGACTGATCCGCAACCTGTACATGTCTCAGACTGCTCAGGTGCGAGTGGGAAACGGAGAGTCAGGATGGGCAGTGTAAGGCAGGGTTGCCCATTGTCACCGGTACTGTTCAACGTATATGTAGAGGAAATGATTAAAGAGGCATGGGAAGAACTGGAGGTAGGAATGAAGGTCGGAGGGGAATTCGTAAAATCGGTTAGGTTTGCTGATGACCAAGCATTAGTTGCTCAGTCAGCCAAGGGGTTGCAAGCATTGCTGAGTGAATTGGAGGTTCAGTGCGATAAATATGGGATGAGAATCAATATTAATAAAACAAAGGTTATGAGATTTTCCAGAAAGAAAAAGGCTAAGCTAAATATTAAAATAGGCGGGGAAAAAATAGAGCAGGTAGAACAGTTTACATATCTTGGAAGTGTTTTGGACCAACACGGTCAAAGTGGTAGGTACGTAAGGAGAAGAATTGCGCTAGGCAAGGAGACTTTCTCAAGGAGGAGGGAGTTGATGACGGGGACGTTGAGTAGAGATGTTAAGACAAGACTCGTAAAAACTCTGATATGGAGCGTAGCTATGTATGGTGCGGAAACGTGGTCACTGAAGCAGGAGGATAGATGTAGATTGGAGGCTTTTGAAATGTGGGTGTGGAGAAGGATGGAGAAGGTGAAATGGACCGAAAGGAAAACAAATGAGGAAGTACTGGAGATGGTGGGTGAGGAGAGGGGTTTGTTGAGAGAAATCCTATGGAGGCAGGAAAAATGGATGAAAGGCGTATTGAGCGGTAATGGAATGTTGAAGAAGGTAATAGAGGGGAGAATGTTGGGCAAGCGAGGAAAGGGTAGGAACAGGATAGGGATGTTGGATGGGATGAAGGTGGGAAAGAAATACACAGAGATGAAGAGGGACCTGATGTAGTTTAGGTTGCTGGATTGGGTTTTGTTTGGAGTTACAAAATATTTATTTGATAGTTGTGTCCATCCAAAAACCTACCTTAATCGGTAGATTACCAAAAAAAAAATAGACCATACCCTTCTGGTCCCACCAAACACAAGAGTTCTGACAAAGCGTTTCAGTCTTGCGGTCGATGTGTATGGTACGTCTTTGTCTACCCATGATTTTTTGTGCTTGAGATTCTCAAAACAATTCCACTTCTAACCCAGGAAAGATAACTATACCAAAGCGTCTTCTTTTCGAATCATGCCAGCAAAATTTTGTTTGTTATTTAGAGACAGATGCTCTGATGGCTGGTCACCTGTGCTCAAAATTTATTCCTCAAAAATTTGCAATGTTTCAAAAAAGTCTTCCATACCCATGCTGCCAGTCGATCATAAATTTTTGAATGCATACTTAAAGAGGTTGTGACTATAGCTGGATTGTGATCTTTTTATGAAACTGTGACCTTACAAGTTTGAAATTTGCACATTGAGCGCTTCATTGTTTTACATAGTCATGAAAGTCATTTTATAGTTTACTGTATCCTTAATTCTAGGTTATAATCATGGATGTGGGAGCTATATTATAAAAACTGAGTATTTTGCATTGAATCCACCGCTTCACAAAACACACAGTTCACAGGCACACATGTGCTGATGTCACATGATCACTGCACTTAACTCCCAGAGGCATCCCAAATAGTTCTCTTCATTCTTCAAGTATGCCGAGAACCACATTGATTAAACCCATTCTCTCCCTCCATTCTCATTTATTCTGTACCTCTGTTTGGGGCATCATGGGTCCTCATTGCCATGTGCCAGAGGGCCATGGCTTGGCATAGCTCCCCAAAAATTTACCCAAGTTTATCGTTTATGGTGGTTAATTTCTAGTACCTAGGGGTTAATAATATACACAACAGATTAGTCACACTTCATTTTAACAAGGTATCTCTTAATTTTTATTTCAGGTGCATGAATATTTAAGGACAAAATTGTGTTCACTGTATGAGAATGACTGCATTTTTGACAAGTTTGAGTGCTGTTGGAAAGGGAACGATTCTGCTATAATGACGGGGTCTTATAATAACTACTTTAGGGTATTTGACAGAACTTCAAAGAAGGATGCTACATTAGAAGCATCAAGGGACATAGCCAAGCCTAGAACGGTTCTCAAGCCAAGGAAGGTCTGTACAAGTTTATTTTTTAATAGCTTCTATTATGAATTAACATGAATGAGAGGTTAATCAAGTCTGTGAGGACATAATGCAGCTGTATACAGAATGAGCATGTTGTTTGATGGTGGTTTTTAATTTTCCTCCTCTTACTTAAGGTCTGCACTGGATCAAAGCGTAAAAAGGATGAGACAAATGTAGACTGTCTGGATTTTAACAAAAAGATTCTGCATACAGCATGGCACCCCACAGAAGATATAATAGCTGTAGCAGCCACAAATAATCTCTTTATTTTCCAAGACAAGTTCTAGCTGAGAGAGGTGCATCACACAAAAGGGAACAGGTGAGGAGACTGCTCTTTTGTGTTGTGTTTTCATGTGTATGGTTATCCAAATCATAACTCCATAATTTAGCGGAGACGCCCTATTGACGATGCACAGTTGGAAATGTATAACTGGAGCCTTGGAACAGTGAAGATATACCATTTTTTCCACACTCAGGGTCTCATTCTGCCACCCAAATTTTCACCCAGCATAAGCATGTTCATGTCTAATCTATCTAATAATGTGGCATTTTTCATGTGTGATTTTAGTGAATTCCGATTACTTTTCAGGGTATTATCGTTATTAATATCTTCATATTGTGTGTACTTAACATCATAGGCATAAGGATGTTATCCAGACAACCATTAGTCATAATTTATCATGCATTTCTGTGACTTTGAAGGGTCATTGAGTTTTAATGATAAGTATAAAATTTTTTGGTGGTTCTTCTTAGTTACTACACTAGTTTGATATCATGAGTACTATATGTCATTGAATGGATGCTACAGATCACATCTTGGAATCTGTTGATAATATGTTTCATTGCAAGTTCTTTGATATTTTTCATTTTTGTCTTAAGTTTTTCATCGGTTAATACTCAGTTAAATATTTCTTTGGTATAACAGATGTAGTCATTCCATATGTTTAGTCATTTCTGGTGCAAATACCAATTACGAGTCTACATTTGCTTGTATTACGTTAATAAACATCAGTATGGAAAAATTCTATTGACATATGAAAAAACTGAAGAGCTAATAAACTAACTCAAGCAAATAATGTAAAATGTGGTTAATGTTTCAATTGCTCAGGTCCTTTGTTTTATATTTTTGCCATTAGTGCCATCTGGTGGAACACCTAGATACTTATTGAATACATATCGTCTAACTAAAGATAACAGACACAAACATTGAAATGAATAATTACTTCATCTTGTTTCAACTTTCTGTGTAGTGTAAATGTAAACACATATCCAGAATTTGAAAGGCATTCCATAGCACTCATCTAGCCTGACCAAGTTGATATTTGGAAATTCTTTTTTCATGGCACATTCTCTCTCTGGATAAGGTATCCTCGAGTAACTATCCATTGGGAAAGCATTGTCCCCTACTACTCGCTTATGGTGCATCATTATTTCTGCCAGGCAGTGGCTTTCTGGGAGGGATTTTGAGGCTGCTCTTAGTGTGCAGTCAGTGAAAATGTCTTGCGTGGTTTACTCCTTCATTTATCCCAGTGTCATAGCATCTGTAATTTACATCACCCTGGACTTACAAAATAATGCTATGAGGCCTGTCCAGCAAGTAACCTCTCAAAACTGCACATCTCTACTATTTTTCCACATGTACGCTAAACAGATCTAACCTTTTGCCTAGTTTTAACTAGTTTTCAAATTCCCTCAGTGTGAAATTCTGCCACATGAGAGCACAGCCAACCAATGGCAGCATCTTAGTTGTTCCTCAAAAGCACAAAACTTGTGGTAACCTAACTTTTTAGTCAGAATTTCATGCAACAGGCTCCTATAAATCTGATCTGATAAACAGATTTATAGGAGCCCCAGATATCATAAAACGCCAGGTTTGACAGACTTTTTCATCATTTTCTGGAGCCGTTTGTTGTTCACCACATATGGATGGCCAGTTGTGTCATCATCATGGTGTTCGTTCACTCTTAAACAAATAACACCACTGACATGCTGACATTTTATTAAAGTTTGATATTACATTAAAGCCTACCAAAGGTTTACCTAAGAATCTTCTTGGGAGAGATTTGTGAATTGCTTAACACACTTGTGGTTCAAAAAAGGATATGGTGTTATTTTCAATCCCACTTGAATATTGCAGGGTCTTAAAGGAATCACTAATCATCAAAACTCATGGCATCACTGCTAATTTATATTTAGCTGGTATGCATTGACAAAGATTCAAATCAGTTTTTTATATCATTTCCAGTGAACTTAAAACGTGCTTAATTTAATTGGATTTGTTACCAATTATGACCAGCATACTTTTCTACATAATTTTAAATTTAAAAATCAAGCCGTAAAAAATTATATTAAATCCAGAAAATTATGCTAAATTTTCATTTGCTCTGCATTTCAACTGCATCAAACAAATCATGTTTTAGTGAATAAAATTGTGTGTACAATTTAAGTAAATATTAATGAATTAATAATATATTAATTTTAATAGTAAACTTTATGAATGAAGATATGAATAAAAATAGTTTATGGAAAGAAAAATTGCAGCTTCTTCTATTCAACTTAATGTTTTCAACCCGAGTTGTAAGATTAAAACATTCAGTGGAAATGACAAAGCTGCAATTTTTATTTCCCTAATGGATCTCCTTAAGTTCCACAAAGTCAAGCATTTAAATTAAATGGGTTCTTTGAATTAAATTATCAATTGAATTCAAAGAACAGTTTACTTTAGAAACTGAAGACCCATTCCCAGTTTTGACAAAATTCAAAGTGAAACCATATTGTAATATAAGTTATTACTACTGAACTATTACAAAAGTTATGCTCTGGACTATTCACTTTGCGACTATGAATTCTTACCTCACTATTTTGAAATTTACAAAAAAGTGTGCATTTTAGTGTGACAGAAGCCTTAGGCAAAAGTTTGGGGTGTGAATGAGAATTTGTGTGTTAATGAAACACAGATACCGCAGATCACAGCTACACAGAATACAGCTACCGTAGATCATAATAAAAAAGTGAATTGCAGCCATCATTTTTGGGGAAAAATTTCATTACTCTTGTTCAAGTTATGATGAAATTCCAAATAACGAGCAGATGTAAATAGTCACCAATATCATAAAAAATGGCATCCACGATTGAATAATTCAGTGAATTGAGTCTTACTACTTCCTTCTGAACTACAAATACTTAATTTAATGAGGATCATGTTCCCCAGATTGTTTCCATAAGAAGTTACAGTTTAAAACGAGCCATTCATGTTGTTGTGATTAAATGCAATGCTTTCGTTCACGTACATTGCTGCATGGAGGTGCTATGTCATATGTATGTTATGGATTTTCCATTGTTTTTCCAGTATTATGATTGAACGGCGTTATGGATAGCTGTTTTCCTGATGAGGTGCTTGAATCCTAAAGCCAGCCGTGGTGTGCATAAAAAGCCATAAGGGAGAGAGGAAGACGTGCCGCCACTGCTGAGCGCACACACGAGAAGACAACACTCATTATTCCATTTGCGCGTGTGCATCTGCACTTTCATCTCGTCAATATACTGTTGGTGCTCGTGGAAGGTGCATGCACGCGCACAATGCCAACACTGGTGCCACCCCTTGGATCGACTGGCGCTGTGGTTGCATCAGCAGGCTGTGTAGCATGTGGATTGCTCTCCTCTCGTTCTCAAGCTTCAGGCTCGGCATGTGACCTCAACAGTGTTGACTTTTATGACTTTATTTGAGCAGCCACAGGCCACAAAGGGTTGCGTGTGGTTGGTTGACTTATCAGGGCATACTGGCCATTCATTATCAGTGTCATTGTCAAAATGTTCCAAGGAATAGTGTATGATTATTATCGTGCTCTTTTTTTCTCTCATCATGTTTGGGAATCGTGTTATGGTTGTCAGTTGCTGTCCACAGACAATTGATTTCTCTCCTTATCTCATCCATTCTCTAATTTTATGTCCCGATGTCATCAGTGTGTAATTATTTTCTTCCTCAGTCTTGTGATAACTTCCTGTGCTTAGCTTGGCCTTCCGTGAAATTTGGATGGCTTGTAAATCCACTGTGATTGGAAGTTATAATCGGACTGTTGGGTTGTCTCAGTGTGTGTTTTTGGCTTCAGTATTTCGAATCATTAGTTATGCCCAAAATACGTGTGTCCAATGCTGTTTTGTGACCTCGGATAGCAATGTGTTGTTGAATCTATTCCATTGGTAACATTGGTACTTAAATCATATCTCATTTTTCACCTAAACAAACATCATCACTCTTAATTTACTTTGGTTACAAACCATATAAATAGTTCATGGTCGATTTTTTTTTTAAAGAAAGAGCTCTCAAAAATTCGAGTGAAATTGTTATAATCTTGAATCCTGTACGTGAGAATTTGTGGATGTGGAGTGTATCAGGGAAGGAGCCTGCTCTTGTTATCTTGTACAGCATTATGTGAACTCCTTGTTTATTTTCAATAAGCTCACACACGAGTGCACATGCTTGCGAGGAACTGACCTTAGCTTGCCGTTGTGGGAAGGAGACAGGCTTCAAGACTGCTTTATGAAACGGCCCGTGCCGTCACCCATTATGCACAAATGTTATCGCTTTATGAGTTTGAACTCGAGAATGTATTGTATCGAAAAAAATCGACGGTCTCCTTTTTTTTTGTTTAGCAAGCATGAGAGAGTGTGAGTATGAGTGATTTAGCGTGCGCTCATGTTGCGTTCCCGGCTGTTATCCAAGCATGTTTTGGGCTGCATATAATTATAAATATACACATATATGAATATATATTTAAAACAATAAACGCTTCCTTTTTGTGTGTGAAGGAGTGTGTGCGCATGAAGTTGTTGCCAGTGATGAAAGGGAGGGGGGGATAGGAAAGTTGCGCACCTCTGGTAAATGCATAGAGGCTGAGGAAAAAAAGAGTTGGCTGTTGATATTATGGTATTGCATGGGGGTAGGGGGGGAGAAATGTTGTTCTCATTTTGGGGGCGTGTTGTTGAGTCTCCTTAAGAGTTGGGTGAGCCTGGAGTAGGATCGAAATGGGAAGATGGTGTACTTGGGAAATGGTGGGATTGGTGGAGCATTGTCACTCCCCCGTGGGAGGGGAGGGAGGAGTCGTCTAGGGAAAAGTGGTGGTGGGAAGTGTTGCATACGTAAATCATGATTGTGTATATGTTTTTTGTGAAGGTGCTGCCTCAATGCAAAAGAATGTGATTTTTTCTCAGAAGGGGTAACATGTTTCACTCGGCTGTGCTCCAACCACACGTTGCATTCCCACCACCCGTGAATTGAAGAAGACAATGCCATAAAACCAAATTCGCCTTCCTTGCCAGACTTCAGAAAAATATGAGAATAATTTGTAATATTTTTTTATTGAAATCGTGTAATGCAAGACCAGCTCTAACAGAAGTATATGTACTGTGTAAGTGCAAAGGGTTCATGCTTTGTTTTGAAGTGAACTTGCACTTGTGTGTCTGTGGGTACATGTGTTATTATAAGCGCCGGTGTGTGTGTGCTATGTTTGCGTTCATGTGCTGTGCGTCTCATGCGTCTGTGTATGCGTAGGCATGTGTGGCTGTGTGAATCCTTGTGCATGTGCACTGATTATGATTGGGCATGAAAACATGAGGCAAACAAAAAATATTACAAAACAAAATTGTGCTTTCATTTACTTGGTTATAAGAAAAGAAGAATATGTTTGTTGATATTCTCGTCTAGACTGTTTTCTTTGGAATTTTGATTGACACAATTTTTGGCCTGTAATAAAATAAAACAGCTCTGAATAACCCATTAACCAACACAAAGACATTGGGTTTAAGTGTTCTCACAAAAAAATTGCTGAGATTTCTTTGGAGTGGTTGGTCTGTTAAAAGGCAGATTGGGATATTTACTTTCATGATGTACATTATCATATAACCTGCAAAACTTGCAAATATTCTGAATTCTTTCGTAATAAAACATTTAAAAAATGACTACTGAAGGAATGTTCCCAGTAGTTTTTAAACCAACTAATGTGTATAGACTCAAAACGACTCTTGAATCAGGAGCAATAAAAGATAAACATGCTAATTTATGTTAAAAAGATTTCTTCATTCGGCTCTTTGTTTTCTATGAAAACCTTCATCAAGATACTTTGTTAATATTATATGAAATTCTCTTTACATGCATCAAGAGATGCCATAAATACTACTGGTAAAGCATTTGCCTGGAAAGGTAGCCTTAAGTTGCTCCTTTGAGTGAATTCCTAATGTGTCTACATTAATGGGCAAGTGATGACCATCCCCCATGATTTTTACATGATGCCCAATACTGATTTTTGCAGATTTAGTTGCTTTGGTAGTGCAGCAGAAATTCCTGTAAGCATTTGATAAATTCCCTATTGGGGAAGAACCTTATATGCAGAGAGTTTTTCCATTCAGTTTATTGTTTGCCACCTCCTGTTGTAATGCATTTGTTTGGCTTGTGCATAAATGCTGTGAAGTGATAGTATCTTTTAATCACGCTGTCAGCCAATCATCGACTAGGCATGTGCTTGCAAGAATGGAGTTGGAGATTGACTCCAGCATGGAGGTGGGGCAAGAATTGTTGACTTGAAGCATTCCCAATGTCGCCTTGGCATGAGGTAAAGCTTAACTCATGCCTTTTTATCCTTTTGTTTTGGTTGTTAAATTGTCCAAGATTGATTGCAGCAATAAGAATTACTTTGTAGTAATTGAATTTAACACATCCCTTTTTACATTTGTGAGAGCTTCAACAGTGATGTTTGTTTGGCTCTAAAATGGAAGCTGCACGTAATGTACAAATGCCTCATGTGGGAGAAAATAACATAAAATCTTGTCCATCATGAAGACTTAATGCTCTTACTGGGATTAAGACCAGTTCCTGACTATTTGCATGTTGTGAAGAAGCCATTATTGGTTTTCCCTCAAATTGAAAGGTTAGCCTATTATTGATCTTGTATCCTCATTTTTTTGTTGCAGTCTTATGACTCCCATGCCATTTTTTACCTTGTTCTCCACCAAAATACAGGTTTCATTGCACATTAACTGCTCTCCAAATTCAGAATTTAACATTTTTTATTCATTGAAGCCAAGATCTGTTCAAAATCTGAAACTATTGATAATCAGGATTGGTAGAATGTTCTTGGGATCTAGGAAAATAAACCAAATGCAGTGTGATGCATACAACGTGAATGAGGTAAATGTTTTAATGAGTTCAAAAATATTAATGGTTCTATTTCAAATGTTACATTGATCAGATATTTTATTAGTAAAATAGATCTATGCACTTTTCCACAGATTTATAAATCTGTGGAAAAGTGCATAGTCTTATATTCATTATGAAGAACTTCCACGACCTTAAGCCTGGATCTGTTGAACTTATTAGTAATATTTGTCTTGTGGAAACTTGAAATTTACTATTCAGTTCTGATACTAAGAAAAATATATTGATGGAACGAATTACTGTCCTATACTGGGCAAAATGGTAGAACCTTCAACAAACTTTATGAAAATGAGTTTTACAAAAGATAAAGGCAGGAACTGCTAATTAGTTATAGTAATATGCACAGTGGTTAGCAAGCCATTATGGCTAGGTGCTAAAGCATGGGATAAGAAATCAAAATGGAGGTTCAAGGGAAAAGAATTGCTTCAGGGCATGACGATTGTGTGTAGATGGTAATTTCACCACTAAAAAACCTATGGAAGAATAGGTTGGGGAAGACCTGTATGTGTTGCTTCCAAGGATTTGGAAAGTGCGTACAACGCCCTACCATTAAGTTGTGGTGACTGATGGAATGGAAAGCCTACATTAGTGCAACAAAGCCTGGATTAGTGCAAAAAAGCCTTTGCCATTGGTGTAGTAGCACAGTAAAAGTGAACAAGAGGGCAATCAGAATTTTCAGGTAAAAAAAAGTGACTATTTTAACTTTTATTTCCAATTGGTGCAGATGAAGTCCTAAAACATTGGAAACAAACATATAGATACATTGGGTGGAAACTAGTGGGTACTATATAGGGAATTAATGGAGCTTATGGATCACCCACTTGGGGAATAAAAATAAGGTAAGATTGCAATCCCTGGTGAAGAGCCAGGATATCAAGAAAGAGCCACATGTGGAATAAAAAATTAATGTAGACGGATATATGAAAGAAAATTGAAAAATAGCATTTGCTGCAGCATCACCATCTAGAATGTGTGGAAAATAACTGATGGCCAAATATTTGCAATTAATCATAATTAATATAATCCAACTATCAATGCCTTTCAGCCAGTGTCAAATCTGATTAATAGAATTATTTAGAGTGAAACTTCTTGATTTTTTAAATTTTGGTTCGAAAAAGTGGAATCGAAGCAATTTGAATCATATATTTTACTCTTCATTTGAGATTTGGCGAGTTATGGGCAAACACATTGAAATATTTGCTATTTAAGTTTTTCATACCAGTTTAGAAAGCGTTCCCAAATGACTGTAGTAATGCGTACATTTTCGCGGGAAAGGCTCCACAGCTCTGTTGCTAAGGGCTTCCTGTTAGCATAAAGTCGTAACAACAGGAAGTAATGGAGGATATTGGTACGGTTATTGATTTCGTAAAATTGTAAATTTATGTATAATAATTGAAAAACCAGGTAAACCTTGCTCCGTAACGTGGAATTCTCTGTTCTCAGATCAAATTCTATCGTGGTCCCCCCGTGATTGGGAATCAAAGAGAGCAGAATGTGCACAGTTGTTAAAAGACCATTTGCTGTGGGAAAAAGTATGTATATGTCGCATGATTATTTTCTTTGTTAAGTGATCTAGTGCAGTGTCTAATATTACCAATTTTTCAGATACCTTTAGTCAATAATACACCATTGCATAACCTCGCGGATAAACAACTGGTCCGATTTCGTGGAATGGTGCAAGATATGTTTAATCCAGAATTTTATTTGAGCACTTATGAAGTATTGAATAAGGAAACAGGAGATAAAAGAGTAGAATCTGGGAAATACAGAGATACCACCTCAATGAAGGCAAGACAATTATATATTGCCTGGTATAAAGTAAGGTGACATAATGAAAGCTAATGTTTGGTCTACTTCATTACAGCCAAATGAAGAAATATATTATGAGTCGCCGAAGAATGTAAATAGCGAACGTCAAACTTTTTACTGTGTCAGCATCCCAGGAATGAATAAGTGGGCTGTTAATGGTCATGAAGATGCTAACGATCAAAACTCATATGCGCAAACTTCGGCCAAGTCTGAAAGTGTTGAAGCAAGCACCAGTAATTCCGATGGAGCAGTCAGTTCTTGCCCCTCCCAGGTTTGTAGTGGGGAAAACAAAAGCAGAGAACTTGAACCGCAAGAGACTAATCGTGCAGTGAAAACAGCAAAAACGGACGCATGTCAAGCAAAAGACAAAGGGGCAACCTCGTGTGCTCCGGAGTATCCTTTAAATTTCCCTATTCCCGGTATCGGCGACAAGTCGTGTCTTCTTAAGGTCAGTAAAATTTTTTTCTGGTCTCAACGGAATGAA
>CM073770.1:22278646-22297497 GCA_037158775.1 Hetaerina titia | reverse complement strand
GATGAAATGGCCCCCTTGTGAATCCGAGAATGCTCCACGCCATCCATGCAGTATGAGGCGAATCTTGTCCCGTTCACATGGTAGCAAAAGGTGTCCTTGCGGTCACGGTACGAATTTCTTTTCGTGCTATTTTACGGGGAAACTAATGGTACAATAATTTCGTGTCGTATTTAGAAATAGATTACCATACACTGTGTTGACAGTGAAAAATAGTGTACTACTATTTCGTTATTACTATTTAGTTCCTCACATTTTAAGTTAAATGATATTTCTATGCTGGACATCCACTTAATGGCTAGGCTAATGCTTTATCTCTTATCCTTGGCTAAGGAATAATTTTTTTCCTCCTTGCAGTTGAACGCCACAACTGTGGAAGACAAGATGTGACGGTTTCAATTTCCAGAATGCTAAATGCTAATCCAAATGCTATGTAACGCTGGTGCGACACTCCGCAATTAGATTTAAACTAAAAAAAAGTGCGCAGTGATAAAGGTTTGGAAAAAGAGTAATTCTCTCCACAATTCCTACTGCATCGGGAACACCGAAATGGAATGTGTAGACTCAATGAAATACCTAGGCGTTACCCTCACCCACGACCTCTCCTGGGTGAAACACATACGGGAAATATGTGGACAAGTTAACAAAAAATTAAGATTTATTAGAAAAGTACTTGGTAAATGTGATGAAAAGGTCAAAGAGAAATGTTATCTTTCGCTGGTTGGGCTTCATTTAGAATATGCTGCGAGTACGTATATGGGACCCTCATAAAGTTGGATTAATTGCCGCATTGAATTGCGTGCAGCGTTGAGGAACTAGATTTGTAAAACGCTGTTATGATAAACTGAGTTGTACATTAACATTATTAGAGGAGCTAGACTGGGAATTAGAAGCGTGTATCCATAGCAGTAATGTTGAAAACGTATTACAAGCCCCATCGTACTACGGTAGTGATCCTATCAATAAAATTGGATAGATTAACTTAGATATAAAAATTGAATTTCGAGGTGTCTGTTTTTTGAAATCGGGGTTTACAAATATTTCGGTGAATGTACATATGTTTCCGAAATGTTGGAGTTTCACGCAGTTAGATCGAAGAAATAGGTTTTGGTACGAAAATGGCAAGAAATAAAATTTTACAAATGGTAGACCAGGTTGATACCCCTAAGCATTCGAAAGATCGCTCTCCCCCTCGCCAATTATCGTCCAATTCGGCTTCAATGTTATCGTAAACTTATAGTAAACCAATTGTAACGCAAAACGTGAAAATTAACAAAATATCAACATATCACTAATTGAACACGTTATTTTTATAAATTTTAATAAGCCTTCAAAATTTTGCACATTCACCTTCCTCCGTTCTTAGTGTACTCTTGCTGAATGTCGCGGAATTCATTTTGCGAGACGTTGCACTCGGTGGCATTAATGGCAAGGGAATTCAATCGTCCACGCTATATGGAAGATCAATGTACAATTTCCGGTCTTTCTTACTTCGGTAGAGTTTCGTTCACTAGTAGCGTTCGTGATCATGAGAAGCACATAAAATTATTCCACACTTGTTAGAGACAAACGCTAAAAAGAACCTGATGGCTATGGCGTACGCAGATTTAAATTGTGTATGGGTGCGTTACATTTCTTTTTCTAGCTTTTGACGCCAATTCATGAAATATTTTTTTGTAATCTTAGTTCAACGTACAACAATCACTTCGATGCCTTTGTCGCGGGGCCCAAATAAGGCGTAAGCACACCGGCGCCTACTCCATTCGTTTGTCGATCTTTGGCGCCGTTCCCGGCGGGTGGCATTTGCGACGGCTGCCAGGAGAGGGTGGGGGTTCAAGGGCGCGCGTTGAGGATATGAAGAGGAGAGGAAATGCCAAGTGGAAGGGGGGGCACGAATGTCGCCGTGCACGGCCACAAATCCCGGGATGCTCTCGGAGTCGCCACCGCCGAACGCCGCCGGGAGTGCGGGTGGTGCGTTCCTCCATTGCCCTGGCGTCGCGCCGAGTGCCGATGACCGCTCTGTGTTGATAGGTGGTACGGGGCGGGGCTTGTGGCGCGATTCTCCTAAAAAATTCGAGGTTTTCATTGCATTTAAGCGCATTATATACGTAGAGGAATCGTTTTTGGGCAATTGCTATGCAATATTTACGACGGCTATCCAGAAAGTAACTTACGTTTTGAATTATAACATGAACCTAGTGACAAGACTAAGTTTTATTACAAACATTTGAAAAGAACATTCTTAAACCATATTTGTACATGGTTGCCATTCAAATTGAGGCATTTATCAGAACGTTGCTCCAACTTTAGCAAATCCGTCTCTGAAGAAATCTGCCGCCTTATGTTTTAACCGCTTGTTTACACCAGCATGCAATTCTACGTCACTGTCATAGCGCTGTGTTGCAAGCCACGTCTAGCGAGAGATACTTAATCATATAATTGGCGAATTTCAGGAATTTTTTAATGGATTTTCACCATCAGTTCATCTGTCACAAGTCTTCGCCGACCACTGCGGCCTTCGTCGTGAAAATTGGTGATGTGGCCATTTTAAAACTGAATTTACAACTGCCTTCACTCATTATTCTGTCTCCGTGCACACTTCAGAAAGTTACCCATGAATTTCAATTGGCTTGCGGTTTTTTGCCAGTAAAAACCTAATCATAGATCGCACACTTCACAACTCGCGTGATTTTCTCCTGCAGTGCACATTTTCACAGTTCCCAGTGAGCAAACACAGTCTGCACACTACCAGAGCAAGATGCGTACTGAGTGTAGGGACGTTTATACACCAAGGTGGTGGTTCTAGCATCAGTCACCGTCACGGTAGGCCGAAACGTATGTGACTTTCTGGTCAGCCTTTGTGAAAACGAAACTCGGCGCGCATTAATTGTGTTTTTTCGACACTAATATTAATTTTTATTTTGATCCTTGGCCATTTTTCTTCCCTTCCATCAGCTTGGTTTCGATTGCTGGTCTAGCCGGCATGGCGCGTTACACTTTTTCGTCTGGCGGCAGGTGCGTGTCTCTTGCGTATCTCCCTCTGTGTTCACCCCCGGTGTGTAGAGAAGCCTTTAGAATGAGGCGGCGGCGATGGTGATGATTCCGTTGGGGAGAGAGGTAAAGTACGTAAAAACCTCGGGCGTCGCGTAAACGCCTCTTTGTGAAGCGAAGGGGAATTAGATGAGGTGGTTGTCGTGGGGGCGTCATGCGCATGCGTCATTGGTTCGACCGCACGTCGAAGAACACGCATGATAATTAGCGTTTTTTACGATTAGGGGAGGAGCGCCTCCTAAGCGATAACGCGCAGCACCGGCAATCCGGCCACTTTTCCTTTATGCACCGAGTGTATGAACCCGTTCGAGGAAACATAACAGATATGTCCGTGCGCATAATCAATCGAAGGTAATCTCTCCAGTCAAGATAGGCTCGGTTCAGACTCCAACCACTACTATTTATTTTCTTTTGTCGTCCACATTTACTCTTTTTCAAGTGTAAGTTTTTCAATTATTTGCTTTTATTTTGTAGTTCGGATAGTATTTCATATCATTAACTTAAACCTTTTATCTCATTATATATTTTTACACTCCAGAGTAGTTTTTTTGGTCAATAATACTTGTCATTAATGGTTTTGAGATTTAATTTATGTCGTGTGAGGTTCATATATATTAAGGCGTAATTTATAGCTAAAGTTTTCATATTTTTAAGTGTAATTTAGTGTCAATTAAATTTTTATCATACAATTAGTTCCCCTCGATACTTATTAATTTTTTCCTCTATGATATTATAATAATTTTTTAATAAAAGCTCTTTCATTGTAGTGAAATGGTGATTCCCTTTGTCAAGGTTTGGCAAACGATCTATTATTGCCCCGTTTCATGGATGTAGACGCCTTTATTTTTACTTAGGGCATTACTAAATTCATACACTCTACAACAACAACATTACACCGAGGTTATTTGTCGTAATTTTTTCGATACGAAAATAAGACGACATGGAAATGATTATAGTGGTGTCCCTGAAAAATGTGCGAATAGGAGTAAACGGAATATCTTTAAGAGACGATGTTGTTTTTCATGAAAAGAAGCGCCAAACCAAAAAATATGTACCTACCCCTACATTTCAAATAACTGCATTCAATAACGTTATTAAACAAATTTGTTGCATGAATTAAAACTACATTAATACGGAAGACGCCGAATTTCTCTTTCTCTTGAGAAAAGGTTCGCAGTTTCCCACCTCGCGTTAATAAAGCTCTCCGTTTCTTTCAGAGCTCCCTGAGTAATGCGAGATGTTTAAAACGTCGTCATTAGTATTTCCATCTGTCCGCATTACTCCTTTCTCATTTCTTCTCAATGCGCACACCTCAAGAGACTGTCACCCTCTTTCCTCAAAGACCAGGGGTCCGTGTTCCAAAGCTTCAAGTAAGTTTTTATCGCTTGCAATTTGCAAAAACGGACTCTGCTGATTGCATCAATTGGCGCAGCACTGGTCGCTAGCCTTCATTTCTCAGAATGTGTGAATCAGGCAGTTTTGCTTTGCTTTACATTAAAGACTTCCGAGAAGTCGTGAATCGAATTGTGGCATCGAGAAACGGCATCCAGGTTTCGCATCTATACAGCGCTACTCTCCATATCAAAGACCTTCCTTATCTTTTATTTACTTGGCGTACATGTGCTTCTTTTGCCAATTAACGTTTTCTCCTACCTTCTATGCGGTCAGCTCACTCCCAAATACAGCCCTAATACGAGAATCGATCCACATGTTCTAATTCAGTCCTTGATTTAATGGTCATCGTTGCATTCCCACTTGTCTATAATTTCATTACTTTTGTTTTATTGTGGTTATGTTTAACACCCTACTCCTCGCATTGTTCCTGGAAGGGACTAAACTGAAATTCCTTTCCTATAGTCTCTGTGTACATTAATATATGAAATATTAGTGAGTGCAAGGAAAGGAAACTCAAATGGAACCTCTGGCCCAACTGATTGCAGAGTTCCCGTGCGGCCAAATTATTAAGCGTAATGCAAATTGAAGCAAAAATGACCTTTTTGAGAGAGATACAAAATTTTTGCGTGAAAAATAAGGTTTTTAGAAGAAGAAATTTATTATTGATGTACTCTTATAAATCTGCAACACTGCGAAAATATTGCTCATCATTGTGGTTTTTTTGCGTAAAATCAATGAGATTATTTCTGTCTCGAGGTTTTAGGAACTGTTGATGTTATTCTTAAAATACTAGTATCTGAAAGCTCTTCGGTTATGGAATTTCACGGATTCCTTGAAAGATGTTTTCGGGAATTTAATGCCCGCCACAGCTATCTCTTGCCCCCGGGCGGCTCCTCGATATGTCGATATTTTCAAGTTCCCTTTCTTCCAAATTGACGTAAATTCAGAAGTTTCTAAAAAATCGCAATAAAACAATACTTTAAATGAGAATTTCACCCTCGATGGCGAAACTTACTCCAAGTTACCTTCATTTTCGGATTTTTTAGAATCGTTTCTCCTGGAGGGGAGCCAGAGAAAGAGATAAAGAAAGATAACAAAAGTATTATATTTCGAGGAATTGAACTTGTAGGAGCATAAATTGTCTTAAATGAACTTTGATAATGTATAAAAAGGAAACGAATATGCGAAGACGCATGATTAAACATTACAATTTATTTATGCTATTTTAAAACATTATTCGCATTAAGCAGTAGTGCCTATTTACAGTGAAAAATATAACAAGAACATGAAAGAGGACAAAAAACAATAACAGCGTAACAATAAACAACGAGAACCGAACATGGCCCGGGGAAATATTTAAAATGTTGACAGATAGGATAAAGCTTGCGTAGTGAAATTGTTACATGATAAATAAAAAGGGTCGACAGTGTGAGGGAGTGAATTTAGAAGGGAGGACAGGCGAAATAACAGCATTACCAAAATAATGGAAGTGACGCTGCAGTATGGTGTGGGGTACGAGCATATGTTTAATGTATTTTGGCTTATAATTCCTGTCTCTCTCTCTCTCTCTCACGCATACATAATACACTAACAAATGCGAATTTTATCAGAGGTGAGAAAAATGACAAAAATTAGCATAAATTATGATTTCAGTTTCAAAATCCGGGCGAATTACTTAAAATGGAGGGAAATGAAAGGCAGTAATACGTTTTAAGTGGATTTGGATTTTAATTGATCAGATCACGTACGTAAAATCAGGGAGATAGATAGTAGAACCGATAGATTTAGAATGTTTTCTCCTCGTACAATTAGGGATCAAAATAGATAACGCAGCATTATGTGGCGTACGAGTTAATTAAAATTGGTAGTGTATATATTATATTTTTCGATACTCAACTCTGCCCTTGGTCGTCCATCAAGAACTTTGGGAGGAGTTTAGCGCAAATATTTCGCATCGCCAAATATTCAGTGATAATGGTGTGTGTACTGTCATGTTGACAGTGCCAATACTATCGGCGATCATGCGCACATTCAACCGACACGGTCTGAATTCACCATTTCATGCACACTTCCGGAAAAAATTGTTACTCGTATTTTTCATACGAACCTTGTAACTCGAAAGATCCGGTAACCGAATCTAAGAGTGATGCCGTAACGCCGAGTTCCCGGAAACATTAGCTGTAGATTTTGGACAGTACCCCAAGACTAATGCACATCTTCTTGGGGTTTTTGTCAGCACTTTCCGGTGAATCCAACACACCTTCCCCCGCGACATGTTCTCTTCCTCCCCCGCCTTCCTCCCTACTTTCCCCCCCGGCCACTTTCTTCCCACCTTCTCCCCTGGAGGCGTCCCTGCCTCCACTCCCATTATTCAACTCCCCAACCACCATAGACTTCTACATTTGTCTTTCCTCTTCTCCGTCAAGTTTATTTCCTCCATAGGTACCCGCCTCTCCAAAACCTCCCAACTATTTTTTATTTTCTTCTTCTCAAAGAAGGGTTCCTTTCAGGAAATATATTCGCCATATCAAATACGCCGCAAATTTATATTTCTAATACGATTTTGCTCACGCCATTTCTCAACTCATTCTTGCTCTTCCCCTCAAACAAATCTCCTCCTAGACCTTCATATTTTTCCTAAGAAACCTTTCATTTTCAGTCAATATCATTTGCATATTTTATTTGGAGTATCTACTATGAAACATAACACTTTTATTCAATTTATGGACATTCCAAGTACAATTGACCTCGCGTTCGTGACTTTTTCCGTGCATTCATTCCACGTACGCGATTTTATCCCACTGCCATCCGAGATCACCATCAGATTCTGCGTTTATCCGCTGGTTTTTTTTTACACCCGCCGGTTCGATTCAATGACCGTACCTATTAACCTCTATGACCCTCGAAGGGCGTGGAGTGAGAAGAAGGGAGCTAATTTCTAAAAGAACAAGTGATATCTCTAATCCGCAATTCGAAGATTGACATCGAATTCACGTCTATACAGCCGAAGGTTTGGTTCTGTAAAAATTCCCTTGTCGCGATTCGACGGAAATGGTGGTTGTCTCAACCTTGTTAGTCCCCCTTGTGCTCGTCGGAAGGTTATTTCCTCAGAAAGGTAAACAAGCAGTGGTCCCTGGGCCCTCGTTGCCTCGTGTCCTCCTCTTCGCCCCGCGCCGACGGCCGGAGGTAATTAAACAGACGAGCGGAATGCCCACACCGCCATTTTCCGAGACGAAGCAAATCGATTTGTCAGTCTTTTGGGGTGAGTTGCATTGGTGTCCGTGGTGTCGGATTCGCTTCCTTTCTGATTAGCATGTCAAGCCGTTGGTTGGCATTGTTCTCTTGGTCCTCTTGACCTTCAGCTCGAACTTCCGCCCGCTGACCGCAAATTGCGACGACGCCGGTAACTGAAGTGCCCGTGTAATTTAACAGGAGAATGAGAGTGGGAAAAAACGGTATTCTCTTGAGGGTGGAAATAAATGAATGGGCGGAATAGGCGCGTTTGTGAAATGTTTCAGCAAAGTCCAAAAGAAAAGAGAATAACAATAATAATTTTGTAAGTTCCACTAATTTCTATTGAAAAAAACGACCGGTTCCGTCGAATGGTCGACGTCATTCACCTGATCGGTCATTCGACGGTCATTGAATTCGACCAAAATGGTCGTTTTTTTTAAATAAAAATCAGTGGAACTTACGAAGCTATTATTAATTTTTCGTTATGAAGTTCCATCAAGTTAAGTCGAAAACCATAGAATTCAAGGCAAAGAGGTTAACTGGTGCCAATGATGGAAAGAAGTAGTAGGCACTTGGTGAGTGTTCTTCAAAACATTCAGCTTAGCCTTTAGCAAAGAAAGAAAACTAGAGGTGTATTTTCCTCCCCACATTATTCTATGGAAGGGAAAATTAAATATGCCGTGATAAGCACAAATAAAGAGCCTTCTAGTCGCGAAAAGTCGCAAGGGCAAACGTGTGTCGACGCTCAAGGAATGCACTGTGAAGAAATTTCAGGAATTGCTGCAATATCTAGCGAAATAATTCCAATTTTTATTCGAAACTTTTCCCGATGCCATTTATACAATGCTAGTGTACCTACTCTACTCCGCATAGCCTTTGTTCTCCACATATTACCAACAGCCTTTCTATGGCTTTTGGCTTGCGTTTTTGTCTATTCATTTTTTCGACCGTATTTCGCAAACATTTTACCAATCAATTTTGCATAGACATCAACGGGTTCAGTTATTTTGGTGAGTGCCTAAATCAATGTACATCACTGAGCTGCAACATTGTTCTGTGTTGCAACACGAGATTGTTACGACTTTTTGAACACTGTCAGTACTTGCTATCTTTTTCTTTCCATCTATCAAATTGATTCAAGATTATAAATACAGTTCCTGTGGCTACATTTGGTTTTCCTCGCGCCATTTATTTGCTGTTAAGTCTCTCGCAGGAGACGCTCTGTCGTAACCGAGAAATAAGTTTTTGCAGCTGAAATATATTTATTTTGGCCGTGAGCCCTCGCAGTTTCGGAGGGTTTGCCTCGGAAGTAAACTTTCCCGGATAAGAGTTTCTCTAACCCATAAGGCGTTTGACCTAAGTAAGCATTAAATGGGCATTACTAACGGATGAGAGAGCGAAGACGGAGAGCCGGGGAGAAAGCCTGGCGGTCAGAGTGGACTCCGATCAAAGGAAATTTGTGCAAACTTCGAAGTTTTAGAACTTCCACCATCATTCCTTAGCCTTTTCGTTTACGTAGCTCATATGTGCCTCTAGACTGCGGCAGCGATTTCTCGTTTATTCCCGTCCAGTAATTATAGTCCTGGCATTTGTGTAGGACTCTCTTTAAAAGCTGAGATTATGAACTTTTATGAATAGTTTTTTGAATGCACTCTTGTGTTCCATATTCTATATCTTCATGGGAGACTTCAACTCGCACTCTTTTGACCTCACGTACGAGGGCATATTGCCCTTTCTCAACGTGGAATGTTGTTAAATAGTCGAAACACATTTTTGTGGAATTAGTCTACCGGATTGTGGTAGGTTTTTATTCAGTGGGCCCTGGTGCCAAACACTTCTGTACTCCTAATCTCTAACCAATACGAGGTCAAATAAACCTCATCTAGCTTTCTAAAATCTAGCTCATTCTTCAGATATTCATGCTTTCATTTTTCTACCTACTATGTAAAGGCTGAATATTAGATACTAGTAGATGAAAGGTAACGACTTTTGCAATTTCTCTTGGAAAATATTAATTATACGGTATTCTAACTAAAACGTAGTCTTTCTCTAAAAAATTACGTCCCGATGACAGTTTTAACCTTTTGTAATTAGTAATTGTATGTGTGCGATTTTCTTAACCAGAGAAAATGCTAATAAAGCTATTTCATTCGAGTTACTTAAATTCATAATAGCTGCTTGCGATGAGGCGATAATTGTCCGCAGGCGTCTCTCCAACCGAACTTCTAATGAGCACGTCTCAGCTTCTCTGTTGTTGTTAGCGAGTTTAATTAACGCTTTTCCAACTTCTCACAAGTTAGCTTTTTCCAGAGTTGTAGCTAGTTAGTTCAGTGTTGCTTCCTGTGCGGTTTTATAAATTGATTGATGATGAATACAGTTATGGTTAATTTGAAATGAATAAATTTTCGGGAATAATTTTTGCCTCCAACTTTGTACAAATCATTTTACGTGTGATTAGTTTTTATTTCGATATAAAATCCAATACTTGAGTTTGTTGTCGCGAAAAAATCCAGGACGTAGTATTAGAATCGAAATATGTTTTGGGAAGATGATAGATTTTCACTTGAAATCGTCTTCCTCAGTACATTAACATTTAATTCGTGCATTTTGTTAGATGTATTTGTTAAAAGGAGAACTAATTTCGTCATCACAAGATTCAACCCAAAGATTGGTTTGACGGGGGAGGGCAGAGCTCGCCACCCCTTGCGCGCCCTTTCCATGCGGCGCGTGACACCGCACATAACCCCTGGGGTCACTGGGGTTAGTTCTTTTTAGCTGGTCATTTTTCGGTTTCTCGCGCAGCTCTGGCCACCGCAAGGTGAGTATCAACTGCATTTGTAGATTGCAGCATTAGCGCAGGTGTATAGGGCAATCGATTCGGGAGCTAAACCGTCTCGAACGCGCTGACGACTTCCCTCTTCCGGCTCCCTTCGGCTGAAGGAGGAAGTTGTCAGCGCTCTCCTCGTCACGGCGTTGGCGAGGAACCCTGACGACTGAAGCCGCACGAATCACCGTCCATTGGGACCCCTCGTGACCGCGCGCATCCCCCCGTGGTTTCTCATCCTGGTTCCACTTCGCAGAGCGCCGTATTTGCCTCAACGATGAGTGACCGAACCACCCAATATGTGTATGTGTGTTTATATATATGTGTATAATTTATATCAACCTAGCACTAACGAACCAAAACAAAGCTTAAACAATCTACAATGTGAGTGCCCTTTTACGTGTTTTCTATTTTATTCTGTGTCCTATTGTGCCGTCCAAATGTTAAATATATGTTTTTTTCGGGATTTCGTGTTTGAATGTGTGTGTATATAATATATATTTTATAAAAATATATTATTTCAATATAAATATGTATATATTCATTCAAATAGAAATAGATATAAGGAAAGGGGAAAGGAACACACATAAAGGATGAACACAGGAGAGGTGGGGAAGGCGGAATCAAGCAGACCACTAATAAGGAACACTCACACGTTATTTCTTGATAATTTCGACGGAATTGAGCTAAGACCTATTAATCTTCTGAGGAAGACGGAACTCCATTCCGACGAAATTTTCAAGAAATAACATGTGAGTGTTCCTTTTTTGTGTTCTCATATTGTGTGTTGCTGTCGAAGTTTTTTATTTAACACTTCCGTGTTACTTTGAAGAAATCATTATATATATATATTCGAGGATATTATGTACATATCGTATATTACAAGGGGGCGCGATTTACGTAATAATAATGAAAGCTATTATTAGGTAATCTACCGGTTGAGGTAGGTTTTGGATGGGCACAACCAACAAATAAATATTTTGTCTCTCCTCACAAAACACAACCCAACATCCTACTTTACAACTAGTCCCTCTTTATCTCCGTATGCTTTCTTCCTGCCTTCATTCCATCCAACATCCCTGTTCTATTCCTAACCCTACTTCCTCGCTTTCCTAACATTCTACCCTCTATCACAGTCTTCAACATCCGAATGCTGATAAATACGCCCTTCATTCATTTTTCCTGTCTCCATTTGATGTCTCCCAAGAAACCCCTCTCCTCGCCCTCCACACCCAGTACTTCATTTGTTTTCCTTTCGTTCCATTTCGCCTTCTCCATCCTTCTCCACACTCATACTATTTCAAAAGTCTCCAATTATGCCTATTATCTTTGTTCAGTGACGATGTTTCCTACGCACCATATTAAAGTTTTATGAAGCCTTTTCTTAACATCCTTACTCAAAGTCCCTGTCATCAATTCCCTCCTCCTTGTGAAAGCCCCTTTGCTTGACGCAGTGCTTCTCCTTACGTTCCTACTACTTTGACTATTTTGGTCCAAAACACTTCAGAGATACGTTAATTACTCCACCTGCTCTATTTTATTAAGTCCTATTTTAATGTGTGTGTGTGAGTGTGCGCGTGTATGTACAATACATACAAATATATACATATTTTTCTTTATATATATATATATATATATATATATATATATATATATGTAATGAAGAATGAGTATCGTGGTGCGAGAAGCTGGTGTTCCGTTGGCGACTGGGACCGGGGGTAGGGGCATCCGCGTGGGAATGGGGCCGGATTCCCTGGGGGTTGAAGGAGTCGACCCCCTCCCTTCTTCCTCTTCCTCGTCCCCGCGCTACCCCCTTTCTTAACGTTATTCCTAGGGGTGGAGGGGGTGGTAAAGGATATCCGGACTTTAGAGGGTGCCTCGCGAGAGAAGATGAGAAGGGGGAGAGTTAGGTTTGCGGGGGAGGAGGCGCTTAATTTCGGTAAGGGACTCCCTCGACGGCTTCGAGGCGAATTGCGCGTGCCCGAGGGGGCCCGTGGGTGATTGGAGGGAGTGGATGGGTATGTGGGGTATAGTGGGGTAAGTGAAACGGGAGACGCCGAGGCGACGCGACGGATTGCGGACTGCCCCCCCAATCCTCGGAGGTTAGGGCGTCCGAATTGTCACTATCAAACATTCCTCTAAAGACGATTGAACGGAGGGGGACCCAGCATGCCTACCTATGGGCCAAAATACACGAGTACTCGTAATTAAGTCTTCGAATAGAAGAAACATGAGATGAGAAACATTAAATGTCTATGTACGGGTGGAATGGGTCCAGGGGTAGAGCATTGGGCTACTGACCGACCCGGATTCGATTCCTGGGCACGTCCCTCTGGGTACCCTCGGCTCATCCGAGCTGTGTGATTTGGATCAAACCGACCTTCGGGTTGATTACTGTGTTTATGGTACGCGTGAAGTATTTATAAAGAACTACATACGGAACTAAATCAGTTCAGCCCATCCTTTTCGTTATTGCGGGCTGCACTACAGACATTTCCCGAGCGTAAGGGCCGAATTCGGGAAACCATTGGTAAATAGAGGAATAATTTCGTGCAGTGAAATTATTTTATTTTATGGAGTAGGTGTAATGAAGTGTAATTCAAATAGGAAAATGATATTTTTAATTACATTGTTTTTTTAATTCCAAATAATCGTTTAATTTATAGGAAATAATTTAGTTCGAATTGATTCGTCATCACTGAAAAGAAAATTGTTCATAAAATGATTAGCCAAATACCCATAATTCTAAAAGATAATTAATAAAATTCAATCAAATTTATGTTGAACTGTGGAGCTTGACTCAATGTTGGGAAGTAAGCTTGTGGAAATCAGTTGCCAAATTATAGGTATTAAATGATTACTGCCGGAAGTAAATAACTAAACCCCACATTTATAAATGAAAAAGCGCATTGGTTCTTGCTAAGTAGTAATCGAGTAATCGAATTAATTTAGGTTTGGTTTTATTGGGGAGGCGACCGACAGCTTAGGTCGTTTGCACCATTAGGGATGGGTGGAGAGAAACCCGGCGCCGGCATTAGCCTACTCTTTTCGAAAGGCGCCGAGGGGTCCGCAGTTTAACGTCCCATCCGACGGACGGCGTACTCACTCAAAGTGCTCTCCATAAAGCATCTCAAGTAGGGATCGGGATACCACTGAAAAATATCTGCAGTCTCCGGGATTTGAACCCGGGCCTTCGCAGTGGGAAGTCTGTACCTTAGCCTCCGCACCATCCCGATCCCCGCGAATTAATTTATGCTGTGAAACGCTTGGGCATTTGTCAAGCTTGTTTGATTCAAGGCGCCATTTTCCCTCCTCACAGAAATAGAAGCCGTTAACCTTTGGACGCTAAGCAGTAACACCTCACCATGTTATGCTGTGCTCCAATGTGCTCGATCCGTAAGTTATTCGTGCGCGAGAGGTATCCGGGTGTGCCGTTGTTTCCCGCTCTCCGCGCAGCAGTTGCGCTTACTTAATCTAAATAATGCTCGCTGTTTTCTCCTCACCAATTGGAACATGCATCTGCGGATGGATGGATAAGAGACGAAGGGTGCCAGACAAGAAATTGATTAATATGTGATCTGCCACGCACGTTTTTCGTGATGGATGGGATAAAGTGTGTTATGAATGAAGTGACGTTAGGATAACGTTTGACAGGAGACCCAGAACCCAAAAACATTATTCCCCTAGGCTTTCGAAGTCTTATATTTGAACTTTAAACCCATTCGTTCCTCAAGACTAGGAGCCATTGCTGCTCGTATTGTCTTGTAACGGTGAGTTGAAACCCAGTTGATGGTACGGCGAATTAAATCAATAGAAAGTCAAGGACGTTAGGTGAAAGTGTTGGATTATGTCAGGGAGTGAAAAATATTATTTTTAAGTACAGTTGGAATAATTTCTTCCATTAACGAAGAAAATTTGGTTGGAATAAGGTTTTTGTTAGCGACAGTGACCATGCACGGTCTACGAATATTTCTGCCCTGGATAGCAACCCTGACATTACGAGCTTGCGGAAGAGCTTTGCGGATATCATTCATCTTATTTAAAATTCTAAATTAATTTTCCAAACCCTGCATTGTACCGTATTTTTATCTTAGTTTTGACTGTGGGTAAACGGGTTCTGTTTTTGTTAGGAGTTAACAATTTCTAAGAGATTACGTTGAATATTTCTGCCAAAACCTTTCGGAAAAACCTCCGAGTGAGACACCTGTCAATATCAGTCAACAACATGAAACGAATATTGTGATTAATTTTAGCTAGTCGCCCTGCCCATCTTATTTTTCTCCTTGAGTGTTGCTCGACAAGGATCAGCTGGACACCTTTGGAGTCCAGCTGATCCCCGAAGGGTATTATCTGAAGAACCTGGGTGGATCGAGGATTTTCGTGGCCCGGAAATTTCACGGGAAACTCTTTATGATTGGATTTCTCCACTTTTGCGTAACCTCATTCATTTCTATTTCTTGAGTGGCATTCTCTGAGGATGAGTATCAGCTGGGCACTCTTGAAACTGGCCAATCATTTTGTAAAACCTGGAAACATCCGGGGTTTTTTTCAAAATTGACTGACTATCCTGTACGTAAAAACTGGATCAAGACATTTTTTTTAATGATTTGTATTTGTTCTCTAGGTCTTGGGTTCTCAGATGACACCGTTCACCATCCTGCATTCTTGAGAGTCTGTATTCATTGGCCGGCCCTGGCTCAGTGGCCTCTTTTAGGAAAGGGGTGCCCGAAGTAGCGGAAGCGTGGGTGAAGTAGGGGAGGAGAAAACAAACGAGGAACGCTCGGCGCGAGAGCCCTCGACGATCGAAAGGGGTTTTCTGGAGAGGGCATGCGCTCTGCGGTCTTTTCCCTTCAGCGGCTCTAAAATACGTGGAGGTCAACTCCCGCGAACACGGACGCCGCCTTCGTGCGTACGGACTCGTCATTCGACGCTCTCACGAAAGCGTTACGATAGGAAGACGAGTGTGACAGACCTTTTGAGGGAATTAGGCTGGAAGCCACTTGATATGCGAAGAGAACAAGCTAGAGTGAGACTTATGTTTTGGATCAGAGCAAATGAGTTTAACAATGACACCAAAGGAATTATAATGGCCCCAAACTATTTGAGTAGATCAGACCATAAAGATAAGATAAGGGAGATAGACCCCAGTTCAAATAGATACAAATACTCGTTCTTCCACCGGACAATCAGGAATCATAATTGTAAGAAATCAAAATAATACAGAAATATTAAAGCCATTCGATTTATCAGTCCGATCAAGATCAAACGCTGCGTAGACATAAGGTATATTCATGTGCCTGTCTATGTTAGTAGTGCAGTTAGTACACTTAGTGAGTGTCTATGTTAGTAGTTAGTTTTACAGTAGTATGTATTAGCGTACATGTAAACTAAAAAGGTTTTCGCATGAATATATACGTCTCTGTGTGTAAAGATTGGAATGGATTTGCTTGATTTTACATGTGGTTTTATTTTCTTTTGCGGGTGGTGACATAACACCCCCCGCCACACGCCTTTGCGGTTCTCGGGGTATTGTGTATATGTAGATAAAGAGCGAGTAGAGAGAGGGGGGAGCGGTGGAGGGCAGAGTTGAAAATGGTGGAGAGAGTATCTTGGATGGGAAGTCGTGCGACCAAGGCAGGCTTTGTTTTGGTTTTCTTTTGTTTGTCGTCTTTTTTTTGTTTCGTCTAGAACGAAGTGGAAGTCCAGTTCATCGACTCTGAGTCGGATCCAACTCCATTCATACGTTGAGGTGTTCAACGCCTCAGCGACAAGGAAAGTGCATTTTTACTTAGACAAACGCATTGTTCTCGAGAAGAAGGGTGCTCGGGCGTGACCCGGGTGGAGTCGTCACGGTGTGGGGGGTCACGGGCAGGGGAGAGCAGGAGGAATCGCGTGCCCCGACTCGCTGAAATCTCGTTCAATTCCTCCCTCCGCGAGTGCTCGTCACCGCCAACCCCTAGAGCACCCTCCTCTTCCTCTAAGCGGGGGAGGGAGGAGGAGGGGTTGGGGGCCTCCCTCCTGCCCCACCCCTTCCCAACCGCCGTCCCCGTCTGCCCTCTTCACCTCATTCCCTCGAAAACTGCTCGCTTTGTTAAATACTGGGTCAATTTCCCGCTCAAGGAGGCGTAAACATGATCCTTATTATTGAGAGTAGACAAACCGTCAAGGGAGGCTTTTGATGGTTTTAGACGATGCTTTGCTTGAGATGGCTCGCTTAAGACGTACCCCCTTCTACACTTCAAATCTCCTTCATTGCACCACCCTTAACGACACCGGGGTCTGCAATGGACCATTCTTCACCCCCGCAACGTCTCCACATCCATTCAGTCGAATGCTCTCGTTTCCTCTTCTGCTGCATTCTCTCATCCCCTCCATCGCGCCCTTCAAGCATGCATTCCGTCGCCATGCCCCCATCCACTTTCCCTGCCCTCTTTGGATTTCTCCCGACAACAACCTTTTATCTATTTCTCCTTCCATACCGTGCGCGGACGTTACGCTTTTTGTTTTCCTGTCCGCCCATCTCAAGCATCTATCCGCCGCATCCGCATCTCAAAAGCCTCCGGTGCCCTTTGTCCATAGTGAATGCAAATGTAAGTTAATTCATCTTCACTCAACTGGACTAATATGTGGTAACGTATCGCTCGTTTCGTAATGGTTTTCAGAACAGCGAATCTGAAATTAGCATTTTGAGCGTGATGCGATGCGTGTATGAGTATTCATAATGATACATTCATAAGACCTGAGGGTAAAAAAATAAACGTTGCATTTCCACATAAAGACTTCTTTTTGTTGAAGTGCCAAGTTTTATTTTTTTAACCCTCATCATGAAGGAATTCCACAAGGTTAAACCTGAAACTGTTATGTTCATAAGACGTAATAAGACAACAAATCCTTCCTTCAAACACAGGAACAAACTACGGATCAAATATCGCTTCAATAATTAGATTTGAGGAAATTATCCATGGAAACATTTGCTTAGAGTGCGATAATGTAGATGGATGACAAAAATGGATTCATGGGGAAGTAAGATAGGAAAGTTGTAGAAATTGTAGTAATTTGAGTGTAGAGGAGGCTTATAAAAGCGAATCGACATCGGCATAAATAACCCGCGGTTAACCTAAAAGGTGTGTGGCAGGGAATGCAAGCACCAGGTGGGATGGGTAAGTGATAAGGGAGGATATGGGAGAGGAAGGAAAAAGGGAAAAATATTCAGTAAAAGCTAACACAAAACGTGCAAATTTGTTGTAACATGCTGGAGGAAGACTTGATTCAAAACAAGGGTTAATTCACGTCATAATTCAGTTATTTGTTACGAAAAAAAAGAGAATGAAAATGAACTGCAACCATTTAGACGACAGGGCTCCACCATAACCAGACAGGTCAAGAAGAACTGGAAAGTAAGGATTGTTTGGAGAGGAAAGTAGTTGTTCGCTACTGGGAGAAGTTGAATCTTTTGCCCGTCGCATCCATGACATGTAGCAATATGTTAGGAAATATGTGCCTTCATTCACCGCTCTTGTTTCTCAGACGCACGTGCTCACAAATCTATGTATCAAATTAAATACAGGGTGCATTCCAAAAGTAATGCAATGTAATTTCCCGCGCCGCTCCTTTCGGTGGGAGTGGAATCGACCCACTTGGAGTAGGTGGGGGAGACTCTTAAGCTTTACCGCGAAACCGGGCTCAGTGCACTCCAAGCTGTGCAAGTGGCAGGACGTCGGTTATTGTAAACCTCTGCTCGCCGACCGTGTCACGAATAAAATAGAATCGACAATCGAGCAACGTTACACGATTACTAAGTTTTGGGTTAAACTGAAAAAATCTCTTGAGGAGACTAACAAAATTATTCGTGAGACTTTCGGGGACTCTGCTCTGTCCTACTCACAAGTTTCGAGGTGTTTAAAAGACTTAAAGGGGGGCCGGAAAGAGGTTCACGACGAACAACGATCGGGCGGCCGTCAACCAGGAAAACCGACAAAAATGTGGCTCGTGTTCGACAAATGTTGGAGTCTGACCGTAGATTGAGTATCAAGGTGGTTGCAAATGAACTGAACTTGACGTCTACTGTTTTTTTCGCATTGTTACTGAAGATTTAGCGACGAGGAAAGTGTGTGCCAAAGTCGTGGCCAAGGTGTTTACCACAACGCGCTACGAGTCCGCGAGTTCCTGGCGCAAGCTGTCCAACCCCCCCTATAGTCCTGACGTCGCCCCAGCAAGCTTCTTTTTGTTCCCTCAAATTAAGGCAGCCCTGAAAGGAACCCGTTTTTCGTCCATAGAAGAGATCCAATCAGCCTTGACGAAGACCTTGCGAGAGGTCCCCGAAGACGCCTTCCAGGGCGCGTACCGGTCA
>CM073770.1:22138646-22276146 GCA_037158775.1 Hetaerina titia | reverse complement strand
TGCATGATCATAAGAGGGGGAAACATTCATTATTACGCATGAAACTTTTCGAAATACGAATGCACGTAATATTGTAATGCTAGCCTTTGGACGATTCCTTTCAAGCCGTGCATGTTATGTTTCGCGTGAACATCCTAATGTTTCCTCTACCTCATTCACTTAGTAATTGTTTCTTACTTTTTGAGGGAGAGAGAAACCAAGCCAGTTTTCCATAAAAAGACACAGTCACAAGAGCACGAATGTCGACTGCTGAAATACGGTCGTTTGCTCCGGGGCGCTTTCGTCGGAGGGTTCCCGGACTGACTTCCTCGACCCCAAGGCCAGCCCCCCCCCCTCCTACCTCTTCTCTCGCAAAGTGATTTCAAAGCAGAAGCGACAGTCATCGACGTGATGCAAATTATTACGGTTTAAATAGCTTCGACCTCAAAAGCGTCGCCCTCTCTTGCTGAGGAATGCTTTCCCGAGACATTTCCCCCTTCTCGCATCTCTTTGGAGGAACTCCTTGGGCGAATATTTTAATTGTCGAGCGTTACGTAACTGCTGATGGACGTCGGTCGCTTAATTGGGAAGGATCTACTCAGCACGAGTGTTCGACGCCTGGATATTCCAATTTCCTCTTTTGTTTGTGGATTTCACATACAAATTAGTTTTTTCTTGTTCACAACAGCCACTCAAATGACCCCTCAAGTTCGAGCATTGATGGGTGGACTTTTTAATTGAGGTTACATTGAGAATGACGGAAAGTCCCCGCTTAAATGCAGCACGTTCGCTTTTTATAAGTGGAAATCTTCTCTTCTCATGGAAGACGACATAGCAGCAAGGATAACGTAAAATCTAAGACGAAATAGTGACAGCATACTTGGCTGCATAGAATAAATTCCTTGTCCATCGTCGCTTACAGCCATTCATCCCATATCGTTCTTGGGAAAAATGACACCATAAATGTATCTGTTCAACACTTTATCTAAAAAATATATAAAAATATATATAAAAATTTCTCTAATTTTATTGACGTGGTCTTTCCTACCGTTGCACCATGTGGCTTATACGAGGGTAGTTAGAAGAGTTCTCGAAATGAAATAGAAATAAACGACTAACCTAAGTGAAACTTGTTTATTTTTCAATGTAGCCTCCCTACACACTAATGCACTTGGTCCAGCGATGTTACAAACTCTTGATCCCATATCGAAAATAGCATTCCTTCAGGGCTCCAAAATACCCCTTACTTCGGCTCTAGTTCCCTGTTTGAAGCAAGTCTCCGTCCATTCAAGAAAATTTGGAGCTCAGGGAAGAGATGTAAATCTGATGGAGCCAAATCGGGCGAATAAGGAGGGTGCGGCAACAACTATCTTAGTTCAAGTATTTTGCCATGGCAACGACACTTGTGTGTGGGCATGCGTTGTCTTGATAAAATATGGCTTTCTTCCTAGCCAAATCTGACCTTTTTGCGTGTATATTTTGCTACAGTTGGTCCAGGAGGTTAGCGTAGTAATTTCCAGTAATTGTTTGACCAGGGGGAAGATAATCTATCAGGAGAATTCCTTTCGTATCGCAGTAAACTAAAGCCATCTCCTGTCCGGCTGTCTTTGCTTCCTTTGGTGGTGGTGACTTATTAATTCGTAATAAATTACGTGACTCGTAATGAATTTCCAACGCCATTGCAATAAGAGGCCTGCTTTCAATCTGTGCAAGTGATTTAATCTGCAATTTTGCCTTTCGGCTAACAAACCGACTTTTCATGAAGATCTAAATAATAGCATATATTAAATGAGTCCAAACTAGATTTCTTTTTCTCTTTTAACGTCTCCTCATATTTCCTCAGTACTCTTTTAGAATATCCTAATACTAACATTTATTCCTGGAATGCTTCCGGTCAATTGTGATTTCATTGAATCGAAAGGATCGCTGGTGGTGGTCGTCTTGCTTTTTGAAATCTCGAATAATTCCCTTCCTCTCCTTTTTATGGCACTTTTTTCGATTCGCAAGACATATTCAGGTTCAGGTTGCCCAGGTCTTACTTTCAAGGAAAACCGGTTACCACCAAATATTTCGTTGATCGACGACCGCATGTTCGGGATTATTTTATTGTACTGGCGATAATATTACACTGACTTACCTAACCATTCGCGGCACCAATAATTGACCGTAGGTCAAGAATGGATCCGTAATTGTCAATCGTAAATAATTTAATAGGTTTTCAAGGATGAATTCTTTTCTCTCGATTGGCGGTCTCGCCGTCACGTGACCGAATAGAGTAATCTCGCTTCTCCGTTTTCATTATTATTCATATACGTGAGACTTTCCTTCAAGTTATATATGTATTTCAAGGGTGGTCTGAAAAGTTTCCGGCTTAACAAAGATACAAGATACGAAAAGTGAAGAATCAGGCGTGATATTGTGGAATCGAGACATAATGAAAACTTTGTTGCAATTTTCCACAGTTAAAACTTTAACGTTCTGCTTAAACAAAGATAAATTCGACGTCGAAAAACAGTGTGGTGTTTATGAATTAAAGTGCCAATGTAATGCGACTTATGTGGGACAGACTGGACGAAATTTCGCCACACGCATCAATGAGCATCGGAAATGTTATGCGTTAGGCAACACCACATCCATCTTTGCCACCCACCTCTTGGAGAAGAACCATTCCCCGGATTTTGAATTTAAGCCGTTGCATAAATTCGAAAAGAGCAAGAAATTGGACGCTCTCGAGAGTTTAGAGATTATCCAACGGAGAAACCAGAAGATAGAGCTACTTAACGACATTCAGTTCCTCTCTTGCCCCTCCCCACTTTTGTCTATTAACTTCCCTCAGTGACCATTATGGCGACACCTTCCCTCCTCCCCCCCCCCCCGAAGAGTGAGCTGCCCGCACTTCGGGGGGTTCCATAGGTTTTTCCTGCCTTTCTTTGTATGACAAAACCCCACCCCCCTTCCCACCCGCTCCCTCCTCCCCTGCCACCCCTCCTTGGTATATATATCCTTTCTCCCTGTACTCTCCCTCACCTGAAGATGATACAGTGTATCGAAACCATGGTCGGCAATAAAGTTTTAACTGTGGAAAATTGCAACAAAGTTTTCATTAAGATACAAGATATTTTTTTTTAATTTTCTGAGGTCGGAAACTATTCAGATCGGCCACGTATGTATATGCATGTATGTATGTGTGTGTATATATTTTTATTAACATGTGGATATATGTATACATTTGCACAAACATTGATGCATATAAAAATGTGTATTTGTGTATATATATATATATATATATATATATATATATATATATATATATATATATATATATATATATACATATATACACACACATACATGCATAACGGAATTTGTTTATAAATTAGCTGGACTTTACTTAGAAGTAGTTGATACGGTAGAATTCCTGGGTGTTACAATCATTAAAAACTTAACTTGGGGGACCCACATACGTGATGTCTGCGGGCAAGGATATAAAAAATAGTGGGATATACAGCAGTGGGATTTCGCCTTCTTACTTTTCAAATTCTAGCTTGAACGTTATTGGATAAATGTTTTACTGCATCCTAAGGCGCTATCGCTTGTTAGTTGATAGGGTATGTATTTGCTTGCGTGTAAGTTGAAAGAGTTTTTGCATGAATGTATACGTCACTGTGAGCATATATTTACATGGATGTGTTGATTTAGCGTATGGTTTTCTTCCCTTTGCAGTGGCTTGCAGAGTATTGTGTATATGTGGATATAATGCACCCAACATAAAAGCCGGAGGTATTCTTCGTTTATCTCAGTCAAAACCGAGCTAACGCGTGGACCATTTCTTCTGTTGCGTGTTTCATCAATTTTACAAGATTGGATACAACTCCAATGTAAAACGTTTTTGACATTATTATTACATTTCATAGCACCGCGCAAGCCACCGCTAGGGTGTGTGAGAGGGGTTGATAATATACCGGGCAGCTTTTGACCCGAAATATTTGTACCCCTACTGCGTTCGGACAACGTTATTCTGATCCCTTATCGTTCGTGGGAAAAATGACATCTTAACTCTATTCTATAGCTACCTCTACGCAATGCCCCGTGAGCCGCCACACGGGCGTGAGGCGGGTGCTCTTAGGACACCACTGGTAAAAAAGAATAAAACTACGTAAAAAACAAACGAAGACATTGCAATTCACGACCACAGTGACGTATGTATTCATGCGAAACCCATTTGAACACAACACATGTACGAATGTACTAGGCTTCTACGCAGCATTTGGGTAGTACTCGTGGCACTCTAGGAGAATTTTGGAAGGCACTTAATATCTCACTATCGATGACAATGGTCGTTACTGTCGATTAATGAAAGTAATATAAATAGCTTTGATTATTTACAACTTAAAAACTACCGTTTAATATGTTAAATTATGTTTAATTTAGTTCTTATTACTTGATAATATGCAATCATTAAGCGTTCAAGTGCTACAATTCAAATGAATTATCTGGAAATAACTTAGCATCCTTTAATAATTTCGATAAAACTAGTGTCGACTTATACGCGACATGTGTAAATATCAGAAATTTTAAGTGATAATTCGGTAGTCGACATTTTCTTTTTCACAGAGTACATTTTATAGTTCACAAATAATTAAAGATCCGTGCGTCCACTCTGAGGAGCCACGCCATTTTGCATCCGCACGGCGATTCCAGAATTGCCACTTTATGAACCCATTCAGGAGCTGTACCAGATTTTTATTTTACCGCCACCGATAAAGTTGAAAGCCAAGTGTTGATACTAAAAACAAATAAACATGACGTTACAATATAATAACAAAGCAAACTTCCAAAGCGTATGAACTTCGAATCATCAACGCAACAATGGAATTTTGACTTGTTGGCGTGCTCGCATTGGCTCATATTGTGTGTGGATATCGTTACTGAGAGTGTTTGTGCCTCTTTGCAGGTTCCTATTCGCTAGATTCGTCGACGTGACCACATTTCCTGCTTCTGACCTGCTGACCGTGCCAACTTCGTATATTGAAACGATACGTTATCCACTGAAATCCCGACTCTGTTTAACCTCTTCGACCCTCGGCCTTTCGTAATCCCTCATCGCCCCCCGAAAACCTGGGAACTGGGGTGTGAATATTTATGTGGTCACCTCCAACCGCATTAAGTAGTCCTTGTCTCCTCTCCGGGACCCCTGCGGGGGCTCTGGACGCGGGGCCGTATTATTGGCCTCTCTGCTGGGTGGCCGTCTCGACTGGGATGGGCGTGCGCCAGCGCGGTCGTTTCTTGTTTCGGGGTTGATTCATTAGGGAATGACAGAGGGGGGACATTTGCGTGCGGCGAGGGAGATGGATTTGGTAGCACTGGGGTGAAGGGGGTCGCGTTCACCCCCTCTTCGAATGCCTTCACCCTCCTCTTCCCACCCCCCACCAAAAGCGACCTCCCCGGCCATCGATTTTCGTAGCTCTCAGGGCGCTCGGGGTGGTCCAGTGACCCCCATCCATTCATGCGACCCCTCGTCCCCTCCGGCCCCTTTTGCCGAGGGCCTCGCGGTCCTCCGCAGCTGATTTCAAGGGCGCCATCGAAGCAAGATTCCGCTGCACGACCCTGCCCAACCGTTTCTTCCATCTCCGGGTCTGACGTCACCCCTTAAATCCGCACACGTGTTATTATCCAGGAAGTCGACACTTGGGGGGAGTGGGGCAGGGGTTACCGAGTCACCGGCCATTTAGGGATCGTGTGATCTGATCCATAGAATCAGAGCGTGATTAATTACGAAGGCTGTCAAGAAAGTAATCTCCGTTATCATGTAGCGTGAGAATTAGTGGAAGGAGCCGAATGGTCGCTGTATTGACACACTCACCAGGGCAGTACGCCTTTTGCTGCGGTGGTTGGCAGGTCGCGCCGCTTGTCGTTTGTTTACAGTAGCGACTCAACAATGCAATGGCATGAACAATGCAGTTGGCATTCCCGCCCTAATGTGAATTCCGCTCAATAATAAGGTTTTTACTATTAAAAAACTTCAAAGCTGCTGATATTCACGAACTGCGCGTGAAAATTGACCAAGTTTATAAAAACCGGCGTTGTACGATATTTGAAATCTTGAGAAAGTTTTCCACAGATTTCGACGACTCTGTTGCATGGAAACACGACTGATAAATTAGGCTACAACATGTGTTGTGCTCGTATCGAATAGGAGACCGATGCCGTCATCGGTTGACTGTGATCTCAGGCGGCAGAATTTTATGCTGACGGAATTTGAAAACAAGTCCAGAACTGGCAAATGTTTAAATCTATTTGGCGAATATACGTTGTATAAAGTGATAGAGAAAATGTAGTTTTGAGATGAAAATAATCAATTTTCTGTGTATATTCCAGTGTATTTTTTTAAAGCATAACGGAGGTTGCTTTCTGCACAGCCGTTGTAGTTAAAAGTTGCTCTGGTAGGGTTGCGAGATGACCCAGTGGGTGGAGCGCTGGTCTTCTGACCCGAGGGCCCGGAATCGATTGCGCCTGTGCCGAAAATATCACTCAGACTGTGTGATTTATTGGGTTTCCCATAATTAGCGGTGCCTTGCAGAGTACCACGTAGACGGACAAGTAATGAAAAAATAGCTCATGTGCAAGTCTCGTGCACATTAATGCCGATATACAATATGCAGTAATTTTTGCGCTTGGCCAATCCATCAAACTCTAATATTCTAGTTATTTAAATTTTTTCGGGCTCGTGGTTTTATTTATTCATGATTGCGTGCATGGTGCGAAGGAAGGACGAGTACTTGAATCGAGTTTTGGAAGGATAGTTGAGGGAGCTTAGGGCACTAATGTATAGCAAGTAGAGTAGCGGCCCTATGATGTTGCACTGCGGGACTCTTTAAATTACGTCTGCCTATAATGAACTCAACTGGTCGAAAACTATTTTATTAATTCATTCTGGGCAGTTTTTAGTTTTTTTTCCAACCCGCTTCCATCCCTCATTATTACGTCAGAGCAGTTTAACAGCAATTTTATGTACTTCATTTCTTTACCAGTATTTGACAACTAGTGGGAGGAACGTTTTCTAAACAGTTCCAAATCAATTATTTATAGTAGTGGTAGTTTTTATGAGAGGCGTCCGACAGCTGAGGTCATTTTCGCCATTAGGGTTGTATGTGAAAGGAGTAAGAATGGAGAGAAACCCGGCGTCGGCATTAGCCTACTCTCGTCGAAAGGCGCCAATGGGTCCGCAGTTTTAACTTTCCATCCGATGGATGTCGTACTCCCTCGAAGTGCCCCCCACAAAGCACCTCATGTAGGGATCGGCATACCACTGAAAAATATCTGTGGCTGCCGGGATTCGAAACCGGGCAGTGCTCTCCACAAAGCACCTCTAATTGGGGTCGCGCTGAAAAATATTTGCCGTCTCCAAATTTCGAACCCGAGCCCTCTCGGTGGGAAGCCACCGAGCCACCAAATTAGCCAAATATTAGCCACCAAATCCAATTCAATTTTTTATAACAATCGTATAAAACTTTAATACTTGATAATATTAGTCCAAATTATGACAAATGTTATTCCAGTAATAAAATATCAGACAGATAATTATTTGAGAGTGAATCTAGTGCTATTAAGGATCTGCATAGGACGCAAATTGAGTTTTTTGACCAATTTTTTTTACCACAGTTCCTAGATTCGTAGATCTATTAGAAGATATTGAAATCAATTGACGGGGGCACCCGCGATCATCTTTCAGTTTTAACGTTTTGAATGCACATTGTCCATTTAGTTTGTCCTCTATGTGCTTCGCTGCCGCAATCGGTAACCATATGACATTCCGGCTCAGCAGGCTTGAACTTCCAAGAATGGACCGTTGGCAGCAGACGCCTGACGCTTTTATGGAGCAACTGTTTAGTATTCAATTTTATAACCGTGATTTTCCTCGTGACTATGTGTATCCCGCCAGCCTTGACTTCTTTAGTGAATTAGTGCGATTCCAAGTCAAAGCAGTCGGGTGAAAACGGCGAACGATGGAGAATATCGATTCTGACCACACTTCATAACGTTGCCCACTTCGCAAGGACATGAAAATTAGGCTCCTTGAATTACAGAGGCTCTTTCAATAGTGCGTCGATCGATTTTGTTCGTCGAGGGGCTTTTGTGGCCTTCAAACGTTCCCCTTGAATCGGCTGTAAAGGGGTCCGAGGGTCAATCTGAATTATTTCCTTGATCGGTGTCCTGTTGATCGTCCAATGATGAAGCAGATGTTCGATGCTTCCCTCTCGTTCGGTTCTCCTCCGAAAGTCCGCTCTCCCGATGGACCGGGTGGTTCACAGGCTTCGAGGGTTCCCTTGGGACCACCGCAGGCCCCCGGTTTCGATGGTTCCGGCGGCATTTGCGCGGCACGTGTCCATGTGTAAGGGTTTTTGCATGAATGTATACCATGTTTTGTTTGTGGATTGTATAAATTTGTGGTTTTTGCATACGGTTTTTTTCTTAATTACGGGTGGTGCCCTAATACCCCCTGCCGCACGCCTTTGTGGCGGCTTGCGGGGTATTGAGTAGATGTAGATACCCTTCTTGCAAGGCATTAGAATGCCTTTAAATAATGTAGGGCTTTTAACAGTGTTGCTGTTTCTGCTTTGTCTGTATTTAAGTTTCCCCTTCCTTTCCTCGTCTCTCTCTGTGGTGGGACCCTCCCGCTACCTACAGCGTTGGGTCACATTCCCTACCTGTGTCCTTTGGGAGGAAACCGTTGTTTGTTACATGTCCAAGTGGTAGTGGAATTTCGCCGTCTTTCCTTTCAAATTCTAACTTGCTCGCTATTTGATGAATTTTTTACTGCATCCGAAGGTGCAAGTGTTTGTTAGATGATAGTATATGTATTTGCATGCGTGGTCAGTGAAAGGATTTTTGCATGAATTTATGCGCCACTGTGGGTATTGGTTTGCATGGATGTGTTGATTTTGGATGTGGTTTTACGGGAGGTGGCCTAACACCCCCCGCCACACGCCCTTACGGTGTATTATGTAGACGTGGTCCTCGGCGGTTTGGGGGCGGGAGTGCCCTCGATAGGCGGCGGGGGCAGAAATAGCATCCGTCCGTGTGGCAGTTGGCGTCATCTAGGCCATGGGGTGGACCGCGAGAATTGCAATCAAAAGAACGGAAAGGGGTGGGCCCAGCAAGGGGTTGGCGGGAACAGCGGCATCTTCTTTGGTTGCGCCATTTTTGTGTCTCACCCGTTCTCTCCTTCTTGTGACTCCGCTCTTTAAGAGGGTTGCCCAGAAAGCAACTTACCTTTTGAATTAAACAACTGAACCTAGTTTCAAGACAAACGTTTTATCATATACATTTGAAAGACACATTCTTAAACTATTTTTCTACTTAGTTTTCATTCAAATTGAGGCATTTATAATAACGATACACAACCTTTTCACATTCGTTTCTGAAGAAATCTGCCGGTACTTACTTATATCACCTACCACACGCTGTTGAAATTTACATTTGTGCTGGAATAGACTTTTATGAACTGTCTTTTTTTTTACTGCCTTTGTCATACACACATTTGAAAAGATTAATTGCTCGTGCTCGCGAATTATGTGCTCGTGCAACCGACGAAATTCCTGCAGGTATTGAATTCCTTCATCTATCCTGCCATATTTCGTAAAAATCCTGCCAATAAATGGGAATTCTTCCATTTTTAAATAGTGGATGAATGCGTTTCAGACATTCTTACGCTGTTTATAACGGCTTTGCAATCATTCTTCTCGTTGTCATCAGCTAAAATGACTTCCCTTCCGTTTGGATTCACGTTTGTCGATTTCTCCAAAATATCCAGTCGGCAGTGCCAAATTGGACTTGCCATGACGGACGTTGTTGAGAAGGCTTTGGCCAGCAATCGCCTTCGCCGTTCCCGAGCAACGCTCAGGAGGGCATTGGCACGCGGGGAGCCGTCGTGGTGCCAACAATTCGATTTTGACACCTCGTTCAAAAGGCGCCTAATCCTGCTCCCTCCGTCCTTCCCAAGGACGAAGTTTCATCAATGGGAAGTCGATTGGATGCGACTTCGATCGGATTTGAGCATTCGTCGCGAGTGTGCGGGCGCAGGTGTGTTCGATTGGCGAAGCGAAAGGGGCTGATGGGTTTTTTTTTAATACGAAGACTTTCAAGAAAGTAATTTAGGTTTTGGAATAAAATGTGAACCTAGGGTCAAGACAACGTTTTGTTATATAAATTTTGAAAGTCACACGCGTATGAATTGGAAAGGTTTGTGCATGAACATAAACGCCTCTGTGGGTGTAGATTTGCATGTTATTTTGTTCTTTTTTACGGGTGGCGACCTGACAACCCCCGCCACAAGCCCATTCGGCGGCTTCCGGGGCGTTTTTTGGATGTAAATGTGGATGGATATTTGTATTTTGGCGGTTCGGTGCGCGGGAAGCGTCTCTATTTAAACATCAGAGCAAATTTATTTTATACATACAAACACCTACTTGCAAAGTCTACACGTTCCACTTCTAGGTTTGGAAAACAACCAGATTTAAAATTATTTCAGGAAAATGACTCCCTTTCCCAGATCCCCTCGATACTGCATCATTCTTTCTCCTCGTCATTCCCCCATCATTCTTTGCATCCATTCATTGTTTCGGACTTCATCTTTTGTTCTTTAAACTTCTAACAGGTATTCCTCCGATTGATACTGTATACCTTAGAAGTGTTCTGGACTGGACACCACTCCCTGCTACGTGTGTAATACGCACCTCTAACGGTCATAAATACGATAAAATCCCACATTACCATATTCACGTGTTAGCTCCAATCGAATAGGGGTAGGAAGCACATGGATTTATTGTGGTATGGGGTTGAAGGTTATTTTGTGCCGCGTTGTGCTTGGGTTGGGCATGAAACAGTTCTTAGGTCCCCTAGGATTTGTCGAAAAACAGCTCTAACAAGTTTTCCATATAGGCATTGTACCCTACTTTCACCTACTAATGATAATAATGGATCTTGGGTACTTCCCTTCCTTGACCTTCGTTATTTTTCTCGGTGCATTAATGAGGAGGGAGGGGAAGTGGTTAAGCGAGGCCTCCCTCTTTCTGGTCACCCGCCCCCCACCTTCATCCCTCGGTGTAATCAATGGGGCGGCGGGGGGCCTTGGTCCCGCTGCGGCCGGGCATGCACTGAGAGGGCCGGCGATTTGATCGCCCCACTGGCGTATTCAATCGATTGTGTCGCTGGAGGGGGATTGTAGGGAGAGAGGCGGGCCGTAGTTCATGGGGGGCGGGTTAATGTTTTTCGTCGCAGGGATGTGACACACCAAAAAAAAACAATAAAGAAACGCACGGCAGAAAACGGACTCACTTCACATTGGCCTTCACATCTTCAGACATATAAGTATACACGCACACATACAGGCACACGAACGTACTAGTAAGGGTAACTTCAAGGAGCGACAATTGCCTTCCACCTCTTCCAAACACTGCCCATCAGGACTCTCCGTTCCCCACTCGCACCTGAGCAGTCTGAGACATGTACAGGTTGCGGATTAGCCTCCTGTCCCACCAATCTATCCCTATTTTCTGCAATATACTCATTATTTTTCCTAATTCACTCTATCGAACGCCTTTTGAAAAACTACGAAACAGGCAAATACGTCCTGATTGTATTCTACATTCCTCTCTATTAGTGACCTCATTATTACAATGGCATCGCGCGCTCCTCTCCCCTTCCCAAGCCCAAACTGATCATCCCCTAAGTAATCATTCTCCCTGCTCTCCATCCTCTTGTTGATGATTGATGATCCTGAGAACAACTTAAGCTGCGAGGAGGGGAATATATATGTAATACATACATATAGGAATACATATATATATATATATATATATATATATATATATATATATATATGTATATATAATATACATATAGGAATATACATATATATACACATACATTTCTATATTTTTATGTTTATAATAAAGATGTAAATATAGAACACGTAAAGGGGAGGTCAGATTTTAGAAAGTTTAAGCTTTCGACCATATACCGAAAGCTTTAACTATCTTAAACGTGAGTGTCCTTTACTTGATCTCTATTTATATTTTTGTGTTCCGTTGTGCCGCCCAAGTGTTATTTTTCCCTGGTGAGTGCTACTACATCATAGATGCAAAAATATTCTACGTAAGTGTATGGTTTTATTTATGTATGTCCCCCCAAACTAACTAAATGGAAATATATTTTTAGACGTGACGATAGAATTCAACATGCCATGTATTCGTTTTATGAACAGCGTATCGCCATTAAAACGATAGCATTTCTAGCCGGCCAAGCCTTTTCGTCAAGTGAAAGGGCAGAGGTTGAACTGTCTTACCTAGGATTGTGGTCTATTGCGAGATTGGAATCGGAAGGTCCCAAGAAGGAAATCGTCCGTTGGTCCGTATCCGACTCGCACGAATGCTTTATTTCGTATTTCTAAGGATGGGCGAATTGATGCCATTCGGTGTCGTTACTACGTAAATGCTATCCCGTCTCGTCTCTCCATGTTGGGTGGAAAGAGGTTAATCTGATTTTCTTCCTTCCTTCCCGCTTTCCCTCCCGACTTTCCCTTCCTGTTCCACACTGAAGGAGTATTACCTTTTAAAGGAATATTTGTTTCCATCTCTTAAAATGGAATAGTTCTTACCTTACCATTCGTAATTAAGATTTTTTGTTTTTCACTTCTCAAGATTTTCATGGTGGTCAGTCTCATAAGTATTGAGGGGTTCGACCTTATAACTGGGGGACCACGGGCTCAGATCTGGCCAATGCCACTGGGCACCACCCAAATCGAACCATCTAACCCAGCTGTTTGATTTTCTGGGTGCCAGTATTACATATGTTCACAGTCAACGTTTCCTGATTAGTCTTTGCAAAGGGTATGTAGCGCCATACAGCTGAAGCGCATTTTCACAGAGACCGTTTGGGGTAGCAATTACAATTAACCAGAGAACTTATGCAATGACCCTAAATATAAACTCTTGACGATAAACAGTGTATAAACTATGACGGTATAAACTCTCACGCATAAATGGGAACGTTTTCAGCAAAAATTATCGAGCCAGTCGAGGAAGCAGAGAAGGTCCATACTTGAACACGGCAATTTTTTCCAATGTCAATGAAAATTTCGGAGTACCTTGGAGAGAAAACGAAATGGAGTTCAGGAAACGCGGCGGTGGTGGCTAAAACCTCTGGTGTGACATCGTTCTACTTTTAGAGTGAATGAAATGTTTGGTTTACTTTTCGAATCCCAATAGTTACTGAAAAACACCGATCAAATTGTGTCAACATTTTGAGTAAATATTAATGTTTAATTAGCACTTGATTTAAATATCCATTAGAAAACTCCATGATCATTTTGAGGTGCCATCAACCAACTGTTTTACCTACTTAGTACCTAGTTTACCAAACTGGTACTCAGGGTACCAATTTTACTGTCGTCCTAATCAATTACGCCTTTGGACTTGAATCAAGAAGCAAGCAACCACCTCCCTCTCCCTTTAGTCGCCAAATTATTACAGAGTCTTAAAGTATAGTGTGCACTCGTTGTGAATCTGTTGTTACCTCTGTAATGAATCTAAGTTCGACCCTTAGAATATTGTTAAATTAGGCTTTATTATGAAACGATAAAACCTTTTGGAATTTAATGTTTTGCCCCAACTGTTAACATATCTCAAATCTTAACCGCCGCAAATCGCGATCAAGATGAAAACAGTTACCGAGTCCTCTGGCCTGAAAGTTGAGAGTCAGTCCTCTGCTTGAATGGCTTATTAGTGGTGAAAATGGTTGCGCATTAATTATCTATGGTGTGTTTCATTTGCGGTCGAATCTTCGCCATTTCGTGAAGTGACGCCTGAAATCGTAATTTTTCTTCCTGTGTAACCGATGCCTTTGTTCTGCCCTTTTGGCATAAGTTATGCGAGGCAACTATAAAGCTGGTTTCTGATTCAAACTTAACGCAAGTGCGAACATCTTGACCGCAAATGAAATGCAAGCATATGAGGCTGGAACGCTCGTCGTCTTCCACTGATTGCCGCCCCTTTTTGAACCGTGAGAACCACTCGTAACACGTAGCACGTTTCATTGCAGCCTCACCTTGGTATTCAACTCAAAAGTTTCCCTGAAGGACATGCAGAATTTCACAGAACAACGCTATTTCTTCAAAGAGCGCATTTCCGCGGATCCGATTTTTCGCCGCATTCCGCGAACACTCTTTCACATAAACGGCCGTAACTTATCAACAAAACAAGACATCAACAAAGTGATGGAAGGCGGTTATTCGGGAAGTTTCCGCGGACACGACGCCTCCAAGCGGATTAAAAAATAACCAACTGGAGGCGCGCTATTCAAAACTTTAGGAAACTTTTGAGCAGAAATCTCACACATGAAATATACTCGCATTCTTCAACGAATCGCCGTTTTATTTTCAGCCAGTGTGGCGTCTTCACATGCCAAACTGACCCTCATTTGTGGACCAAAAGATGCCATTAACTCTTCGTGCGTCAAGCGTGTAATAACTATGCTTGAACTACTAATAATAATCATTCTCTTTTTGGGCAGTTATTGTTAAGAAAAACCTGGAATGACGTAACGATAGGGAGCTCACTCTATTTTACTAATATTTCGCCTGTCACATTCATATACTGAAACATACTGAAAGATAGAACGGCACAGTCTAGCGGAGAGAGTAAAAATGACGGGCGTACGTGGAAGCACCGAGATGAACGGTGCGAACGCCCTCGAATCAAATCTCTAATTAACTTGTGTTTGTTCTTACAGCCTCCGACCTGGACTCCATCCGCGCCCTCTTCAGCGAGAAGGAGAAGGAGCTGTGCGTGGCCGTGGCCAAGGTGGAGGAGCTGACGAGGCAGCTGGAGGAGGTCCGGCGCGGCGGGGGGACGCTCATCGGGAGCGGCCGCCTCCTCCAGAATGGCGGCGGACATCCCCCGGCCCCGCACCCTGGCGCCCCGCCCCCTGCCGCCGTCACGCTCGAACTTAACAAGCTGCGGACGGAGCTCATGGTGAGTGAGTCGAGGGATTTGTCCCCTGGGCGAGGAAAACATCGATGATGCCTTGGTACCCCGGGGACTGGTTTGAGGAGTGCTCTCCTCCTCATCACCTACTCCTCCCCACCCTAAGCTCCAGTTGTGCCAAAAAGTAAACAGGGTACCTATTATGCTGAAAAATACTTGCCAAGTAGTTTATTTCTGGTACCAAACCCTAATATTTGGCGATATTATAAAATGCTTCACTGATTGGTGCCTAGTGCAACAAGACTGAGTGCCAAAACCACATGATTTCTTGACATATAGTTTTCGGTAATAACCCCTGCTTTTTTTACAATTTTAAAACCTTAGTTTCTAGAATAAGAAAGCTAATTTTGATTACCTTTGTTCCCAAGGAAATAAATATTGTTGGTGCTAGTGCTGGGGATAAAATTACCAGTTGCATTCCCGAGTGGATTAGCCGATTAAGCTACCAATGCATCCTCTTCTCCTGGGAGAACTACTAAGGCCTTTTTAAGGGAGCACGCTCTTGTGATGAATTGTCTTATGTTTAATGTCGCAACATACATACATATAGTGTCATGACTACATTGAGGTACTACTTTATTTCACTGAAACATCTTTTTCCTTTAAAACTCCTTATATATTGAGCGAAAGTGGATGCCTTTGCAGCTTAACTGGCTAAAGGATCACTCTAGCTCCAGGCAGCTAAACTGCCTGGATCTAGACTAGGCTCTGGGTTTGAATCTGCACATTTAGTCAAATAATTTTTATGGACTGTGAAAGATCTCACTGTCATGTGCTTAAGTTACAGAAGAAATGCCTTGGTTCATGTTTTGGTGCCCCACCCCCCTGCAGAATTCCTCCAAACCCTGCTTATATACTATTTGATAAACTCAGGTGTAACTTGGTGTATTGGAGTGGTTATCCGTTGTGGGAAGTCAAAAAATTGGCCCACTTTCCATTAGTTTTCTGGGTTTTTATTCCAATTGAGGTTTCAACTATTTGACTATAATGGAAAGCATTTGATTCATTGAACAAAATGCCACTTTGCAAAGGGACATCTTGTTCAAAATAATGAGATGGTATTATTGAGTTCTTGAAGGGGAATCACTTTGTTTCTAGACTAGAAATGTCTCCCTTCCACACTTGTGTTTCTCAGTTGAAATGTTTTTTAACTCGAATCCTCTGCCAACTAAAGAAATAATAATACTTGTGATACTTAATTGTTGACAGTCTGAATGCTTCCATCGGTTCAGGATTGTAAAATTTAATTGTATGTTATTAGTCAAAATTTTTAATCAGCTGTTCTGGAAAAATTGAAATTTAAATGTCAGATTCATTTAAATAGCACATTTTGATTTGGAGTGGTCACAGCAAAGAAACTGAAATATCTTTTAAGATATGGAAGTTGAGGGGCAATTATCTTCAGTGGTAGGAAATTTTTGAATGCTAAGCTGACTAACAAGTTGAATGTTTGATAAATTTATCATTGAAATCAATCCACTCGGGAAATGAAATCAAATAAGACTGTGAGGATACACAATATCCATGCAGAGCTACTTAAATGGTTAGGAAAATGTTTGAGAAAGAGGCTTTTATGACTAATTTGTAACATTTATGAGGAAGGAATCTGGCTGGAAGACTTTGTTAGATTGGTGTTAGTTCCTATTCCAAAAAAGGTAAAGCCTACATCATGTGAGGACTTCAGAATAATAAGTTTGATTTCCCATGCAGCTAAAGTTATTCTCAGGATCATCAACAAAAGGATAGAGAGTAAGGCAAATGATTACTTAGGGGATGGTCAGTTTAAGTTTTGGAAGGGGAGAGGTATGTGTGATGCCATTCAGTAATGAGGTCACTAATAGAGAGGAATATAGAATACAGGACGTATATGCCTGTTGTGTAGATTTGGAAAAAGTGTTTGATAGAGTGACTGGGAAAAACTTGTAAGTATATTGCAGAAAATAGGAATAAATTGGAGGGACAGGAGGCTAATCCACAACCTGTACACATCTCAGACTGCTCAGGTATGAGTGGGGAATGGAGAGTCAGGATGAGCTCACCTTGAGATAAGACCTTTGGCATGTGAAATTTATAGAGAAGGGTATAAGGCAGTGTTTTCCTGTTTGCTCTGCATCTTCCTAGGAAGATAATCAATGCTAATCCTATTAGAGGTATGGTTTTCACAGTTCCTCACTACATGTCTGTCCTATGTATCATGTGTACTTGGTCTTTTTTGCTCATACTAATATAACCTTATAAACTCAATGAGAAAAATGATTGAGGTGGTTGCTTTCCTCAGTTGGGTCCAATGTGACATGATGATATTAATGGCATCCCACTGATACTGGAAACACTTATAAGAGTCTGATGATGGCACACATGATAAGGGATCAACTGTATGATTGTAGATTGACCTGGGGTGTCTTCCATATTTGAACCTGGGTCCTCATATTAGTAGGCATACCCTCCAGTCAAAAGTAGTGTATTGTATCACATTTGACTCATAATACATAACAATGTTGTTGCTTTTAACTTTTCTGCATGCAGAATTTATTTTATGGTTTGTGTGTCCTGGACATTTAGCGAAGTAATTTGTTTTTGATGATCTCCCCAAAAAAGTATCGTAACAAGGTGAACGAGCAGCAGAGCGTTCGGATGCGGCAGCAGAGGGAGGCGCTGAGTCAGCGCCAGGAGGAGATGTCAAGGGTGGATCGCAGGATCTCCGAGCTGCAGGAGAGGCTGCATCGCAAGCGCCTGCTGAACCAGCAGTTGGCGGGGCAGATCGGACACCAAACACCAGCTGCTGCCCCTGTCAATGCCAACAGCAAGAAGCAGCCACCTACGCTGTCGTCCCAACTCCAGCAGCCACAACATCGACAGCCGCAGATGCAGCCCAACTCCTCCCAAATGGCGGCTGTCATCGTAGCACAGCAGAAGGGCCCTCCGCCACAACCCGGGCTCCCAGAGGGGGCCAAGATCCCATCCCAGATGGGAATGCAGCAACAACCATCGTCAAATCTTGCCAAGGTTGCTTTGCAAGGGGGTAAACAGGGGGTGGCCCCTCCGCCCGAGGGTCCCAAGAGGCCCTTGGGGGGCCATGGCCGGGCTCAGGTTGGAGGCGGAGTGATGGGGTCGTCGATGGGTGGAAGGCAGGCAGGCGACCACCATCAGATGTCCTCACACTCAATGGGGAGTGGAGGGATGGATGCCCAGCACCATGGCGTCGGCACCCACTTGGAGCAGTGGCACCAGCAGCACCAACAACAGCAACAACAACAGCAACAACAACAGCAACAACAACAGCAGCAGCAGCAGCAAGGGGGATTGATGGTGACGCACAGTCAGAAGATCCATGGAATGCAGTCACAGCAGCAGTCCAAGTCGCAAGACGATCTCCACGCCAAAGGCGCAGTGGGGGCAGAAGGGGTTGGTGGAGGTGGTGGTGGGGGTAGGGAGGTGACAGTGGGGGCAGGGGAGGGGGGCGGAGGTGGGGGCAGTGCTGAATTCGGCAAAGGCGACCCTAAGTACCAGACACTGCCCTACAACACAAAGTTCACGGCCGTGAACTTTGTGAAGGTGGGTGGTCCTCCAAAATCGAGTGTGGACTCGGTGGGTGCGGTGGTAAGTGGTGCCACATCCACCACTGATGGGGGCAGTGCCAATGTTGGGGGGTCTAGTGATGAGGTGCCCAGGTACCAAAACCAACACCAAAACTTGCATCCACAGATAATCCAACACCACCCCAGCAATCAGCAACAGCAGCATCCGAATCAGATAGTGAACAATGTGAACAATTTTTCATCCAATAGCAGTAATGTGAACAACAATGCTCTGAATATCAATAACAATAACATCAACAACAATCAGAACCATCAATTGCAGCAGCAACAGCAGCAGATGACGACGCATACCGTTCACAGCACACCAGCTTTTTCAGCAGCAAAGGGGCATGCCACGGCACTATCAAACCAGGGCATGTCACTCACCCCTGGTGACAATGTCATCTCCAACACACAGCAGCAGAGCAGTGGTGCATATCATAATGCTGGAAACAGGTGAGGCTTTGTTGTTAATATGTTTATATTTTGTTATGTTAATATGTTTATAGTTTGTGGTTTACATCTCATTTGTCAGATAAATAGGAAATACAAGGTCTGTCCTGAAAGTAACTTACATTTGCATGTAACGAGCTTAGTAGTGAGGAGAACTGAATGTTTGGTGTGTTGACAAACACACGCACTAGGGTAGTATGTCTTGAGCTGCAATGCTTGGAAGGCCACACTGCTTGTTGTTTGTTAACAGTAGCGAGTCAAAATGAACAATACAATTGGGATTTTCACCAAATGTAAAATCCGTTTAGTGATAAGGTTTTTACTGGCAATAAACTTCAAAGGTGCTGACATTCATCTTTGGGAAATTTGTGCTCTGTACGAATCAAATGAGTGACTAGAGTTGTGTGTCAGTGGTGTCCAAGAACTGGCCAACCGTCAGTTCATCTGTCACATGGCTAGGCCGACCACTGCGGTCCTTGTTGTGAACATTGGTGCTGTGGCCATTTTCAAACTGAATGCGTCACTACCTTGCTCCGCCTTCACTCATTATTCCGTCACGGTATGCTTCACAAGGTTGCCTATAAAGTTCAATTGCTTGTGGTTTTTTTCCTGTAAAAACCTAATCACAGATCACACTTGGCAACTCGTGGGATTTTCTATTGAAGCGCACAGTTTAACAGTTCGCAGTGAGCGAAGTAGAAGAACCAAAGTCGGCACGCTACCAAAGCAGGATGCATACTGTGTGTAGGGGCTTTTATAAATCAAGAAGTTGGCTATAGCCCTACCCACCGCCACGTTAGGCCGAAATGTAAGTTACTTTCTTGACAACCCTCATATACAGCATTCCCTATTCCTCTCCAGAAATTCTGTGATATGACCTAATTGACCACTGATGACAGCTGGAGATCCTTCATCAGAATCATATAATGATATTTATAATGGAAAATTCTAATTGTGTAGCATATATCAGGTTGAAATGTTGTAGAAAATGTTGTCAGTAATGAGTAAATGAGTTCCCATTGCATAGCATGCTTGTCAGAGTAGAGGATTTAGGAAGTTGCTGTGCCATTTTCTTCATGACCAGAATCTCTCAGTCCATTAGACCTTTGGTCTCTAGTCTCTTTGAAGGGCATGTGGAAATCTTCTTCCACTATGGTTCATCACAAAATCATGATTTGTATTTGTGTTACATTTCAGTCCAAGCTAAAAATTATTGCCAGATCTGCAATTTGGAATGAAATCAGTGGGTCTCTTGTATGCATATGAATTTCCATGATTAACCATGGGACAAATATTGATTCTTTGTCTAATTCATTTTCAGTATAAGACACACATTCTTTTTGGTACTACAATGCCCTTTGAAAATATTGCATATTTTATATGCCTGAATAAGGAGATGTTTTTGTCATATTTTGCAATGAAAAATTATCCTGTAGACTTAATTTTGGCCTCAGTAAGTTTTTTCCTGAGGCCTATGTGTAATGTGTGATGAGGAAAGCGGTTTATTTTATTTTTCATTGCCTGCAGTTTAGTTACATTCATTTTATTAGGATAACTATTTCTTTAATTTGATTGATAACTTGGTCTAACTCACCAGTTGAATTAAAAGTTCCTGTTAACTAAACAGATGCTCATTAATAAAACAGCAATGGATATTGATGCTCCACTGTTCAAAATCCAATTATATAAACACGGAGATGATTTCTCCACTGATTTGAGCAATGATATATACCATAAATCATAGAAATCCTAATTTGAAATGGCTCAAATTTTGAAATACTACGAGGATGTCTAAGTACCATTGGTTTGTTTTGCATTGTGGTCAACAAAACAGTAATACGAAAACCTTTCTGTGGCTAGTGAAAGGGCTGCTATTGGCTCTTGCCCTGTAAACCTTGAATGGTTGCCACCAATGATGCACAAAGGGTGACGAGAATAGCTGCATGCCAATCACAACAAAAGAAAAAGTAGATCACTGAGTGACTTAGGAGCTGGCCAGCTGTGATATCACGAAACCCTTACTCAATAGGTATTTGGAATTCAAAGTTAGTGTCCAATTTAGACAGTCAGAGCTGTCTCAGCCACAGTGAGCATTAGGAGCTCCTGAAGTTTGGTGCTGTGTACTTGTGAGGAGGACAGAATTCGATTGTGTCCTCCTATCAAAGGTGCATTACAACCCTGCTGACCAGGCCATGTGGAATATTGCTGTTTTGGAGTGGCCTCTAATTCTTGCTGGACAGCTGGAGTGACTGATTAAGTGCCTTCTCTCGTCAATAAGTAGATTGTTTTTATTCCTGGTGGTCTGGTTACTGGACTCATTTGGAGTGAAAGCATATCTTCCTCAAATCCACATTTCAAAAGGTTGAGAATATTTTGAGTTCATCAGTCAAAAAAATCTTTGTTGCATGTGTCTTGTGATACTAACAGGTTTTACTCCTATCTCTCTGAAAAAGAACCTTAGGGAATAAATTCATATATTGGTTGCAGGGACATCATCAATGCATATATTAAGTAGGAAGGGCATATTTTAGAAACAATTGATATTTTTGCTGTAAAAGCTGACATGTTTCATTTGTTATTTTTTGTTTCATGCATTTCGGTAGAATAGATGAAGAGTGCTGCATAAACATGTTTGATAGTATGTGCAGTTTATATATTTTTTTTAAAGTAATCTACCGGTTAAGGTAGGTTTTTGGATGAACAAAACTATCAAATAAACATTTTTGTAACTCCAAACAAAACCCAATCCAACAACCTAATCTACATCAGGTACCTCTTCATCTCTGTGTACTTCCTTCCTCCCTTCATCCCGTCCAACATCCCTATCCTGTTCCTGCCCTTTCCTCGCTTGCCCAACATTCTCTCCTCTATTACCTTCTTCAACATTCCACTACTGCTCAATATGCCTTTCATCAATTTTCCTGCCTCCATAGGATTTCTCTCAACAAACCCCTCTCCTCACCCACCATCTCCAGTACTTCCTCATTAGTTTTCCTTTTGGTCCATTTCACCTTCTCCATTCTTCTCCACACCCACATTTCAAAAGCCTCCAATCTACGTCTATCCTCCTGCTTCAGTGACCACGTTTCTGCGCCGTACATAGCTACGCTCAATGTCAGAGTTTTTACGAGTCTTGTCTTAACCTCCCTACTCAACGTCCCCGTCATCAACTCCCTCCTCCTTGAGAAAGCCTCCTTGCCTAGCGCAATTCTTCTCCTTACATCCATACCACTTTGACCGTATTGGTCCAAAACACTTCCGAGATATGTAAACTGCTCTACCTGCTCTATTTTTTCCCCGCTTATTTTAATATTTAGCTTAGCCTTTTTCTTTCTGGAAAATCGCATAACCTTTGTTTTATTAATATTGATTGCAGTTTATATAAGAAATGAAAAAGTGGTTCAGGCAGTAAAAATGTGCCAGGAAGAGCATAATGTTGAGTGACTGGCATGCATGAAATTATTTTTTCTGTGGTAGAAATATCCAGGATAGATAGGGTGAGGAATCGGTGGGTTACAAAATAATCTGCATTGAATGGATGAGTGTGTTAGGGGGATGAAATGGGAATATTCAAGGACAGGGCAGTGTGGGGAAAATTGAGTGAAAGAGAGAAAGTCTCCTTTAGCAACCTAACTTTAGGTTTTTCTCTATGGTGCCTATCCTGAAAGGGAATGGCATGAATGGTATGTAAGAGTATATGTGTAATTGTGCAGTGTTCTGAGATAAGATATCATTGTAACTTTTTTCCATCTTCATTATATAATTCAAAGAGGTAATGATAGCAATATGATATTTATTTTAATGATTAATGTAATAATATTCTATCAACCATGTAAAACCATAGTTAACTAAAATTTTACCTGTTATTAGTGATAAGTTTTGACTGCATTTTTCAAATTTTCATAACTTTCATTTTTAGGGCTTACGGATTGAACAATATGCGGGGTCAGCCCGTCGGAGGATGCTCGAACAACTCCAACAATCAGGTGAGATAATAAATAACAATAATAAAGTTATACAGTTATAGTTGCATTTGCTGTTCCCTGAGAAAGTCATAACTGCCCTATATTATTTATTTTATGAATTGGTGACATCAGTACCAAGAATTCATTAGTCTTGTCATAAAGCTGAAAATGCTATGGTGTACAGGAGGGATGCTAGCACTCATATCAGCAGTAGTTTTTGTGGGAGGTGGCTGACAGCTGAGGTCATTTGCCCCATTAGCGAAGGATGGGAAAGGAGGAAGGGTGGAGAGAAACCCGGCATTAGCATACTCTTGTCAAAAGGCACCAAGGGGTCTGCAGTTTAACGTTCCATCTGACAGACGTCGTACTCACTCAAAGTGCTCTCCTGGAAGCACCTCAACTAGGGATCAGGATAAAGCTGAAAAATATCTGCTGCCGCCAGGATTCAAACCCAGTCCCTCTGGGTGGAAAGCCAGTATGTTAGTTATTATGGTTAATAGTGAATATTTTAGCGTGAATAGTTCAACATGAATAGTTCATCCCCATGCATTTTGAGAATCAGCAAAATTGAAATAATAAAGTCGAGTATACTAATACCCACTATGCTGCTCAGGTTTAATCCTGGCACCAGGCATTGAGGGAAACGTACAAGAAATATGCTGACCTGGTAATAGACTGTGTTAGTATTTATCTAAAGGAGCTGGGGAAATTGATGTTATGGCTAATGAGTGTCATACAAGCATCATCCAAACTGTCCTGGGTGGATGGTACTGTGCAGATTGAGGAATTTCTCTGACATAGAACCAACCTGCATTCCTTTAGAATCTTAAGACTTGTTTTTCATTTATTTCACATTAATCTGAAAACAGTACTTTTTGGCCTTTACATCGGACTATTAACAAAGATATATATGAGGGGTGGATGAGTGAAAACCGAACACCCACTATGATGTGGAATGGTTTTATTCAAAAGTAATGACCAAAGTGTTGATACATTCATCCCACTAGGAGATGGTCATTTACAGTTTTGTATAAAGACGTAGGTTGCTGACCACATCAGAAGACTTCTGTTGGTTTGGTTGATTACATAGGGTTCCTTTTTTTTGTTTTGGTTCATTCCATAGCTAAAGTTCTTGGAATTCATAGTTGGATATGTTTATGTTTACCATATTTGCCAAGGTATAGGATGCACTTTTTTCTTTTGAAAAATAGCAAAAATATGGGATGCATCTTATGCGCCAGCATTCAACATGAGCTAATATTTTTGTGTTAAACTAATAGTATTTATCAATGTACATTTTTAATAATTCTATTCGATGGTTTCAGGCTTCACTTTGTGGAAATCCATTCTAATAAATCAAAAGAGAGATGGTACTTTTTTCCACACTTTATTATTTAAAGTCGACCGGTTTCATCGCATAGGCGACATCATCCACCTGATGATGTCGCCTATGCGACGAAACCGGTCGACTTTAAATAATAAAGTGTGGAAAAAAGTACCATCTCTCTTTTGATTTATTTAATAATTCTATTGCATTTTGACTGAATGTAAAAGAGTGGTTTCAAATAAATATAATTGATTAGTTCAGGCATAACTTGGCGGAATCGTTCCATGATAAATAACATCAAAGTAAACCTTTGTAATTGCAAATATAAAATAAATCAGACTGCACCTGATGATGCTGCACTGTGGTGAAGCCTACAACACATTGAAGTTTATTTGACATGTGGAATTTCAAAGTTTAATTCTGATGTTATTAATTTGAAGAAATATTTCCACACTGTTCTTCTGTTCTACCAAAATAGAGTGGAACTTCATTAATGAGCACTTTGCATAGCTAGTAATATGCATAACTAGAAAAAATATATTGACTGAAAGTGACTCCCTTAACAAGCAACTTTTTGCCTATTGAGTGATGATGAGAGGAGAATTTCCAGAATGATTTGGCAGCTGCCACTTCACTTTGTGTTTAGCACTCATTCCGCTAGAATCTTTGTGTTGCTAATGGTCACATCTTTTTCCAAACTTTGTTCAAGTGTATTATTTGTGATTTAATTTTGTGTAAAATTTAATAATATATTGTGCATAGTTTTTCAAATGTCCCAAAAGGGGACAGCCATAAGAGGATAAACAACAGTGTAAATGAAAAGTAAAATCATTGAAAAGTTAGGACAAGGTGTGAGCGTGGCTGATCTAGCGTGCACATCTACAATCAGTTGACATCAAAAATTTGCTAGAACAAGGACAAAATTAAGGGCATACATGCATCAAAGGGAGTAGGAACGATATCTCAGCAATGGTTATGTAACATCAACAATGTTGAAATGTTGCTTCTCATATGCAAAAACAAAAAGCAATGGCAATGTGGCACTATTAACGAGAATAGTATTTGTGAGAGTGTTTTTCACTGACCTTCTTAAGGGGATGGCAGGATCATCCATGGCCAAAGTAGTTCGGTTCTAGAAGTATAATAGAAGAACCTGTATTCACGGCATTGTGAGGCATGGTGAGGTAGCAAGCTCCGAGTCAAAGGCAGCAGAGAACTTTATTGGCAACTTCAACAAGCTAGTAGATTCCAAGGGTTACCAGCCCCAACAGGTTTTCAATTTTGATGAGACGGTACTCTTTGGGAAGAAGATTCCAAAGCAAACCTGTATTTGTGCACGTAACAGTAGAGGGAAATGTATTGCCCAGCCACAAGCCAATAAAAGGCCATCTTCTGGTGCTCTTTTATGTCAATGCAAGTGGTTATTTGAAAATTAATCCCCTGCTGGTTTAGCTCAGAATCACCATGAGCCTTCAAGAAGTGTTGTCTCCAAAACAGCAGGCTAAATATAATGAGGAGGTCAGAGAAAACTTGCATTGTACGAGGTCAGTTCAAAAAGTTTCTGAACTTTTTGAATAGCATGCCTCCAGTTGGTTATTTTTTAATCTGCTTGGAGGCATTTTGCACGTGGAAACTACATGAATAAACAACTTCAACCACTTTTTTAATACCTTTTCTTGTTGATTAGTTATGACTGTTTATGTGAAGGGGTGTTCGTGGAGTGTGGTGAAAAATTGTATCTGTGGAAATGAGCTCTTTGAAGGAGCAGCATTGTTCTGCGAAATTCTGTTTGAAGCTGTACAAATCCTTCACGGAAAGTTTTGAGTGGATTACCAAGGCTTATGGTGAGGATGCTATGAAATGTACCATGTGTTATGAGTGATTTACCCAGTTCAAAAAGGATTGGCAATCCAAGGAAGACGATGAGTGTTCCAGAAGACCATCAATATCAACTGATGGCCCTCTCATCGAGAAAGTGAACAATTTCTCTTGTGCAAATCGACTTTTGATTGTCAGGAAACTTGCAGAAGAGTGTGGCATCTTGATTGTTTAATGCTATGAAATACTGAGCATAGCACCCGTTCAATACTTGTTCAGCTATTGATAATCCTGATATTTTATTAGCGAGGTCACCAAAAATCACTTTCCCATTCTCACAAATTTTATCCTCAATAATGGTGTTGCATTGGAAATGGTTTTAGTTTATGCTTATGTGATGGGTGGAATCTGAGCAACACTTGCCACTCTTGGTGACTAGCAGGGTTATATGTTTGTGGCAGTTGAAGTATATATATTGTAAAGCTTAATTAGTACTGTATCTACTTATCTAATAATGCTTCTATTTGGCCTCATTGGTTTTACTGAGTACTGTATCATGCATTGTCCTTATTCTTATTTATATTCCTTTCAGGCTGGAGGGCCAGTGTTGCACTTGGCCCCTCCTTCGTCTTCAGCTGATGTCGATAGTGGTGGTGCCAAGAGTCGGCCGTCATCGGCAAAGCCAGCACTGCCTCCCAAGCCAGCCCTTCCTGCCAAGCCCACGCCACCACCCCGGCAGAGCCCGTCAAACTTGGTGGCTGCGGGAATGGGGGGTCAGCACATGGGAGGTCACCTTGGGGACACGGTTGATGGGTCTTTGGGTGCCTCGATCCGTGCATCAGTTTCAAAGTAAGCGGGACAAAGTGCAGGGAAGCTGTGATGCCAATCAGTATGCTGTCACACTGTTGTCTAGGGTTCACGAATGTGCTAAAGGGTTGGGAATCGTTTGTTGTTATTATGAGTAAGATGATGATAAAAATACTGCAACCTTTTTTTGTTTACATGAACTGAACTTCATAGTTTTTTCATTTAAAAAATCTTCTTACAAAGAAAATTTTTTTAAATTCTAACATGTAGTGTCCTAGTTTTGATTTATTATTACATGAGTGTCTGGTGTTAATAATATGAGATTTTTTTGTGCAATACATTGGTGGAATGGATAAATTGAACTTCTTACTTTATTAGATTATGTTTTATATATAGTAGATTTGTGTAGCTTTTTTATTGAGATTTTGTTGTTAATGTCTTTTGTGATAGAGATTGGCTTTGAGATATTTTAGGTTATTGTTTCAGAAAGACAAGTTCGAATGTGATGCTAACTATTTGGGTGTTGCCTGACAGTCTGTCTGAACATTCATATTTCAATAATAATAATTATTATTTGTAAATTTCTTAGCCTAATCTAAATATGATGTGATGATTACTTACTGCTGAGATCAAGGGCAAGTTAATCTAAAAAGCCATATTCATGCCTTGTAGTTTCATCTAATTTTTGTGTGATTACATATTACATAGAGCCATAAGTTTTCTTCTACAGTATAGAAACAATTATGTCCGGAGGTGGTGGGAACCAAATTGGGTGCATTCTATTTGGCTATCTATTGTATTCAGCTGTTGAATGATTTTCCTTGTGAGCAGAGGTTAGCTCCCCTAACAGTGCAAAAAGGTCTGCTCGAAAAAAAGATGAAATTGTTTGAGTAAATACTTGATTTTATTAGTTACCCTTTTAATTATGCTTATCGCCTTCAAAATATAGTCGTTAGCTGCAAATACAATGCTCCCAACTTTTTTCTGACTTTCTAATGCACCCAGAATGCTTCTTTTGGTATAACCTTTAAGTCTGGGGTACACTTTCGTTGGATGTCTTCAGTAGTTTCAAATCAGCATCCTTTCAAGCTGGACTTCAACTTAGGAAATAGGAAAAAGTTCACTGGAGCAAGAACTGGAGAGTAGGGTAGCTAGAGGATCACTGGTGTGATGTTTTTGGCCGTTGATGTGTGTGCCGGTGTGCTGTCATAATGAAAGTACCAAGGCTTGTTTTTCTACATTTGTGGTCTCTTAGGCAACATGGCATATCTTAATCTTCTCTTTATCTCTATATAGTGCTGTCAATTCACTGTTTGTTCTCTTGGGGACATATTCATAATGAATAATCCCTCCCCAATTGAAGAAAATGATCAACATCACCTTCGTTTGTGACATCCTTGCTTATTTTGGTTGTGGGGAAGATGGACCCCTCCCTGTGATAACTAGGCTCTTGTGTCTATATCATAACCATAAATCCATCTTTTGTCACCTGTGACTATTGTTTTTAAGAAGTTTCGGTCATTTTTTGAACGATTGAGCAGTTCCTGGCTGATTTGGAGATGTTTTTGCCTCTGTTCATCCATTACCACTTAAAGCACAAATTTGAACGAGACGCACTACATGCCAAAATTTCAGTCAAAAAGGTGAAACATGAGCTAGCACTATTGTCAGCTTGATTGACCATCTCCCAGACAGTAAACCTAACTCAGTTTGCACACACTAAATCATTCACCCTGTTGACGTGGGCATCATTTGTTCACGTTGATGGTTGTCCACTTCTTGGTTCTCCAACGGTTGAGCTTTGTCCAGACTGGAAGCGGTTTTACCAATGAAAACACAGCTGCACTTTACTCATAGATTCATTGCTGAATGCCTCTAGAATCATTGCATAAGTTCATTCTCATTGACACAAAAATTAGTACAGCAAGAATGTGCTAGCTCAGACAAGAATCACTGTTGTGTGGAGACAAGACAAGATAGGGCCACGAGCAAGGTGGTGTTTTACTTCTCATAGATGCCACTAGAAGGCGACACCTCATTGATTGTGATCCATCAAGCAGTTTGCATATAGAAAAAAACCAGTCTCATCTTTTTTGGTACAGACCTTGTATGTACTGAGAAATACCTAGGATTCTTGTCCAAGTACGGATTCTTGCCTTGTCAATGGGTACCAATAACTCAGTGAGGGGTAAAACACTGAAGTACCAATTGCTAGATTGCTTATCCTATGTGCCAAACTTTGATGTTGAGCTTTAAGAAATTTATTCACATCTCACTTTGTTTGCTTACTGCTTTTCCACTCCTCAGGTCCAAAATGCTTGATTTAAGTCCAAGCGTTGTGTGGACTTCCACAAGGAATCAGGAGAGGGTTATGAGCAGCAACCGAGATGACTCAGTGGGCCAGCAGATGGCATCGCCCACCACGGCACCTCCCCCACCTCCCCCTCCACCTCCACCCCCACCTCCACCGCCTCCTCCCTCACCCCCCACGTCCCAGCCACCCTCCGAGGACTCCCCAAGTGCGGAGGAGGGTCCCAAGAGGACCTCGGAGGGCAGCGGTGCCATTTCCATCAACGGGAAGCCTCCAAAGAAGCACCCAGATGGTGGGAAGGTCTTGTCCAATGGCCTTGCCAGTTCGGGTGTGGCTGCCAGTGGTGCAGCGGCCGGCTTTGTTGCATCCCAGCTGGAGATCTTGCATCAGCAGCACCACCAGCACCACCAGCATCACCAGCAATCTGACACAGGGCAACATCACATGAGTGCTGGGCACAAGTTCCCTCCAGATGGCAGCAGCAGTGGTGCACAAGGAGTAACGTCTTCTTCCTCTTCCCACCTCCGCTCGAATGACGGTAGCTCAGGCCAACTCGAAGACCATGGGCCTTCGGGATCAAGCGGCCAAGCGATTGAAGAGGCCTCCAGTGAGTCTCATTCCCCCAGAGATCCCAGTGCATTTTGAGGGAAATACTCAGATTCAAAGAATTGGGCCTTGCAATGTTGGACTATATTGTCCAAATTTTAAGACTCCATGGAATATAAAAACGTTTGGCTCTTTTAGATATCATTTTAGGTGTAAAGGTCATGTTCTGTTTAAGAATAGAAGGAAAATATGAAGAATTCAGTATATTTCATAACATTCAATCATATGCAGGAAATCTCATTGTGTGTTCTTTAATTTACATTAGCTTAAACTATTTTTCCATTAATCTTATGTTTAGTTTTACACCTTATTTTTACCAATGCTTGTAGGTTGTGCTATTTCAAAATTCAAAGCATGTGGTCTTTCAACAAAGTAAATGCACATATTTTGTATCAAAAGTAAAGTTTAGAAAAAATAGATCTATGTCAGATGTTGCTAAAATGTTTCAAAATTCTTCTAAGTACATCCTTTGGGCATCAAGGCACTTTTGCCAACAGCTTTTCCACGATTTAAAAGCAGGTCCCTGGTAAGTGGATTCCGGAAGGTCCTTAAGGATATGCTGGCAGCTTCTTTGGCGGCACTTAGGAAATGGGGGTGTCCTTTGAGGGATGATTTCACTTTTGGGAATAAGAATTAGTCTGCTGGTGCCAAGTTGGGACTGTTAGGGGGTTGGGGAACAGTCACAATGCCATTGCAGAAGGTCTTTGCAACCAGACACTCGAGTCTGCTCTTGGTCGTCTGTCAAGCCCTTCGGGATGAGTTTAGGGCAGATCTTTTGCATCGTCAAATTTTAAGTGATAACAGTGTGCACTGTCATCTTATCAATGCCAAAATTGATCTACGGTCATGTGCACACTTTGGTGTGTGCATGAACACAGTATGTTTCGAATTCTACGAATTCTAGAATTCAAAATATTAAGTATGGTTCGAATTCAGCACTTCATGCACACGTCAGGAAAACATTCTTACAGATACTTTTTAAACAAACCGTATGTGTGAATTTTATTAATCATGATTTCTTGCCTCTGCATACGTGGACACTTTTGAAAATAGGTTTTAGCAAATAAAGATGCATCATTATAATTATTAGAGCAATGTACATTTTGCACTGAATTAAAAAGGATTCATCCCTGTGTGTTTAGACCCGAGCCTGTCAGGCGGAGTGGCGCTGCGAAGGGCGCCAAGTGGCAAGAAGGGGAACTTGAAGACAAAGGGGGGCAGCGTGGGTGGGAGGAGGGGGGGAGGGGCCAGCAGTGGAGGGGGTGGCAGTGGTCGTCGCGTAAGTTTCGACCCATTGGCACTGCTCCTTGATGCTTCCCTTGAGGGCGAGCTGGAGTTGGTGCGCAGGACGGCAGCTCAGGTGAGCCTTGATCATCAGCACCACTACTCTCCCCCTCGCCTCTTGATGCTCACCAATATGAACTCATTCCTCTTTTAAAAGCAGTGCTATCTTCTTAGAATATTTTTTTAAGAGGTCCTATATTCTGGACAATATCAGTTAAACATGCAAAGAAGGGTTGATCTCTTACAGCAAGTCTAGATCAAGATCTTGTAGATGTGATGTTCATAGTATAACTTAAGGGTGTGTAGTATATTACATTTCATTCTGTAGCTTTTTGGTGGCAACATGTGACAAGATCATTCATCTCATCATTATTAGGGAACATGTTTATGACACATATCATGTAAATACTTCCTCACTGCCAATGCAGTTGGTATTCGATAATTCAATGCTTTAATAACTTTGCTGCCTGTTCCATGTAAACAGGTTGTCCCCAAATTAATAGTTTCTAATACTAGATATTTAAGTCAATATTAATTATAAAAAATAAGCATTAAGTATTATTAAAATATCCTCAAGATATTTACCAAAGGTAATAGGTTAGCCACTGAAGCCATGGCTGTTCAACTCATGTGCTCCACAAAAAATGGTGGTTGGTAGTAAGAAGTTAATTATTAATATGTTATAAGTTAATATTTTTAGTAATTTAACTTGTTTATTTGTTGTTTTGTTCACTGTTTAATATGATATCATTAGTGTACTAGCTTCGAATTGTACACCCGCGAATGACCTTAGCTGTCGGTCACCTCCCATAAACTCTGCTACATTAATGTGAGTACATTTAAACTTAATTGTTTGGACCAAAGGGAATTGCCGAGAAAATAGTTTTTTGCTGGTTCCCATTCAAGGCAAAAGGAGAGAGAAAATGAGGAGACCAGTGGCACTTCTTCATTTTGTCCAGAGATATGTAGCATCTCTTCCACCAGCTTTCGTATTGATTCATTATTTTCTTTTGATAAAGATTATATTTGATCTTAGTTTATGTGGGAGTAACTTGTTTCAGTTAAAATTATATCAGAATTATATTAATAGTAAATTCCAAATTACTCAGTAGAATTATTTAAACTAGGCTTTAACATTTAAATCAATTTGGTTTAAAATTTATTGCATTGTCCTTAATGGAGTTAAAATCTATATAATGCAACAATTTCATGATGTAAAAATCATTTTCCTTGACCAGGATTTACATCTAAATCACCTTGAAAGATGAATGACTTTTTATGGGAATGGTTATTTTTCTCCATTGCTAATTAGATCCTAATTGGTTCCCAGAGCTAATTATCCTATGATATCTCTCTCCATCACTTACTGCACTTTGTTCATCAAAAGGCCACTGCAAGTGTCACCATAGAATAGACCTTGGGTCATCCTGTGAGGCATTTTAGATTTGATTGGACCTTCATGTTAACATTTTATTCTGCCTACAGGTGATTTGGAATTAATACATTTCTGAGCAATTAATTTGGTAAGGAAACCATTGTAACCTAAGTAGCCCTTTTGCTGCGGTTCACTTTCTGGAATCTTATTTCTCACATGTGGTGAAAATGGAGGGTATCGTGTCTCTGTAACCTTCATTAATTTTTAAATAATTAAAACGTGTTATCATAAAAATAATCATAGATTCACTGTTTATTTAATTGAAAATTTTTATTGAATTATTTTGATGAACAAAATTTTATAAAATTTCAAAATATGGTAGTGCACCACAGAGAGGGTGTAGTGGTATGTTCACATCAGTGAAAGGATCAAATAAGATTTGAAAACTCAACTAATGGATTGTTCTCATTATAATTGTGTAGGTGGCTGATCCATCAGCAGCTAATGACGAAGGTATAACTGCATTACACAATGCAATTTGTGCTGGACACCTGGACATTGTCCGATTTCTTGTTGAATTTGGCTGTGATGTGAATGCGCAGGACTCCGATGGATGGTAAGCTATGCCACCATTATGCTTTATCTACATGCTATGTTCACTGTAATTATTCTATTACATAGCTGCATTGTGTAACATATTTCCTGACCCATAAGACCCAACTCCAAAATGTGATCTAAAATCAGCTGTGTCTTATGGACTGAATTTTGACCTATAAAATGCAATGCCAATTGGCCAGAAAATATATTAAGTATTTTTTGCCCACGTCAAGCATAGAAAACGGATGCCTTTATTATAAATTTCAATAATATTGTTGTTTTGATCCAGTAGTAAGCAATACAGTTTTGGCATTTCCTTGATAGTACTTAATTAAAAATATTCAAATAAATTATGCATAAATACTATGTAGAATGTTTAGTTACATCCTACATCACACATCATTGGTACAACATCTTGGTATGAAAGATTCACGAAGAGTAATGGTCTGTGCATGCATACCAGATTTACAGGAGCACAAAAACTGCCATCTGAATTGAAATGAAAGGATATAGGATGGCACTGATTCATGTCATACCATGCGGCTGTAGATTTCTAGTGTTTGTGATTGGTTGAAAAAGTCCTGGTCAAAAGTTTAAAGTGAGACTATCTTACTAATCTAAGTAGTCACACTAATATCTTTTGAAAAATATTAAATTAGCGATGTGCAAGATGGAAGTAAATATGACATTGTGTGTGTGAGGAGAGTGACAACCCTAGTGAAAATAACTGCAGAAATGATTAAGCTGCAGTAATGATGTATTTCTGCGATTCTTTGATGAACAAACATTGATATAGCTGATAATTTTGAATGTAACAATTCCATTTGCTTCATGTTAAGTGTTAACATTATAATACATTGATCCTTTTCTGTCTGATCAGTATTTTTCATAAAGTTTAACCTGAAAAATCACATCTTATGAGCTGGGAAATACAGTACCCAAGTACCATATATGAAGAACAATTTTTCTAAAATCATAATCATTCATCAGAATATGGAGCGGTTCCCTGGCAAAAAATTCTCTTAGAAACATTGACCATAATCCAAGCTCAGCAAAATTTTTTGTTCCCTGAAAATCCCTTGCAATTGTGTGATTTCTCTAAGATTGCTGGGATTTATTCATTTTCAGGATACCTTTTGGTTTCTCTCTAAAATCAGGTAAATTTCGTTGTGTTTATGAAGACAGGTTTAGAGTTATGCTACCAAATAATGTATCTTATGGGGTACCAATGTTTTTAAACAGAGTTTTACTTGTTCAGATAACCAGTGTTTTCAAAAATGATTTTTATTCAAATTTTACTCTATTGTTTCATTTAAGTCATGTCCAAATATTCATAAGACCTTTGAAATCAATCTCCAGGACACCCCTCCATTGTGCTGCTTCCTGCAATAATGTTGCCATGGTGCGATTCCTGGTTGAAGCTGGTGCATGTATATTTGCTACAACACTGTCAGACCGTGAGACTGCGGCTGAGAAGTGTGAGGAGGATGAGGAAGGCTTTGACGGATGCTCAGAATACCTGTACAGTGAGTATTTTGCTCTCATTAGCTCTTTGTTTCCAGAAATTTTGAGAGTGCAGTGAAAGTCTCAGGGGGCCTAGCCTTATATCCATTTCACATGATGAAGCATTACCCAGGAAACATTTCAAATGCCAAATGAGAATTTCAGTGACCATAAGGCACCTGCTTGGCAACAAAAGGACTACATTTAATTTTTGATATGCAAATTAACTTTCTAATCGAATTTTTTATACTCAAATACTCATTCATATTTGGAGGAGTGATGTGGCAGTCCAGTGGGTAGAGCTTTGGACGGTGACTTGAGCTGTGTGATGTTTTGGGAGGGCACAGGTGTAACCAGCATGAGGAATAAGGAACCTTATGAGGAAAGCAAATTTGCACTTTCCCATGAGTGTACTGATAACATACTACGCTTTTCGGTTCATAGAACCATCATCAGGTACAAGACACGTCAAATAGTGAAAACATCATATTTATACGAGACTCGAAGCCTCCCAGGTAGGCGGATTCCAGAAGGTCCTTCAGGGTAGGCGTATAAGCTTCTTTGATGGCACTTAGGGTCCCATGGTGGTTTCTTTTGAGGGAGGATTTCACTTTTGGGAATAGCAAATGGTCTTCTGGTGCCAAGTCTGGACTGTGAGGGGGTTGGGGAATCATCGCAGTGCCTTTGCAGAAGGTCTTTGCAAACATATGCTTGACTCTGCTCTTGGTCGTCTGTCAAAGACCTTCGGGACGAGTTTAGGACAGATCTTTAACATCGCCAAATTGTCATTGATAATGGTGTGTGCACTATCTTTGTCTTATCAATGCCAATACAGTCTGCGATCATGTGCTCACTTAATCGACGGTCTGAATTCAGCACTTCATGCACACATTGCGTGTCGTCGTCGGTTCTTGATGTCGATGGCCGTCCAGTGTGGGGCTCATCCTCCACACTCTCTCGGCCATCTTAGAAGAGCTTGTGCCACCGATAAACTGCAGTTTGTGACATGCTCTCATTCTTGAACACTAGGTGAACCCTGCCCAACTTAACACATAATAATTTCCCCAGTGCAGCATAAAATTTGATGGCAAACTACTGTTCAAATGTATGCTGCATTTTGTACTTGCACCTAGTCACTTGACGGGGGTCCACTAAATCCATGATCTAGCCTGAGTGAACGCTCACAGGAAAGTGTGGCTTGGCGCATGTTGAAGGTCAACCCTCCCACCACTGAGCTTGCTCAGTGGAAAAAATTGTCATCAATATTTTTTATGCAAACCTTGTATACCCTCATTAGTGGTCCCTGTCTTTCATCCCTGCAACTTATCTCTCCAATCTTCCCTCTCCCATCTCTCATTGCTCACCCATGCACCGCTCTCATTGTTCCCCCCTCACCCATTTCTTCCTCTTTCACACCCAGAAAAATGTGTGTGTGTGTATGTTTGTGTATGCATGTGAAGATTGATTTGTATTTTGTCAGCCAAAAGTGGCTCATGGAGTGGAAACCTGGCTCATGATAGTAAATAACTACAGTTATCCTCCTGGAGGTCAGTATGATTGGGGAGGCTAGAGTCAAATTTGTGTAATGACTTGTGCAAAGCAAACATCAGGGTAATTCACACAATGTGTTGGTCAAGCTGAGGGTACTCTGAGGGATCACACAGAATGGGAGCCTTGACCCTATGGTTAGTAGTGCAGCGCTCTACCCACTGGACTACCCAGTCCCTCCTAAAAGTAAGATATTAGTGGAAATCAAAAAGATGCTTTCTGTTCATTAAGTGTTATGGAAAATTTCCGATTTTGTGTGATTTGTTGAGTGTGAGGTGTGTCTTGGGGGTTTAATGGTGGTTGGGCCCATTAATGAGCTGCCTTGTGTGGCAGACTGTTCTTAATGATAATAATAATGATCCTCCTTGATTTGAGAAAGGGAGCACATGTGTGTAATGTGGATTTGCTTTGCCTCCCAACAGGTGTGCAAGAGAAGCTTGGCATTTTGAACGGCGGTGCGGTGTATGCAGTGTTTGATTATGACGCTCAGAACCCAGATGAGCTGAGCTTCAAGGAAGGGCAGAGGCTGCTGGTGTTGCGGAAGGGCGACGAGTCAGAGAGGGAGTGGTGGTGGGCACGCAAGGAGGGTGGCAGGGGTGCTGCAGGGAGGAAGGGAGGTGGGAGGGGCCGGCGGAGGGTGGGTGGGGAGGGCGCAGAGGGTGGAGGGGTAGAGGAGGGGGAGGGTGGAGTGGGGGAGGAGGGGGAGGATGGGGAGGGAGGGGAAGGTGGTGAGGGGGGTGCCGATGCAGCCTCGGAGGGTGACGGCGAGGAGGGCTACGTCCCGAGGAACCTTCTGGGGGTGAGTGCTCAAGAGAGGACAAGTTGATTGTGTGCATGTGGTTAGATCCTAAAGGGGATTGGCTCAAATGAGATTTCACGGGAAATTTTGATCACACACAATGATTTGTGATGAGGGGGAAGGGGGAATTGGACTTCCATGGTGTCACTTTCTGACAGTAGATTAGGGAAATGATCCTTGGACTGGGCACACAAATGAAGCCAGGTATCCTGCTTACTGGGTGCTGGTTCCAACTGGTGTGGATTAGCATCTTCAAGGCGAGCATGTAAATCAGATTGAGGAACAGATGGTGAAATCAGTTCAAGTTCTGCCGGTGGTCATCATCATCATCAGCTTTCCATATATTTTCAATACCATTGGTTACATACGTGCTCATCTAAATGTTGAGGCATTAAAATAAATTTGAGGGTTGAAAAAACATTCTTGAAATATGGGAAAAGATTCCAAATTGTTGGCATTATTTTGTTTAGAGGCAACGATAGACTCAGTGTGGTGGAACATGACATGGGGAGAGTAGGGGGTCAAAATAGACAACCCTTGTCATAACGTCAGTTGTGCATGAAGCCTACAACCAATCTTAAATCCAGTTCATATAGTAGCTTGTAACAAGGCCCAACAAAGGTACAAGATGTTGGGTGACAGAATTGAGTTCATTTTTTAATTTTATTCTGTTGGTTGCACTGTCAATGGCCAGGTACCTCAAACAGGTTTAAACAAAGCAATCTTTGTGAGACTACATTCAATAAACTCTGTATTAACCTGAATGAAAGATAAAATGTTTCATATTTTCCATTATTTATGAATTGGTTTATTCACCATAAGCTCGTTCAGCGTGGTTTTGTCGGAAAACAATATAGATCAATTTTCTTATTATACATAACAGGAAAAAAGGTTATTTACATTACATAGGGATATTTAACAAAACATTTTAGACTTTCTGTTACATGATGCTTAAAATTCACCCATGAGTATGAAAGTTAAATAAGCAGGTTTGCTTTTAGATTACACTTGAAAGTTTTTGAAGGAGATGCTTTCAAATCTGACTGAATTTGTTTGACTTTTTCACTTCATACATTTAAGAAATTTACATTAAAGTCTCCACACAACACAATGCAACTAGTATTGTAAAAAATATTCTCCCTTGTAATTGTTATATTCTCTATGAAAGCATCGGAATATCCATCAGGAGATCTGTACAGAGGAAAGAGTCAATTTATGAATTGTTATTTGTCTGATTGAAAGTCCAAAATCTTTTTCAATTACAGCAATGTTGCAAAAAATTAACAGATTTGAAGTTAATACCATGTTTAACGTGGATGCAAGTGCCTCCATTTTTTAATTCACCCTGACATGATTAGCTTCCAATAGAATAACCTATGATGTTAAAACATTTTGATTCAGATATCAGTCTTCTGGAAACCGTAGAAAATCAACCTTTTCCAGTTCACTATTGAGAAGAATGCCTATGTCACAGAGTTTGTTTTTTTTTAATTTCGGACATTCTGCTAATATATTTTAAACATGTTTTCTTTGTTGTTTTTTGTAGATAGAAGAGTTACATTACCATATAGTCATAATTTCTTTTTAGTAACAATACCATTTGTTGTCATGTTATATTTGACCTGAACGCTGTCACTTTCCTTCCTCGATAATGAACTCACTATTCCCCTCTTGTGTGTCCACAGCTCTACCCCAGAGTCCCACTCAAAAGGGAGTGATGGAAAAAAATGGCTGTGGAAACTGGGAAGAAAGGTGAGCAGTGGTTGGAGAGGGAGGAGCGGGGAGGGCAATGCAAGAGACGATTCACCACCCACTGCAGCGGTGCTCTTGTCTTGTATATAAAGAGAGTTATTTGATTGTTGTGAAATATGGAGGTATGAATAAGGGACCAATATGTAAATGTTATCATGTCAAGTCTGAGCTTCATCTTTTATTGTGAGCCATGGAATTGCTATGTGATTCTCTGGTGCGTACATTCAGAAAAGGAATGAGCACTTGAAATCAAGCTTTAGTTGCATTAAATATGTGATCCTCAATTGAATGGTTTGAGTTGTTGACACCTCCCCTATCTTACTATGTACGTAACATAGTGATGGTTGCTTTATTTTATTATGCAAATTTTACATTCTCTTGCCATTTAATTATTTTTCATCTTCATAGTTTTTATCTTTGAATATTTGTGGAGAAAACATTTTTTATTTTATGATAATCACTTAATTTTTGTAGCTTCAAAAGTGAAAAGTGCAATTGTTTCAATTTTTCAACTGATAGTTCAATTTTTTTCGACTGATGGTTGAACTCCAATGGAAGTTGCTTATTGCAAACTTTGAGACAGTTTGGAAACCACATCTTGGCCTATACTTAAGTTCACTTGTAAGTGAATTGCTGCATTAATGTTTTTGCATAATATTAATGAGTACAAATGATAATTTTTGATAAATTCTTGAGTCATAAAAGCGTGTTTTGCCAGGAATGCATCAATCTGGAAGAGTGTGGAATCTCATGGAATTTTTTCTTGGTAGATAAATCAATTTATCATCATTTTCTTGCAGACTAATGTCAACTGCACAAGGAAACCTTAAAGCATGGCTGGCGTAATGCTTTCAATTTTTTTAAACTAAGCACTTTACTGAATAATAAAAGTACACTTTTCAGATAATACGCCCACAACTTTGATAAGAGGGTAGAGTTTTATTTACCAGTTTGCTATGTGATTTTTATTAGTCTTGTTATGGAATTCTAAAAAAGGATTGCGTGTGATAGGGTAGCATGGCAGTTTAATGTATTATAAACTCAGAGATTGTGATTTCAGAGCTAGTTGGTAGCTATCTTTCCTGGTCTCTATGGAAATAAATGTGCTCTCATGTTCATCTTCTATGAGGTAACTTACTCCATATTCATTGGATGGACATGGATGGATTAGCTCTTTGGAAGGTATTGTAGAAGCTGTGGTGGAGCATTATTGCTGCTTCAGTGGACTTGCTGTTTATAGAGTAAGTGAAAAAATGTGCCTTCCATTTTCACTATTGACAACATAGAGTTAGGTAATCATATCAACAATTCCATGAGAAAATATATATTATATATTTATACATAGATGGTTTGAAAATTATTAGGGATATTTTACACAGAAACTAGCTGTGCTAGTCAAACGATGTTCAAAATGTTATATGTAGCATTGTATATTCATCAGAAAAATGAAATACACATCTAAGAAATTTAAAAGGAACTTATTTCAAAAAAGATAATTTATAATCCAATTCCTCTACCATATTTATGACAAGTTAAACAACTCAAACATGTGACTTAGATATGAGTGTGAACAGAATTAGTAGGAATTCCCTTTTTGCATAATTATCAGTTTTTCATGTCAAGTCCTGGAGGTTTTAATGATTAAAAGAAGAGATAAATAATGCCATATGTTACACATAGCTAAAGTAAATTTTTTCCCCTTGGCTCTTACGGAGGAGGTTATTGTTTTAGGTATAAGAAAATAATATGTAGACATTAAAAAACCATAAACACAGTAATCAACCTGATGGTCAGTTTGATAGGTGATGGTAGACCCAGTACTAAGCCCAACGGGGTGTGAAATTCACACATCAGGGTAGGGTGGCCAGTTCCTTTGCCTGTGCCGGTTATGGTATCCCAGGAAGATCTGGTACCCGAAAAATCACATAGCTTGGGTTGGAGCTGCAGGTGCTCAGGGTGCCTTGCCCGGGAATTGAACCTAGGACCCTCCTGTCAGTAGTCCAATGCTCTACCTCTGGACTACTGCAACCCACTATGTTGACATATAAGTGGTAAAAAACAGTTTTCAACCCAACAGTCAATTTTATTATTGAGGGTAAGAGCTTACATAGTTCTATGGTAGGTGATATTTGCACATCTTGAGAATGGGGATGAATAGATGGGACCTTATCTTTCCCTGTGATGCCCATGGTGTTGCATAAAGAGCTGTTAATTGGAAATCACACAACTGCTGCATAACAAATGGGATTCTATGGAATGTGGGTCATGTTTGAACGTGAGAACCCTGGATATTTGTCCAGTTTGTTAATATCTGAAGGATACTTCCCCTGGGAGATTGCCCCTTTTAGGGTGAAAATATACAAGAGTAGTTACTAATCATTCTCGGTAATTTCTCTGCTCTGAAAAACCATAGAATACATAATAAGTAGCAACATTATGACATACAGGTACATGACATGAGTTGTTAGAATTTTTTACCAGCATGGTGGCTGAATGGAAAATATTTCAATATATTTCTGTCATTATAGACCAAATATGGAGGAAGTAAATGTACAGTTTACAAGGTTTGTAGAAAAAGTTTTGCAAAATATTAGGAAAATTAGATTTATTTCGGATATTGCTGCAATGTCTCAAAATTGATCAAAGTATATTCCTTAAGTGTTGACACACTTTTGTCAGTGGATTTTCTACAACTTAAAGGCTATCTGGTTGATGAATTCTGGAAGGTCCTTAAGGTACACATTCAAGTTTGTTTGATGGCACTTAGGGTCTTAAAGTGGTGTCCTTTGAGGCAGGATTTTACTTTTGGTAATAGGAATAATAGTCTGCTGGTGCCAAGTCGGAAGTAAAAGGGGGTTGGGGAATCATCATTCCGCAATGCTGTTGCAGAAGGTTTTTGTAAACAGACACTTGACTGTGCTCTTTGTTGTCTGTCAAGACCTTCAGGATGAGTTTGTTGCAGATCTTTCGCATCGCCAAATATTCAGTGATAATTTCAGCTCTCACTGTCCGCCTGTCTTGCTCCGCCCTTCTTTTCCCTTCCCTCCTCCCCCATCCCCTCTCCCCCTCCCTCCCCGCATTTCCTACCACGTCCACTCCCCTCCTTCCGGAATCTTAAATGTATATAAGATGGCACACAAATTCCTTTTGTTACCTGATGATGATGTAATACATCAAAACCCAGTCTTAAAATAAATTCTATCAAGTGGAAAAGTGCTACGATCAATTATTCATCATGTTCGACTTCCACCACATCACGCCTGAAGCTACTCAATTTGTTAGATAAGCTGTCAACCCCTTGACACCTTTCGTCATAAGAGTGGGCTGGTGCTAGGTTTCCCCCATTCCCTGAATATCCTTCACCTAATCAATTAAACACTCTTCCCTTCTTGCGTAAATGACCTCTGCTGTTAGTCCCCCACTAATAATTAGTCGTAACACCGCATCCCTCTGCTGATATGTTCATTTCATATGCCACAGCATTAGGCTTGTTATTCATCAATCCCATTCCAATAAGCCAATCCCATCAAACCAACTTTTGGGATGATCACTGTGATTATTTTGGCGAATAACATCTTGAAAAAGCATGTTATTCAGTCATTGATTGGTTGAATTGATTCTAAATCTTTGTATAAATTAAAAAATACACCCACAAATGCTCTTTAAGTGGATTGCGCTTGCATTGTTAAGTGCATTTATTCCGTTTTGAGGCACTTTTTTGTGATTGTAAACAAAGTGAAATATGCTCATCATTTTCCTCATTAACGTTCAATGGATGTCCTGTAATGGACAGTGACGTCAAACAAAGTAGCCGAGTGAAGGATTTTGGTGTGGATAAAGTTTTGGAGAGGGATGGCTGAGTGCATGCCTTTGATATAGATGCAACCCCTGAAGCAGTCCCAATGGATGAAGATCCTTGGCCAAATGAAGGTTTGTTTTCTTATGAGTAACTCAAATGACAGATTCATTTGGATAAAAAGATTGCCATCATTTGAGTGAAGAGAATTTTAATAAATGTATTGATAACAGTAGGAATTGTTGCTACCACAATGTGAAATTAAGATCTGGCCTCATTGAAAATTTGGTTCCAATTAGAAAACTAAAATGAAGGAGCATTGGGTTAGTATGGCTGGGTCTGGTGGTAACCTCTATACCGTGGTATTCTAATCCCCTACCATCATGCGGCGGGTATGGAAAAGCATTGATTGACCCAATGGACAAGCCAGCTTCCTCCAATTGCTCATTGGCCATGCCCAGGCCTTCTCTAAGACCCTCGCAAAAAATCTAATATCTATTTAGTTATTTGGTATTCTACTGTTAAAGGTAAGTTTTGTAAGAACAAAGGTACAATAATAATTTCCTTAAATCTCCTCAGAAAGCAACCAAATCCGAACCTATGTATATCAGGCCCTTCTTCATCTCTGTGTACTTCTTTCCTCCCTTCATCCCGTCCAACCTACCCCTATCCTATTCCTGCCCCTTCCTCATTTGCCTAACATTCTCCCCTCTATCACAGACTTCAACACCCTAATATGCCTTACATCCATTTTTCTTAACTCCTTATGATTTCTCCCAACAATCCCCTCTCCTCCCCCACCATAACCAGCACCTCCTCATCTGTTTCTCTTTCTGCCCACTTCACCTTCTCCCCAACCACATTTCAAAATCCTCCAATCTACATTTATCATCCTGCTTCAATGACCATGTTTCCTTGCTGTACATAACTAGGGCTGCTGTACAAGCTGGGCGAGTCTACTCTAGAAGAGACTAGACAAAAACTAGTTGAGGAGCAGATATGCTCCTCAAGTAGTTTTCTGTGTGTGATGATCTTGTCTCCCCACATGTGTGTTTCCAACCTGCAACTCTTTCTCTTTTTATTCCAAAAATGTTGGGGGTATTTCACAGTCTACTTCTGCGTTGGTGGTGTTATTTATGCTGGCTACAAATTCCCCTGTGATTCCAACAGTCAAGCCCACAGCCTTGGCTGTTGGAATCACTGGAATTGGCTGGGGTAAACCCCTTAATGTGATTTCTCTCTTGCTAGCAGTTCTTTCCTTGGGGATAAAATTGGAATATTTACTAGGCATTCTCACAGATTGGGATTCCTTTGATTGCCCTTTCAGCTTCCAGTCGTTGATCCATCAGTCCCCTCACGGACACCTTTTTTTTATTCCATGTACACTGCAGCACCTAATTCCTTAAGCATATCTCTTCCCATGATTCCATCAAAGTAAAGAGACAAATGCAAGTCATCCAGTGTTGGCACCAGTGACGATTGCATTGGAGGGGCTTCTGGTGTGGTTTGTGGCATTGGGAACTCGGGAGGAAGCAGTTAAGTGGAGACAGAGCCGGAACACAGTCGATGAACAATGTGCCGAGGGTAATATGCGAGCTTGAAAAAGTTGAGCAGGGGTGGCTCTCCTTTGCTAGGCATACAGAGTGAGGGGATTGATGAAAGGGGTGTGGCAAAGCTTTACCATTGCTTGGCAGCATCTGCCCCTTTGACATCAGTCTCTGCTGTGCCGGGTGCAAGAGGATGTTTGGCTTGAAGCAATATCTCATACATCACATTGAGAAGCATGACTTCAAGCGTGCTGGAATAGGGAAGCAAAGGATATGCATACTTTTGGTGTTCAGTCTTTCTGCGGTATTATTTAATTTGGCACTACATGAAACAATAAAGGAACTGAGATTAGGAGGGACAATAATATACAAGTCTGCCCAGGCTAATGATATTACATTGGTGGCAAGGAACCTCAAAGGCAAACCTCAAGGAAATTTATAAGATACTAGAGAAGAAGAGTCAAATGATGGGACTAAAATTCACTGGTGGGAAACAAAATCGATGAAATTGCTTCAGTTTGAACGCATAAGAAGAAGTCAAAATGTAACCATTGGACTTACTGCAATTTGGAAAATGTAAGATGCTTCAGTTACCTTGGTACCGTTCTAAATAGTGAAAACACACATAAACTGAGGAGATTATAAAAGGACTGTGACTGGGAATAAAGCTTACTTTACATTAGGGCACTCAAATCATCACTCCTATCACAAGACTTGAAAATTAAGTTTTTTAGAACACTGATTAGATCAGTGGTGACTTGTGAACTTGATGTATAGACTATGTCAGCTGCCAATGTAATTCTTTTCATGCATTTGAAAGTAAAGTCTTATCTATGGGCCAGTGAGAGGAGGGGAAGATGGAGAATAAGAACTGATAGAGAAATATTTCTTCAAAGGGAGAACAGTTGGACCCACACAGTACCGATGACTTGGCTTTGTCACATGGAGAGAGTGAGTGAGGAAAGAATGCCAAAGAAATTACCACATGGGTACAGTGGTAAGGAAGAAGGGATGGCCAAGGAAGCAATGGATACTGGCCTTGGAAGAAGGTTTTGAGGAACATGAGAGTTACAAGATGATGATGAGGTGGGAGACTACAGAATTTGAACTACAGGACTTGAATTCTGCAGCAGACTGGGGTTAGTCATCAACCAACACTTGGTTTAGATACCACAAAAGGCGTAGATATATATCGTAAATATCTAGTGACTCAGAAAGGTTAAATTAAATTATGGTTGGGCACAGATTTAGGAACAGTGTGATCAATTCGCGCAGGTTCCCGGGAGCGGATGCGGACTCTGACCACAATTTAATTGTTATGGAGTGCAACGACCGATTCAAAAAGAAAGGCAAGGTAGGCGGGTTAGGAAATGGAATTGAGACGCATTAACTCGATTGTTAAGGAAGGAATGTCAGCAGACTGTAGAGAAAATCTTGGATGAGGGAAAAGAGCTGAGTATTATCGGAGAAAAGTGGGAATATGTAAAAAAAAGGGATATCGAAAGCCGCAAAAGAAGCTATGAATGGGAAAAGGACAAGTAAATCATGGATCACGGATGAGATAATTACAAGTATATGTAATATATGAGAGAAGGAAATGGTAGAATGTAAATACAGAGTTACGCAGAAGAAAGTACAAAGAGTTAAATCAGAACTGGAGACGAGTAACAAATAAAGCAAAAATAGCATGGTGGAAGTTTGGTGGAGGAAAGGATGGTGGTGCGTGGAAAGTTTGCAGGGGAAGGGTGACATTGGTGCGCTATACAAGAAGGTTAAAACACTATGGGGAAGTAAGAAGGGACCATCTGGGTTAACAATTAGAGATAAGTTGGGAAAAATACTAGTTGAAAAAGAAAAGATTCAAGAGAAATGGAGGTAATATGGAAGAACTATATGGTAAATAACCTAGGCCAGCAAGGTTAGACATAGAAAGAGAACATGACGTAGATGAAGATATCGTAGGTTAGGACCAGGCATACTCGACGATGAGATAGAAAGGGTATTAATGGAGATGAAACTAAATAAGGCCGTGGGGGTAGACCACATTCCTTTAGAACTACGTACATGTTTAAGGAAAAGGTGGGAGGAAGACTATATGGAATGATTCGTAGCATTAATGGAAGAGGCATTAGGACAGAGGACCTTATCAGATTAGTATAAGTTGTGTTTAGGGCTGACAGAGGTGAAAACACTACTACGTATAAAATTTTACGCATTCAAAGTTTTGCTTGCAAATCCTCACCCTTTGGCATCTGTGGTTTCCCAACCAAGTTTCGCTTGCCAAACCTGCCCAGAAAATCACACCGGTTGGATGTGTGTCGCCCAAAGGGGTTAGCGGGCGCGTTGATTGGAATCCTCAGGGTCCCTATTACTCCGGTGGCCCGCAGTAGTATATGGGGGCGTTCCTCCACTGCGTGGAAAGCGACACTTATCGCCAAAGTTGGAGACGAAGGCTGTAATTGGAAAGAATTGAGAGAGTTTCATGCGAAGGCAATGTACTTTCACGATGGAGGAGAAAACATTTGGTAAAGTGAGAGGACAATGGTCGGGCCCCAACGAACCAGAGTCGTACCTTTCTTCGACTTTCCGAGTGTCGCCGCGCGGATTATTCGACGGCGGCAACCCTTCCCTCCACGCCTCCCCTCGCGTCGTGCACCGCTGGAGGCAGTGGCATTGTCATCAGAGTTACAGTCGAGGTGCGCGGTGCCGATCCGCTTTCTACCGAGAATGAGATCCAGAGGGAACCACACATAAAGTTGGATAACCCTTGAACTATTCTTCCCGAAGATAGAGTGGGGTGGGCGAAGGGATAACGCGGATAGCATTCGGCAAAATACATCATTACCTAACGCATTTTTCCATACTTAAGATCACAAACATTAACACCTAAACAAATAGAGTTTTAATGTAATAGCTTGTGACGGTATTTTTAAAAGCGGTCTGATAGAAGAAGAGATGTCCGCAGAAGGCAAACCATCAAGGGGGGCTAAGGTACAGAAGTAGTGCAACTGGTTCTGAAGATGGGAGAAAGTACAAGAACGCGAGGACTGAAAATGTGAAAATAAAAGGATAAGACATTTTGCATCATCCATAAGGAAAGAAAATTCGGAAAAAAAGATGTGTTGCGAGCAATTACAGATTGACAGAAAAGCTTAAGTAATAGGAAGGAGCCACATCAATAGGAAAGTGAGAAACGAGCTCAGGAAACAAATCGAAGGTGCAAAACCATTTGGGCAAAGGACGTAGACGTTTCAATGAAAGCGGACGACAAAATGAAGAAAAATAGGAGAGAATTCAGTCCTTCATTTCAGTGGACTTTTAAATGGAATGCAGGGCAGACATAACTGAAGAGGTAAGATTCGTTGTCGTCTGTTTATATTTTTTATTTAGATATCAACGATTTCTGTTCTAATTGTTGAGAAAGTTGAGATCAAAAAGTGATAACGGCATATTTATTAATTTTAGAGATAACAAAAATAACTGGGTAAGACGTTGTCGAAAGACTACTTGCAAACGACGCAAAATATCATGGTTCAAATATAATATACTAAAACTACTAAGATGTAACCTGTTATGTCCCCGTTATTTGACATTATTATTATTAGGTAATCTACCGGTTAAGGTAGGTTTTTGGATGGACACAACTATCAAATACATATTTTGTAACTCCAAACAAAACCCAATCCAGCCACCTAATCTACATCAGGTCCCTCTTCATCTCTGTGTACTTCTTTCCTCCCTTCATCCCATCCAACATCCCTATCCTGTTCCTACCCTTTCCTCGCTTGCCCAATATTCCCCCCTCTATTACCTTCTTCAACATTCCACTACCGCTCAATACGCTTTTCATCCATTTTTCCTGCCTCCATAGGATTTCTCTCAACAAACCCCTCTCCTCACCCACCATCTCTAGTACTTCCTCATTTGTTTTTCTTTCAGTCCATCTCACCTTCTCCATTCTTCTCCACACCCACATTTCAAAAGCCTCCAATCTACGTCTATCCTCCTGCTTCAGTGACCACGTTTCCGCGCCGTACATAGCTATGCTCCATATCAGAGTTTTTACGAGTCTTGTCTTAACATCCCTACTCAACGTCCCCGTCATCAACTCCCTCCTCCTTGAGAAAGCCTCTTTGCCTAGCGCAATTCTTCTCCTTACGTCCCTACCACTTTGACCGTATTGGTCCAAAACACTTCCGAGATATGTAAACTGCTCTACCTGCTCTATTCTTTCCCCGCCTATTTTAATATTTAGCTTAGCCTTTTTCTTTCTGGAAAATCGCATAACCTTGGTTTTATTAATATTGATTCTCATCCCATATTTATCGCACTGAACCTCCAATTCACTCAGCAATGCTTGCAACCCCTTGGCTGACTGAGCAACTAATGCTTGGTCATCAGCAAACCTAACCGATTTTACGAATTTCCCTCCGACTTTCATTCCTACCTCCAGTTCTTCCCATGCCTCTTCAATCATTACCTCCACATATTATACGTTGAACAGCACCGGTGACAATGGGAAACCCTGCCTTACCCCTCTTCCTAACACTGCCCATCCTGAGTCTCCGTTCCCCACTCGCACCTGAGCAGTTTGAGACATGTACAGGTTGCGGATCAGTCTCCTGTCCCTCCAATCCATTCCTATTTTCTGCAATACACGCATTAATTTTTCCCAATTCACTCTACCAAACGCTTTTTCGAAATCTACAAAACAGGCAAAAACGTCCTGATTGTATTTTATATTCCTCTCGATTAGTGATCTCATTACATATATTTTTAAAATAGATTATTTCAAAGGTCTCTTGAAGAAAGAGCAGAAGGCGTGATAGTTATAATTAAATTAGATAGATATAATTTTAGAAACGCCGACGAACTTGCTACCCAACTTGCTAAAATCATGGAAGAGATAGAAATACTGAATAGGACCTACTAATTACATATCCTCTTGAGCGGCATAGAGGCTTGGACGTTCGTGTAATAGTGCGTTAGCAATGCGATACGTTGGATATGTGCGTCTATCGTAGAATCTTAAAGATCTCATGGGAAGGCAGGGTCTCTGAAGAGAAGACGCCTCGATGCTTATGCAACGGCCTGCAACTTAAAGATACTATCAGAAGAAGAAAAATCGATTATGTACGCCATGATATATGAGAATAAAAGCATAAGTTCCTCTATTCCATCCTACAAGGTAAAATTGAAGGCGAAAATGGCCCAGGACGATCCAAAATGCGTACAATGGTTCAAAAACCAAAATCCATTGCTCACTTCGCTGAAAATCAGGCCAAAAACGAAAAATATGCTATTGAACGCCCAAATGGCCATGCAATCTAAAGAATAGACACATGCGATTCGATAGAAAGCTACATACTGCAGTTTTTTTCTCTTTGTAAGAAAAGTTGGTGCGATAATTGACGAATAGAATTAAACCATAAAAAGAGCGTAGAGATACATTTTTGGAAAAAGAGCAATTCCCTCCCGAACGCCTACTGCATTAGAAACACCGAAATGGATCGAGTGGACTCGATTAAATAACTAAGTGTTACCCTCACTCACAATCTCTCCTGGTTGAAACACAAACGGAGAATATGTGGACAAGCTAACAAAAATTAGGATTTATTAGAAGAGTACTAGGTAAATGTGATGAAAAGGTCAAAGAGAAATGTTATCTTTCGCTGGTTAAGCCTAATTTAGAATATGCTGCAAGTATATGGAATCTTCATTAAGTTGGATTAATTTCCGAAATGGATCGCGTGCAGCGTAGAGGAGGTATAGTAGCTTTGTAAAGCGTTGTAATGATCAACTGAGTTATACATTACAATTTATTAGAGGAGCTAGGATGGGAATCACTCACAGAGCGAAGGTTAAATTAGAGATTAAATCTCTTGCATTCATTGGAAGGGCGTTTCTTCAGCAGTGTTGTTGAAAATGTATTATAACCCCCATCTTACTACGGTAGGAGAGCCTAGTTTATGGACCTACAGTTATGAGTGAAGGAAAGGTTAGACACTTGTGTTGTGATTTAAAAAATGGACGAACAAATGCCCATGACGTAGAGCGAAGTGGCAGGCCCAGTATTCTGACCGATGGAATTGTTTTGCAAGTGGGGCAAAAACTGTGATCGTCGATTGACGATTAATTGCCTGGCCGAACAATTTCCTCAACTTGGACGCACTACTGTCTACAATATTGTCATGGAAAATCTCGGTTATCACAAATTGTGTGCAAGGTGGGTACCAAAAATGCTCACCGACCACCACAAAGAGCAAAGAATGTCTAGTGGACGAGAATTTTTGGGTCGTTGGGAACTCTTTGGCCATCCACTGTACAGTCCTGACCTTACAGCTAGCGACTACTTCCCCTTCTTGCCCTTGAAACAGTGGCTCGGTGGACAACGTTCCGAATCCGAAGACGAAATCAAGAACGGCGTTGTCAATTGGTTCAACTCTCAGGCGGTGAGCTTCTATGCAGAGGGGTTGAAGAAGCTGGTGTAGTGTTACGAAAAATGCTTAGAAGTGAACAACGATTATGTAGAGAAGTGAAGTAGGTTCGTAGCTAACTAAAAGTTCCAATTAAATGTTTTTCATATGAGTATATTTTTACCTGTGACCAAACGGCTCTTTCTTTATGAACATACCTCGTATTTCGCGTCGCCAAATTTTCAGTGAGACTGTCATCTTATCAATGCCAATGCGATCCTTGTAGCTGTGCTATACAGTAGCAATTTGCCTTTTAGGTCTTCCGCTCTCACGCAAGTAGTATTCAGTCACATACAAAATGCGTGAGGAGTTGATGTGACAATGACACTGACAAGAATAAACCCTGGGTGGACACGGCTGACTTCTCACCTCCAAGCCCTTCCCGTTCCGACGATGGACTTGAACAATGGGGCGCACATTCCGGTGATACCTCTGCACAGTCGCACGCGGAGGAAAAATCACGGAAAGAGAAGACATCCTCGGTCGACTTTGCTCGTCACGCTCGTCTCGAACGAGTTCCATCCCGGAGGCGGAAACGATGTGAATTACAGGGCACTTCTGCAATTCGGAATATCTATTGACTGACTGCGTTCATTCTTTTCTCGGCTGGAGAACTGACTGTGGTACACAACAAGGATTGGCGCCTCACCGTAAACAATTACCAGGAAACCACCCGGTCGTCTCGCGCAACAATGGTACTTGAGGCAGAGCCAGTAGCGCTCTCTGGCGACGAAAAGAGAGGCACGCTCCTCCTTCAATTTGGGATCAGTGGCAGGAGAGTGCGGCGAGGGGGAAAGCAGAGGGGTTGGGGGGGGGGGGGGCAGACGCGCATTGAACACATGGGGGAAAGGGGGAGCATTAAAAGGAGGGCTGCCGTCGCGGATTCATCGCAAACCCACCGAGACCCGACGGTAGATGCACGCCCCTCTCTCCGCCGCCGACCCGCACTAAGGGACCGACCGATTCCAGGGAGAGCGAACTTGTGGCGCCGGCAGAGGAACACTGGAGAAATGGCTGCACGCTGTGGAGGTAAAGGGGTTTACTTGAAAGCTCGTAATCGGGCGAGTAATTAGTACCTATCCGGAATATGATTCTGATCTAAATAAATATTTTGCGGCTCCTAACAAAACACAATCCAGCAACCTACTCTACATCAGGACTCTCTTCATCTCTGCATACTATCTTCCTCCCTTCATCCCGTCCAACATCCCTATCCTGTTCCTGCCCTTTCCTCGTTTGCCTAACATTCTCCCCTCTATTACACTCTTCAACATCCTTCTGCCGATCAATACGACCTTCATTAATTTTTTCTGCCGCTATAGGATTTCTCTCAACAAACCCCTCTCCTCACCCACCATCTCTAGTACTTCCTCATTTGTTTTTCTTTCAGTCCATCTCACCTTCTCCATTCTTCTCCACACCCACATTTCAAAAGCCTCCAATCTACGTCTATCCTCCTGCTTCAGTGACCACGTTTCCGCGCCGTACATAGCTATGCTCCATATCAGAGTTTTTACGAGTCTTGTCTTAACATCCCTACTCAACGTCCCCATCATCAACTCCCTCCTCCTTGAGAAAGCCTCTTTGCCTAGCGCAATTCTTCTCCTTACGTCCCTACCACTTTGACCGTATTGGTCCAAAACACTTCCGAGATATGTAAACTGCTCTACCTGCTCTATTCTTTCCCCGCCTATTTTAATATTTAGCTTAGCCTTTTTCTTTCTGGAAAATCGCATAACCTTGGTTTTATTAATATTGATTCTCATCTCATATTTATCGCACTGAACCTCCAATTCACTCAGCAATGCTTGCAACCCCTTGGCTGACTGAGCAACTAATGCTTGGTCATTAGCAAACCTAACCGATTTTACAAATTCCCCTCCGACTTTCATTCCTACCTCCAGTTCTTCCCATGCCTCTTTAATCATTTCCTCCACATATACGTTGAACAGCACCGGTGACAATGGGCTCCCTCCTACTTGTGAAAGCCTCCTTGCCTAGCGCAATTCTTCTCCTTACGTCCCTACTACTTCGACTGTGTTGGTCAAAAACATTACCAAGATACGTAAACTGTTCTACGTGGTCCTTTATTCCTTTTCCATATGAGGATGCAGAATCTGCAATCATCCAGACTCCCTTGATAAATTCCTCTCAAACCTTCTTATTATTCGATATATTCCTTTCTCCAATTCAGGTATCCTGAACCCCTCCTAAACCAAAGAGTACGAATACATGCTTTCACTGCCAAACCTTCCTCCACTACAGAAACCCACCCTCTTTCAATTTGCACCACATACTTCCATGGCATAGAGTCTCTGAGATCCATCCTAAAATACGTCCACCCAATTATCCTCAATGACCATCAACCTTTGGACATTGATGGTCTTGATGGTTTATTCAAAGCTTCCATATGAATCAGGTCTCCACAAGAATAAATGTGAAGAAATAATTCAGTGAACATACTTGAGCAGTATTTTGAAGGACTTTATTGAAATTGACTGTAGAAGGAACATAGGGAGGAGAATTACACAGCTGAGATAGTATATTAGGCATTGCACAGCTGAGGCTGTATACTAATATTTTATATAACATTCTACCAACTGGTATTAGTATTACAGTCAGACTTAATAGTTTGTATTTTTATCTATTTAATTATGTGACATTATTAAAATCTATTTTTGTTTCATTTACAGATATGCCAGGATTTCTGGTTTCCATCCTTGTATTTACATTAGCATCATGCGCACACACTGTTCCAGAATTAACGAGGTTAAGTCTTGAACCATCTTTCTGAACTTTTGCATTACCCATCACTTTGGATATTAAAAATTCTGTTGTCTCTGACTCACAGGGGTGGTTTTATCCCTCTGGGAGGTGATGCTCATGAAGTCTTGCATGGTGACATTGAGGATGTTGATCATAATCTGAGTGACCATTTGCCAAATTCATTCAGCAAAGGAAAAAATAGCAGCAAGATGGAACCACAACCTCGACTGGGGACAACAGTGACTGGAGGAGATATTGAGGTGAATTATGAATCTACATAAATATACATTCGAAAGTTTTTGATCAAATTTTCTGGCCAAAAGTTATAATAAAGTGAAGCACTTCATAGTTTGCCATGCCATTTATACATGGTTTGTATGAAAAGTATCAGGAAAAGTTTCAGAAAAATAGATTTATTTCGGATATTGCTAAAATACCTCAGTGTTCTTCAAAGTGCATCAACAAACTTTGGCCAGCAGCTTTTCCAAGACTCGAAGGCTCCCTGGTAGATGGATTCTGGAAGGTCCTTCAGGGTTCTTTGATGGCACTTAGGGTCCCATGGCTGTGTCCTTTGAGGGAGAATTTCACTTTTGGGAATAGAAAATAGTCTGCTTGTGCCAAGTCTGTAAGGGGGTTGGGGAATTGCTGCAATACCGTAGCAGGAAGTCTTTGCAAACAGACACTCGACTCTGAATTTGGTCGCCCATCATGACCTTCAGGACAAGTTAAGTGCCAATCTTTCATATTGCCAAATTTTCAGAGACAATGGTGTTCACTGTCATTTTATCAATGCCTATACAATCTTCAATCATGTGGACACTTAACCGATGGTCTAAGGCCAACACTTCATGCACACATCATGAAAGAATTGTTACCAATACTTTTTATATAAACTTTTTATATTAGCTGACTATGTTTCAATTTTCAATTTTTTTGCTCACTGTAAATTCAGTACTGTGTCTTGACACTGATTTGTAAGCTCAGAAAATGCAGTCATATAATGAAAAAATGGTGGCATGAGTACTCGCACAGCAAAATGACATCCATTTAACAGTCATACAATTTTAACCTGTGAACATCCTGAATATCATCAATGTGTTGTTCAGTTATCCAAGGATGACATTTTTGCATAACATATATATATATATTCAAGGTGAAAATTTGGAACCATGATTCATTGAATGTTTATCACTTAGATAATCCTTATACATAGTATCTTTTCAATAGTATCTAATAACAATACATGGTATCTCGTCAGTATGCCCATCAAGTTCCAGGCCCAAATTCCTAAGTAATAACAATAGATTTAGTCTATAAAATTGACTAAAGTATTGGGGTTGGTGTACCATTCACAACTCCTCAATTCTTTTCCACAGCTGGGAATTACTCTGACAGCACCATTTCTGAACATTCCTCTGACTACAGGAGCCCACCAGTATGAAGGAACAAGTAAGTGATTATATACTAGATTTCAGTGATGAAGGCAATGTCATGCAGTGCTGGGAATGTTGTGTTACTTTTCCTGTGTACAACTCTGGTGTCTTGTTTGCCCTTGGGATCCTGCGAAAACGTTTTTCTTGTCAAAAGTGAGGGTATGGCATTCTAGTGGTTAGAGTGCTGGGCTAACAGCTAGATTCCTCGGTTTGATTCTGGAGTTGATTACAATGGGCACCTAAGCTGTGTGTGGTTTCTGAGAACCCACCAGATTTTCCTGAAAAGCTACTGGTTATGCAGGGAAAGTGATTCACATACCCTCAAGTGTGGATTCCACATGTCATTGCTTGTACTATTTGTTGCACTCTACCACCAGTTAATACACAAACCTTAGGGCACCAACCTTAGGGTGTGACTCTTTGGTTTGTCTTTAGTGTTCTCAGAGATCAAACTACCAGAAAAAACTTTACTTAAACTTATAAATAGGGAATATTTTGATTTAATCTTTCCTCTTCAATCCACTGATTAAATTTTATCTGCTATACAGACAGACAAAGTCTGTATTAATATTTTATTAAATATTTGCTAAAATCACAAGATTTTTCCAAGATTGTCACTGTAAAATTTCATAGTATTTTGTATACTGTAGCTTAGGTTAGGTTAGTTTGTTTTTTGGATCATGAAAGTTACTATTTCTATTATCCATATAAACAAAGATTTGCCATGAAAAAAAGCTGTTGACAGCCTATTCTGGCCATTCAGAAGGCATTTTTTTATTTTTGCAAAGACCTAGTAACCTTTGTGCTTGGGCCATGATGGAGCACATGAAATAAATATTTACCTTCTAGGGGACATCGTAAGGCCATTTTCAAGCTTTGTAAAGGCATTTAAGATATCTTTTTGGCATTGCTATGACCTAACCATTCCACATGAGTAATAATAAATGCTAAATCAACTGAAAATATTGAAACTGAAACTTGAGAAACTAACAATTTTAAGAACAGATTGGTTTTATAGGGGTAATGAAAGCTTTAACATGTTCCCCAACTTATTTCAGTTGAAAAAAACAAGTAAAATAGAAAGTAAAGTTTAAGTAATTGATGTTATCAGACAACATTCACATTATTATAAAGATTTGGGCAAATGATAACATTAGATGAAAATTAACTGTAAGATATACCCAGGATCAATATATTCAATATCAATTTTTCAATTCCCAGGTAGCTCAGATATCTAAAATTTTAATGACAGTCGGATTTGGTGAATGGATTGAGTAATTAACATCCTGTCTACCTAATTTTATCCCCCATTAGCAACAATCTGAGAATTATTTTGCAATTAACAATGGCATTTACCATTCAAATAACTTCTCAAAAACACAAACTTAAAATGCTATTAAACCTTTCAATTTTTTCAGTTGGACACTTAGTACCTGGGGCTTATGCTCCACTCAAGTATGACTTAGGAGGACTTGTGTTAGCTGGCGCGTTGGCAATAGGGTCTGCACTTCTGCTCCCAAAAGTCATTCCTTTCGCTAACAACCCGGAAGAAATCTTCAACCATGGTGGATATCCAAATCATGGACGTGGTGAGTCACTAATCACTTTTGTGAGTGCATGTATTTCATTTAATGCTCAATTTTTCACTGAAGTTCATCAAAAATAGAAAAATTGCTTCTGGATTGAAAAATCAATTACTCGAAAGGGAAATTTGACAAAGGAAGTAAGGTGTATAATGTTCTGAAATAAGCATGTGCATAGCAGGGAGGAGAAAACACACTTCAATGAATGCACTCTGAAACTATGCATGCTCGCATGTATTTCTACTATGCTATGATCAATTTTGTTGACCCTATGATTAAATCATATCAGAAAATAGAGAACTCTAAAATAATTACCTGACTTTCCACCAAGAGGGCCTGGGTTTGAATCATGGAGGTGTCAGATCTTTTTCAGTGGTATCTGCATCTTTACTTGAGGTGTTTTGTGGAGTTGGAGCACTTTGAGTGATAACCCTGTCTGTTAGCTCCACATCCGTTAAACTGCGGATCCCTTGTCGCATTTCATTGACAGTAGGCTAATGCTGATGCCGGGTTTCCCTCCACACTTTCTCCTCTCCCATCCATCCCTAATGGTGCAAATGAGCAGCACAAGCTGTCGGTTGCCTCCCCCTAATAGTCATTACTACTACTACTTTAAAAAATGGTACTTCCGTTTTAGGAGCAGGGGATTAAAAAGAAGGTAATGAATTGTAAGAAATCCTTGCTTTTCTTTTAATATTTGTGATCCTGTGATCCTGATTAACCTGAGAGCTGTGATCAAAGTGAAAACTCCCTTAATATTAAAAGAAAATGTATCTTTGCTAAAAATTTTCCCATGATGTTGGGCATGGCAGACAGTGGGACACTTGTGAAATCATGAATGGATATGTAATGGAAAAATTGATAAAATCACATGCCCTTTCTTAATATATACATACATTTTGGGTGCCTTTCTTAAGGTTTCATAACCCAATGGAGTATTAGTAGTTTTAGGGGAGGCAACCCACAGCTGAGGTCATTAGGGATGGACAGGAAAGGATGAAGGTGGAGAGAAACCCAGCATTGGTATTAGTTTACTCTTAATGAAAGGCACCAAGATGTTTGCAGCTTAATGTCCCATCCGATGGATAGCGCACTCACTCAAAGTTCCCTCCACAAAGCACCTCATGTAGGGATCGGGATACCGCTGAAAAATATCTGCTATCGTCGGGATTTGAACCATCTGGGGGGGAAGCCAGAACGTTAGCCACCGCACCATCGCAATCCCCCATCTCCAAATTGAGTCAACATAATGGATAAATGGATATAAGGAAAATGATGCTTCATAATTGGGCTTGTAATACCAATTGCTCAGGATAATCTACTATAGAAGTAAGCTCAGAGGAATTAAAAGAAAAATAATACTTCTGATGTAATAAATAAAATCATGTCTCATTAATATTGGAAAATTGTTATTGATCCAATCAATAGTCCTAAGATTATTAATTCTTCAGAGTACAGGTGAAATCATTTAAGTAGGCCTGTAACTATTGCTATGGCCCCGATGGCTCCTATTAAAATGTACTTACCTACTTTTTATTTTGAATTATTACAGCAACACTTTTTCTTTTCTGCATTTTCGGGAAGCATGAGAAATTTTTAAGATCTTTTGGCTTTTGCATGTTATCTATTGTTTATTGACACAATAATTTGAAAATATGTTAGATTATTTTAATTGCTAAATTCATTGATACAGATGAAGCAATATTGGTAGATTGTTTGCCCTAAATAGTGACTTCCTTGGGATCCAATTAATAAACTCTTTAACTCGCCTAATAATATATGGCTGAAACCAGAATAAAATTTAAAATTTCAGTGGATGACCTTAATAAATTGAAGAACACTAATGAAACAGAAAACAAATTCTCAAGCATATGGAGCAGGCTGGATGAAAACCTTCTCTCAAACTACAACATCGACATGACCTCTTGTGCACAAAGAGTAATTTGCAGCGCAGTGCATACAGCAAGAGATGGTATATCAAATGGAAAACCAACAGTCATGGATTCTTTCATACACATGCTGACAGAGTAAGTTGTATTTTTTTAAATTATTATTTCTCCATGGGCAAGATTATCTAAATTAGATGAGATTGGCTAAGTCTCCTCCATTGAGGAAGAATGGAGAAAGAGAATGAATATCCACTTCAGGCATTTAGACTAATTTTCCACCCAACCATTGTGGTGACATCCACCCTTAGTCACCAGTTGCCTTTCTGAAGGTCATCAGGTCCCATTTGCATTCCTCTCCTTGGAGTTTAAAAAGATTGAAGCCTTAATATCTGTTGCAAGTCCTTTCTAAAGCAGGACAATTTCATAATGTGTGGGATACATTTACATTCTCCATCTCGCACCACATAACCTATGATTCCTAGAAGGTGTTTTCTGACTCAATAATGGCACTTACTATTATCTTTTGTCAAATTTTGTCCAACATCATGATTATTATGGACTTTGGCCTTGGATCTTCTTTTTTGGAGTTAATCCATCTTGAACCTTGTGTGGTTGGCTATATTTCAGATGATTGGGCTAGTTTCCATCCTCTTAACTCTGACATTCCTGATGAAGGAACTCAAGTTGTAATGAGTGATTGGGGAGAAACTTCCACTAGTTCATTTGATATTTTGTTTTTGGGTGTGCCCACGTGAAAAGCCACCCAGAAAAGTTCCTTCTAATTTCGCTTGGTTATGCACTCATTGAGTACCTCATGACACTCCTGTGGTAAATATGATGCATGTCATGGGAAGACAAGAGCTTTTTAGGCTGTTTGGGCACATGTGTTCTTGGGTTGGTGTCCTGTTTTGACCAATCTCCTTGATAGAAAATGTAAAGTAAAAAATGCATGATATTATCTATGGCAGTTTTATAACTTCTGCTGAAATATGCTTTTCCTCAGAATTGTAAATATTACACCGTTGATGATTTTTTGATGATTTCAATGCATCAATGATTTGAATTTCAATTTCAAAAAATTTCAATCAATCAATGAATGAATCAATGATTTTTTTAATGTGTGGGTACATTTTGGCATCAACAATAGTTAACTTTTAAATTCTGGTTTTAAATGCTGTATTAACTAAGATCAATAATTCAAGCATAGTGACCCCTATTGATGAAATTTTCTGGTTTATACTCCATGCCCCAACTACCTTTCACTAATTCACTTTAATTCCCACTAATATCCTAAGTTATTACTTAAGTTCTTTCCAAGTTGCTCAAATATCTGGGTTCTCTAATCCCTTTGAGGTTTCACAATACATTAAATGCCAGATTTTTAACTTTTCAAATATGTATTTGATTTGAATCACATATATTCAAGATGTGGGTTACGGTAGTCCAGGGGGTAGAGCATTGGACTGCTGACCGGAGGTGACTCGTATGGGTTCAATTCCCAGGCAAGTCACTCTGGGCACCTGCAGCTCCACCCAAGCTGTGTGATTTTTCGGGTGCCATATCTTCCTGGGTAACCATAACCAGCACAGGGAAAGAACTGGCCTCCCTACCATGATGTGTGAATTTCACAAGCTGTCGGGCTTAGTACTGGGTGAACTCTACCATCACCTATTTTTATATACATATGCACATACATCTTCCTTCCTTCGGGTTGATTACTGTGTTTATGGTTTATATTAAAGATGTACACACAGTGGAACCTCATAATACGAGCATAATCCGTTTCATGATCTTTCTCGTAAAGCAAAACATTTGTGTGGTGAAACAACTTTTAGTGTATAAATTAATGTACAATTCGTTAATGTGATCCAGGCCAAAAAAATAGATGATTTGCCAGGTTTATTTAAAGAAAATTATGCATGCATTATTTAGGATCGTGGATCACGTTCACCTCTTCTTCTATCACCGAATGAAGCAGCCAAGAATGAATAAAAGCACAAAAGACTCGAAATAAATTGTTAATTATTTATGATAAATACCTTTTTCCTTTTTACTAGAAATCTGTCTAGAGACATTTATTTTTGCCAATGCTTGAAAAATTGGGAAAAATGTGACCTCGAAATGATCGTTGAATAAATTTATGGTGTGTATCACCACTGTCTAATAAGGACGATGCCTCATGTGCATGGAACGATGCAAAAGTTTCCCATTGCCACCACATCTCATTTAGTCTGCTGTTTTGCAAATTATTCACCATGCGATATGCTCGTTAAGCGAGGTTCCTCTGTACTTCCAAAGTCACATGGAACCCTAAAAACTAATTGAAATTTAGCTTTCAAGTATTCAATCCATTAAATTTATTTTTTAATGAGCAATATTCAATGTTTTCCACAGAATGCCCATCCTAAGGGCATACATACCCTCTTCTTGGAGAGACATTGCTGATGTGGCTTGGTCTGCAGATAACATAAGCAAACAGAATATAGCATGTGATGATGCCAACATGCACAAAAGATGCCCTGTAAATCCTGAAATGGCCAAAATGTTATTTAGAACATTGGCCCCCAACATTGGTATTGTGTAAAACAACAACTAGAGATAATTGTTATGATTGCCAGATGTTGGCAAAAGGCACTTAAAAGCTTTGTTTTTTTAATTCTTGTTATTTTATCAAAAAATGTTGTTATTTAAAAATGCTTTTCAAGATAGCAGAATAAAAGCACTGGTTGATGTTAATTAAATGATAATTCGTATTTATTAGACTATCAGTTATAAGCATATGGCGCTTTTGGAAGCTGAATACCTAAGTAAAGTAAAGTTGCACACACACAATAATACAATGCAACAAATGCAAACAACACAATGCAACAGATGCACATTCTGATACATTTATGAATATATCTGGGAAAAAATGCCTCTATGAAACTCTTGAGATGATAGAGAGAGTCATATGGTCCAAATGATATGTTATGGGATTTTAGGCAATGTAAACATGTGGAGAAGAGGCTTTCTGAGGAAGGGAATAAGGTGATACTACTCGGGAAACTGCAGATAGTGAATTACATGCACAACAACATGAGTGGAATGCCTAAGATTGTGATAAAACAGTTAATCTGAGTTTGACAAAGTACAGCATATTAATTGGCCATTGCAAGGATAAACTTAAATCAAAATAAAATGGCCTTTACCAAATTTAGATTTTGTTTGAATTGTATTCCATTGATGGCAATCGAATTTTATTGGAATGTATGTATGTATGTGGGAGATAGACATGTATACCTTATTGTGATAAACTTAGCAGCGTATCCAAAATATTAGAGCAGCTAGGCTGGAAATCACTTACAGAGCGAAGATTAAGTTATAGATTGTATCTGTGGCTTAAATTGGAAGGACATCTCTTTAGCAGTGATTTTCAAAATGTATTATCATCCCTGTTGGACTATGGTAGGAGAGATCATGTCAATGTAACTAGAGATCAAGTGTAGAATTGATGGATTTAGGATGTTCTTTTTTATACAAACGATAAGGGATCAAGATAAGATTAAATTATAGATTGTATCTGTGGCTTAAATTGGAAGGACATCTCTTTAGCAGTGATTTTCAAAATGTATTATCATCCCTGTTGGACTATGGTAGGAGAGATCATGTCAATGTAACTAGAGATCAAGTGTAGAATTGATGGATTTAGGATGTTCTTTTTTATACAAACGATAAGGGATCCGAATAACATTATCCAACTGCAGTGCCATTTGTTCGTCAATACTAGCATTCTGGTTTACGTAATTCTTGCTCCCAGGCTGAAAATGATGCACAGACAGTTTTCAAGATGGCCTCTTAGGTAAAAAATCATGACTTTGTATGATAAACAAAGTATTTCCTCCCCCGCAGAATAAATTTAGACCTCCTCAATCAATTGAAAGCTGATGAACCTGTTGGGATATTCAAGAGGTGGTAACCTCAACACTATAAAACAAATCAAATGAAATGAAATTTGAGGAATAAAAAAGTAAATTAATAAATTAAGGTAATTACCAAATGTCAACAATCGTCTCTAGTTAAGAAAACAGTAAAGTATCATCGAGGAAGTAAACATTTTATATTTAGATTTACTTAGATATTTGGATTAAATATACTGGTATAACTAAACATGGAAATAGGCCAACGATGCCTAATTGAACATCTCAATGGAAGGGAATGGCTTCAATGGCCAAATTCCTGGAGAATTCTGATGGAAATGGCAACCATAAATATAGGATTCTCTCAAAGTCCTTCGAGGCAACGTAAATAACGATCCCAGATGCATTGTGTTATGGTGCCAGGAAATACTCCTCCCCTAGTTTTAAGCACAAAGTTTCACCAAAAATGACAAGTAATATTCTGACCTCAACTCTCCCGCTTTTGATACAACAAGAAGTGTCACGCTGAACTATGGTCAACCTGAATTTTGATTAGCAGGTCATAATGAAGTGTATTAATTGCTTTCATATATTCTAGTCGGTGGACAAAGGGCATGTGAGACCATAATGGTCTCCGTGCTCTCACATTCAGACCAGTATGCTCTCCCTTGTACTTGTATAATAAACTGTGATTTCTGATTTTGATTCCATTGTAATGGGCAAAGTAATATAATTGTAATTCCATTGTAATGCGATTTTTTTCATTCCATTCTTCGTATCATGCATTGCAATGCTCAGAAGCGTTATGCTCGGTTTTTGAAGCAAACACTTTGGAGGACCAAGTGAAACAATTTTGGAAAAAAGAACTTCCAATCTTCGTTCAAAATATGTTAATGTGACGAATACCAATTGACTGGGAGTGGATAGAGCCCAGGCACCTGTGTTCACGAAATCCAGGGCCAAAGAGGAATATTACTCCCTGGTGCATACATCGACAGAAAATCCATGAGACTCTATGGAAGTCTCCCTTTCCTACTAGTGGTTAGTTTTCGGGCATGTCTCCCCATCTTTTTAGTCATCTCTTACGACAGGCAGGGATACTGCAGGAGAATCCTATCCCCCTACACGCATGAGGGTAGGGGGATTGAGGCCAACCAAAGAGATGATAGAGTCATGGAGGAAGAGAAATTGGATGCTACCAAAGATATCCCAGTGAACTGCCCAGTCCGTCGGATGGGACGCAGTTGACTCATCGCACTTCCGAGGCGGGATTGACAATGCTGCTTCACCTGTGCCTCAACCCTACCTCCCCTTCTCCTCTCACCCTCCATCTAACCCACTCTCCCCGTTATGTACAAGGTGCCATGCCCTTATGTAATAAACTCAAAGAAAACTAAGGAAATATTCAGGTTCAGACTACCTACTGAGGAATAGTAGTTGCCATCCCATTTATTTCACCGGGTTCTTGATTAAATTGTCCTTACAGCAATTAATCACCAATTTAATTGGAACTTGCAAATTATTTTCCGGGTCGTTAAGCATTACCATCATCATTGGACTCATTTACTTACATGAGTGTTACGTCGTGTATTTGTATAGTCCTACAACAATGAGACCAGAGTCTGAATTCACTGAATGGTTCCACGATGGCTCGTTTAATGACGCGTGCGCATTTCTGAAGGGGCACGAAATTGCACTGTTGGCTGGTGGTCTTGGAGGCAGCCAAGCGTACACTCGTCAGTCAAGCTTTCGGCGAGAAAGGAAGCGGTTAAATGTAGAATTCCAGTTCGCTCCAGTGGAAGCCTTGCGATGATACGCGAAATACGCACTTTCGGAATTGAAATGGGCTAAAAATTCCCTCCGCCTCCTTTTCCATCGTCCACATTTGACTTCACTCTCTCTTGTGCGAAGTCTCCCACTGAATAGGCGCCCCTAGCTTCCCCCGCCTTCCCCTCAAAGTCCCCCCTTACTTGTCGACGGGCATTTGGGTTCTTGCCAGTTCGCTTTGAGAGGCGGGATGAGCCAGACGACCGACGAGGAGGGACTCATCGCTATCCCGGAGTTCGTGAAACCCGCGAGGGCGTATCTTCCAGCTACTCTGGAGAGGACTAAGCGTTCGAAATCACGGGGAGCTCAAAATCATTGGTGAGTGGTGATTTCATACGAGCCCACGTCCAAACATACATTAATAGATCAGAGATCGTCATAAACGTGTTCAGTGTATCAAGTTTCTAATTGTCAGGTTTCGATTATCTAGAGCCACTTTCCAAAATTGACGGATGCATGTTGGTACGCATGTAGTCAGCCCTAAAAAATTGTTTTTAAATGTTCTTTCTCTTCCTGGCATCCGTATACTATACATACACTGAGCAAAGGGTTGAAGTACGCGTTAAGTCCGGGCTTCGGCTTGGCTCAATTGTCGTTGGTTATTGTCCTGGGAATATATTAATGATGGCCCCGTAATTGTCATCACCGGGAATCGGAATGGTGCAATGGGTAACGTATTGGCTTCCCACCCACATGGCCCTAGTTTGAATCGTAGAGGTGGTAGGTATTTTTCAGCGGTGTCTGGATCCTGATGATAAAGGTCTTTGTGGAGAGCACTTGAGTGAGTACACAGTCCGTCGTTTAGGACGTTGAACTGCGGACCCCTTGGCGCCTTTCGACAAGAGAAGGCTAATGCCGACGTCGGGTTTCTCTCCACTTTTCCTTTCCCACCCATCTCTAATGACCTTAGCTGTCTGTCGCCTCCCCAAAAAAAACTAATCTAAAAACTTTCGGCATCCTCGCCTAAAATTAAAAATACTGTCGATCCTCGGAAATACTGAGTTTGCAATCAGGGCCGTGGTAGCTTCCATACATTTCGATTTGCGACATCCAATTCTTCGTCATTTTAGACACTCCACAATTTATAATTTGATTATGTTCTGATCTATCCCTTGATAGGTATGTGATTCGAAATAGGGAGGGACTGCGGATTCGATCGAGTTTTAAGTGGATAAAAATTCAACCTGAATTTTATAGTTCATCCCTTCGTACGCGACGGTAGAACACTAATTAGTATCGCGCTCGCCATCAAAGCACAGAGGCTGTGCGTTCAAATCTAGTGTCGGGTTTGCGAGAGACTGGAATGTAATTCCCAGGAATCCTTATCAGGAAAACAAAGCAACCGTCCCGGCGCGTTGTAGCTCGATGAAATTAGCCACCAATTCCTTAATTTGGCAGTTGAAAAAAATGCTATTTTGACATTGGTTTTTCTACAGATACGCTTCCATTCCATTGAGGTCATTCCAAGGCTGAAACATGTCAAGCCTCCCTTGTCATTTCATCTTAGGCCTATTGCAGGAAAATCGCCTGAAAAAATGTCAACTTGCTGCCGAGAGGAGAAAATGAGTAAAACCTTATAACTTAAGATTGCTCTGGGTCTACTGAGACAATTTGCTAAATATTTTCACTCATTTCTCATGTATTATAAGTACGATCATGAATTCTTTAAACTTTGTCTTGCCAAGTAGAAATGGTGTAAGCGTTGACACTGTAGTAGATCCGAGAATAAAAGATTAATATGTATTTTCCACGCAACTTTACATTTGCGACCAGTTTCAAAGCAAAGTCTTAACCCTTGGGTACTTTAAGATGATGCCTGGGTTGAAATTAGATGTAGCAAATAAGTTTTGTTGAAAATACATTGCATTCTCCTTTCATTCAAAACTTAATTTCCACGCGATCAAGCATGATTTTGAGTGTATTAAAGGGGAGAACGTTATTCAAGACAGGAATATACTAGGGATGTTGGGTGGAATGAAGCGAGTTAGAATGAATGTGGTACAGAAGCATTTATTGTAGTGTGTGGTGTCAGTATTCTTTTTCGGTAAGGTTGACAAATAAGGTGGCTGTATTTCTTTCAATTACCAACTTTAAACTGTTGTTTACCGATGAACTAATATTATATTATTTAAAAGTTAGTTTTGTTATTTATTAGCATTAGGTAAGTGTGTTTTACCTGTTATGGTGAAATATTTTACCTAATGGAAAAATCATTCCACAATGAAAACTTATTGTAAAATATGGCACCAAATTCTGGTGGTAGAGAAAGATTTTGAGAGGCCACTTCTTAATTGTTGTCTGCCAAATCAAGTGAGTTTATGTAGATTTTTAAATTAATTTTATCATAATCAGTTAATATGATTCATATATCATCATTTATAATATTGTTAAAAAAATTATCAGTTTTATGACACTGAATGCCCTGAAAACTCTGATGGTTTAAAACTCTGAAGTGCCCGATTCCTGGTGACTTTGGAAAATTCCCAGCTTCACAGAATTATTTCTATTCTTTTCAGGGTGCTCAACATGCAAACCACAGGCAGCCCAAGGAAGTGAACTGCCTCATCTCAGTTCATTAATTTTGGTATGGTGTTCTAATTTGCAAAACACCTTTGCAACCTGGTGTGAGGTATTCTGTCAAACTTTATAATCCCACATACCTTAGGCATTTGTGAGTTCAGCTGCACTCGCATTTTTATAATAATCAATATTTTTACTGATCACTGTGGTTCCTCTTGTTTAATCATTTGGTTAGTTTGATTTTCAAATTGCTTTAAAGATGACTTTAAGTATCATGGATTTGGGTGAAACCATAGTACATACCAAGCTCATGCTTACTGGGATGTTATTTTCATTTTATCTAACAATATTAATAAACTCATAGATTGGCTTTGATGTAATTCACCTAGTAATAAGATTAATTTGGTGTCATTCAGTAATGAATGGGATAATGAGGGTCAGTTCCATTTCTTGTGCCACTTAATGGTTTCCTGGGAAGATCAGGTGCCTGAAAAATCTCCCAGCATGGATGAAGGACGAAGGGGGGTCTAAAGAAGCATCACCCTAAATCAAATCCAGTCCCCTGCAGCAGTAAACCAAGACACCACTCATTGGACTACCACACCCCCTGCTTGGTTTGTGTGTAATATATTTTTAACTGAGGTAAGTTAAACCAAATTAAAATAATTTCAATAAAATCAGAATTAGCTTTAATTCCTCACCTTTATTCAACAAGTATTTTTACTCACAGTAAATGCTATGTCAAGAACTTGATCAATTTCTCTGAGAGATAAATAAATCTTTATGAAAGCTGATGAAAATTTAAAATACTCTAAATAATATGACATTGTCATGTTGAAGTTTCTCTTGCCATTCTTTCATCTTTTCTTTGTATTGAAAAGTTATTTCAATAAGAAATACCTTTTGCGAGATGGATTAATTATTAAAGTGAATTTGTGCCTAGTTCCTTCCCATAAAATGCATTCTGACAAAATTTAAATAGGAAAAAAATTAAATTGCCAAAGGTTACTCAACTAAGTATACTTTTAATTTCCAATTGATGTGAAACTATCAAAGTCTCATCATACTTATGTACTAGTTTTGCAGAAAGACACAGGTCCTAAAATTTAATTCTGAAATATTGCCAGAGGATATTGATTTCAATTTCAACAAGAAATAATTATTTATACATTCAATACCAAGGTTTTAGTTCTGCATTTTTAATAAACTGGTGTGGAATATTGATGTTAATGTGTTATAAACTGCACACTTTGATGTACACTATTTGGTTCCTGTGGAAGTCTCTAGAGGTATTAAAATTTCTGTATCTTTCTGCCTTTTTCTCCAGAGGAATCATTTGGAATAGTGTTCTGGAGATGATTTTTATGCATGTTGTACAAATTAATTTTTAACCATATAGTATGTGCCCATATTAAAAAAAATTAAATTTTGTAACATTCCTTCTACGTAATATACATTTGCCATGTCTGTCTTATTCATTAAACATGTCCATATCTTTCATGCAAATAGCAATATTAACTCACCCAACTATAAATCATTTCATCCACATAAGTTATCATAAATCAGCAATTTCATATATAAAACCCTAGTGGTAATGGGTGTACTAATTTATAACACAATACTAAAATCATTGAAAATGAGTGATAATGTATGTGGTTTCAAATTGAAAATTGGGGAATTCCATTTAATGAAGTGTTGTTTATCATTTAATAATTTTTTAAATAACAAATAATTGTGATGCTTGTCTTTGCATTTACGGGTTCTCCATCTGCGATGGTTGTCTTTTGGGGAAAACAGTTTTGCTAGCCATCTTGCCTGCATCTTCAGGTCAAAGGTATTTTTTTAAGCTTTATTGTTTAAGATCAAAAAATGGATGGTGGATATCCATTAAACAGTGTATGAGCAAGGACTATCCAATCTAGGAAACTTTGGCAAGAATTGATTTTAATGCATAGTTTTTATTATGTACTTCAACGTGTACTCTTTTTTAAGCATGTTCATAGTGCAGAAATGTATTTTTTAAATTTCCTTGTTTGAAGACTCCTATACATACATTATATGTATGATCTGTGGACGATGAAAATATTATTTGGGCACTCATTCCTTTAGTTTCTGAATGTGCAATTCCTTATTTTCATTCTTTTCTCTGTTTGAGGAAATTTGTGATGTCACCTGATGGTTAAAAAATTTCTCCCATGAATGATGCTCTTTGGTGATGGACACATTCTTGTCCTGATGTTTACTAGTGGTTTTCCTCCTGTGATGTGCATTAGGTCACTTCTGTCAAAGTTGTGATGTTTCCTGGGTGTCAAGTTTTCCACCACACAAGTTTAACACTTATTTCAATTTCATTCAAAGTATCAACTCTTTCCCTTCATTCTGCCTTTTGACCTAAATGCCTTTAGATATACTTATAAGCATTATTTTCTTAAATTAATAGACAGTGATGACCTTAGTTGTTGATGCAGCCTTAAAACAATAAAACTAACTTAATTGCTTCCATCTCACATACCCAGCATTCTCCCTGCCATCACACACATTGAATTTTATTTTCAGTCAATATGGCCTGCAATAATTCCCATTTTCTTTAACTTATTCCCAAAATGCTTCTCCCCTACGATGCTGTAAATTTACTATTTTAATTTCATTCCCATTTGAGTGTTTTCCCATCTCCACACATTTCATAAGCTTCTGACATATCCTTATCTACTGGTATTAGCAACTGTTTTAGGTGATGATATAACAACAAAACTTGCTTGAATAAGTCCTACTTTCCGCTATTAAGCGATTTTAAGAAAGGTAGATGTTACGATTAATAACTGGCAAGACATTTTCTTGGTTAAATGAGAACACAATGTATATATATTCACTGTTCTTTAATCTAGTAAAACTAGTTTCAACGCTTAGTTGTAAGAGAATAAAGAACAGTGGATATATACATCTACATGTTCATGCATGTGGATGCATACATGTTCTTCATCTAATGAACATGAAGTTACACAAAGTTGAGCCTGAAATAATAGATGACTTTTCTTGTATACCCTCACTGTTTTCCCACCTCTCCTGCCTTGGACTCACCCAGCAAATGAAATCCTCTACCTTTATTCCGTTCATATTCTCACAAATCAATTTTCTTCATACCTTGGTTCATATTTGGTCACCTTTAATATAGAGCTCGCACGGGCAGGTGAGGAGGGTGGAACGGAGGCTAGAAGAGAAAGAAGTGCGTTGCAGCTCCTTCAGAAAAAACTAAGAATCCAGCAATAAGTCTGTAAAAAGATGTTGTGAACTCTTTAGCCCAGGTAATTTTTCATTAAATAAACAATTTGATACAGAAAAATGTTGTTTGTTTTCCATTGTACCTTATCTCCCTTTCTTGAAAGGAAAGAGATTCCATTGGCATTTTAATTTAATCTTATGTCCACTTAAGTATGACATTTAAATATATTTTGAAATTTTTGAAGTATGTATGGTTTAAAAAATTCATTTGATCAACATGTACAAACAGATGAATGCATTTTAGATTCAAATTTTTTGCATGGTATTTGACTAATGACCTGAAGTTATTCATTTCAGCTAGGCATTCTTAACCATTGTTTAACAGACGTAATCATTTAAAGATGTTCTGCCAATTAGTTTTACATAAATTAATAACATGCTGAAATCTAGTGAAGTAGCAGCGGTTGTCAATCAAATTATTTCCATTTAATTGGCATGGATGAATTGCATTGGTTTCATGAAAATATTTGTATGACATTCATTGCAATTAAATTAAAGCTTAAAATCTCTGATATTTCAATGTGGTTAGATGTATAGATTATAGTGAGTTTTTAATTTTTAAAGGAAAACCAATCTTTCAATCTTAAACCTATAAATATTTATTTAGCCCCTTGGAACATAAAAGTTAAAGGTTGATCTGCTGTCTCACCAAAGAAAAGAAATGGAGGTGTACATTTCCTTGCTGGTGCCAAGCTGGACAGTGCTGTCAGCATCTAAAGAAGTTCACTTCATGTGGATGTCAGCCTTAAATGAGGCCTTTGAATTAACGAACTCATCCACCATTTACTTTATGGATACTGGCTGAGAGTATTTCAGTAAATGTTTGAACATGAATGTTGAATGTGAATATTTGGAATATTGATGTAATTTCTATTAGATGTATCTCAATAAATGTATATATGAATAATAAAGATGAACTAAACAATAATTGATATTGTCTACTCTTTAAATCCTTCTCTTTGTGTAACTTAAGAATGACTAATTTTGTCTTAATATCCTGCTTAAGAATGAAGAGAAACGGGAATTCTTAAAAATAAAGATCCTTTTCCGAGGTCAATAGTTCATAAAAATGTTGATTTGAATTGTTGCCGAAAGTACAGGCAACTGTAAATATTCTAAACAGAATAATGGCAGGCTGAATATATTTACACCCTCTGCCATACATTCGGCAATGAGGTTATTCAGTTAAAAATTATAAGTACATATTTTAACTTCAATTGAATGTCGGTATTTCCTACAAATATTAATTCGAAACGAATTGTTTATAAGGCAAAAAAACGTGAAAGGCGTTATTTCAATTAATTATCAGAATGAAATAGTTAAGAGATGCCTTAATCCATTTGCCGGTAGCATAAAATGTAAAATTATTAAAAAGTAATTTTGTCCTATCTTGCATAGCTACATTGTGTGTACTCTGAACAATTGTTCTTTGGTTTGTAAGGTGTAATTCGTGATTACAATAAACAATTGCGCTACATTTGCTCGCACGGGTTGAAAAATGACGTCATGCACCGAAATGAACGAAGTCTTATAATTACAGTAAATTGGTCTATTGCATGCGACAAAGCATGGTATCCACCAAGGACCGGCTCACGCATCAAAAAAGAGTAGCTCCATCGACGGCCAACGGCTCGCGAGCTGTCTCTGAGTACCGTGAGGCCCAAGATGAGGTGTCAAGCCTCCCCGACGAAATATATCCCGAATCCACCCAGCGAAAAATATTCTAAGTCCAGAGCCCCTCGCCAGGCGAGAGAGCCGTCGAGGCAGGCTGATACCTCGGATCCTCAGGTCGGAGAGCCTTGCCGAGCTCATCGACCTGATTTTGAGAAAAAACGACAAAGTCCGTAGTTTTGCAAGACGAATATAAGTTCCGAACCTCAAATTCACAAGTAACCCGGTAGCCCGGGGGATAAGAGGAGGATTGCGGAGGCGAGAATAGGTATAGCCAATGTTACCACGATTCCCTTTTGCGGCCGAAATTTTTTTTTTTTGCAAAATATTTTTGTTTAGCTAATATGCACAAAATATTCACCAGAGATTTTCACAGCAGCTTCAGGACGGCGCGGGAGACCAGGAAAACAATTAAATATTGAATATTATTGTGAGGGGGGCTGCCATTTTTTCCGGCGGCCCGCCGCCCGGCCGGAAAAAATGGTAGCCCTCCTCACAATAATGTTCAATATTTAATTGTTTTCCTGGTCTCCCGAGTCGTCCTGAAGCTCCCGTCAAAATCTCTGGTGACAATTTGCTGCATATTAATGAACAAAAAAATAATTAATATATTGGTTGAGAATATAACCAACAGATGGCGCATGCCTTCACTAATTGAAACCACCGTATATACCAACACATCATAGTACATTCTTCTCCCACTAGAGATACCAACGTGAAATTTCGAAATTCTATTGTTACATCGCCCCACAAAATGCACTGTTTTTTGTTATTAAACCTCATGGGGTTCGTTCGCATTTGGGCCACGGTTAATACACAATATAACGCACCCTTCCGATTGCTTGCAGCACATTCTTAGAGAATGTGCTGAACTTTTTAATGTAAATATCGCCGAGTTAATATTTATATATTAGATAATACTCAATTTTAAAATGTGGCCGGAGCCCTAATTGGTTGCAATGTCTTCCAGTTCATATTAATTTAACTATTGAAATGAAACCGGTCAGTTGTGAAATATAGAAGTTATATTTCTAAAACATAACTAGTTATTCATAGCATTTTCCAAAAATTCCTTAAGAACTTGATCTCAACGTATCAATTGTGCAGTTGGTCTATATAATCCTATCCACTGCAATGCTTGCAATTTTCACGTTTATTACTGCTGTCTTAGTCGTTAACACTTTAATTACACAAAAATCATTAATGCAGGAATATATTTAAATCTTTTATTAGTTTCAAAATTATAGAATACAAAATTGTCAACAAAACGGTTTCTGAAAACTCATTGGATTTGACAAAACACGTCTGACATTGCATCCATAATATTACCTCATCTCCAATTAAGATTCTTCGACTTTCACCCAGATTCAAATTAAGTACAATTGTAAACGTTCTTAGAATATTTTGTCTACACAAAAAGTTGCAGGGACAATTCACACTCCTACACCATGATGTGGGAAAACTATCAGGTATCCTTTCAATTATACCTGAAAATTAACTGTACCAACTAGTATCCATTTGCCAATTGGTGTCATATTCTTAAATTATTTATGTTTACCTATCAGTGGGATTCGTATTAAAAAACTAATATAATTTTAGTTGCACAGGCATAAGGAATTTAGATTATGATGAATTTCCCAACTGCACAAACTAGGAGGTATAATGAATCGTGACAAAAGAAAACATTGCTGGGAATAATCTGGCAGGAGACATGGATGCAGACCTTTTTGATTATCAATGGGGTGCTGAAATTAGTAATAGTGGGGAGAATGTTGGGCGAGGAAGGTTATTGAGAAAAGGGTGTATTAGAGAGAATGGAATCTGGAGGTACGCATAATTTTAAGAGGTCTACTGTAGTGTTGGGATGTTTAGTAAAGTGATGCAATGTTGCTGTAATGAATGGTAGCTTGATATCATCATACACCTACTTTTACCAGTAAATTAATATAATAATAATTAGACCTGTCAACTAACAGTAAATTGTAGTAATCTACCGGTTAAGGCAGGTTTTTGGATGCACAACTATCAAATGAATATTTTCTAACTCAAAACAAAACCCAATTTTGGAACCTACTCTACATCTGGTCCATCTTCATCTCTGTGAAGTTAAAATAAAAAGATTAAAATAGTGTAGGTTAGATTTGTATGGAATCTGACATCAAAGCAAGGATTATGAATCTGGTAACCATTGATTAAAACTTTATGAAAAGAAATTTATTGGACCAGATTTACCTGCCAATTACAGAAACTGATATCCCACACCAATGGAAGGATTTTAATCTTAATTTAATGGGATTTTTTTGTAAACTTGTTTGCCAAAACAAAAAATTGACTCAAAGTAATAGTGGATAATACTAAATTACTTCAAAATGTAATCGCTGCTCTCCATATTTCATTGCACCTTCGCATGCAGATTCAATTATCTACTTTGAAGACTAAGCATTTGGACCTTGAGACAATCAAATGGAAAAAAGAAGAGTCTTTGGACGAATTGGAGAGCATTAACCTGGCAACTGTTAATTGGAAGAAACTTTGAAATAAAGACAGAATGAAAGCAAGTCCTCTACATATGAATGACCAAGGCTGTATGAGTTTCATCATTCCATTTCATTAGACCATTTTAAAGGGTCACTAACAGATTTTTTACTATGATTACTTCATTGCAATTTATAACTCATTGGTGTTTGTGTACCGTTTTTCCAACTTGAATAATTTAACACATCAAATCACACTTCAATTTAATTAGCTCAAACTCATTTTCAACCACTAGCACCTACCTACCTTTCTGTTCTTTTGGTCTATCGGTTGTAGCTGGTTTCTGGCAATTAAAAATTAATGGTTGCCTATTAGCTATTTTTAAAACATTTCATCACTCCACAAATAGAGAAGCAAAGTCTTTATTTACATGTTTCATATTAAAGAATGGATTACATCAATTATATTAATTATAAAAACAAAAGAATAATCAAGCCATGCTATGAAAAACCACTAAATACTTGGATGCTGGGCACCACTGTGTTATAAACCGCAAAAAATCACAGTAATCAAGCCGGAAGCCCATTTGGTTAGTGATGGTAGAGTTCACTCAACATTAAGCCTGATGTTTTAAATTCACACATCAGGGTAGGGGGGTCAGTGCCTTTCCCTATGCCAGTTATCGTTTCCCAGGAAGATCTGGTACCCAATAAAAAACAGCTTCTGTGGAGCTGAGGGTACCTTAGAGGCATGACCTAGAATGGAACCTGGACCCTCCAGTCAGCAGTCCAGCATTACTCATGAACTGCCAGGTCTCCCAATGATATGTTCATTTGATTTCTTCCTTTATCATCATAGCAGGGGAGAAAGTTTCACAGATGTTGGAAGCAAATACCATATCATCTGACACTAACTCAGTTTCTGTAAACAATACCTTTTAAGATGAATTAGAACAAAATTTAACATGACATAGGTGCATATTTGAAAACATTATTACATTCAAATTCTTCATGGACAGATTGTACGATATGCCAGTTAACCAGATGTCCCTGGGAAACTAGAGCTGGCTCAGGGAATGGAACAAGCCTTCTCTTATCATCCTGTTATGTGAATTTCATACATGGTACCAATAATATTTACTAATTTAAGGAGATCTCTCTTATAAAACAAGCCTTCAAGCAGAATTGATTTTTTTTAGTTTCAGATCAATGAGGCAGTTTCTCACACACAAAGTAGATAATATAGTCTTACAGGAAAGAAAGTTTTCAACCCCCTACAGGTCCACCCATCTTCATTCCAATTTATTATTGTCTATTATCATTTTCAAATATACATATGAGAATCTCTCCTTGCTCTTACTTGGGGCCTATTGGATTGGACATGTCACTTAGATTAACAGATAAAGCTTAGCATTACCACAGTTACAATATTTGCTATTCATCACGTAGCAAACATTACCAATTTAATGATAGTAATTTTCTTTTGGAGGTAACACAAGAGGTAATCCAAAGGAAATCCAAGGTTCACATGAAATAATCTGTGATGCACGTTGGCTGTAGCACTCGTCACTGAACAATTGGGAGGGTCTCACCATATATGCCTGAATCTTGGTCAATCTCATGTTCTATTCCGCCCCTGAATTTTTACTAAAAATTTCCACCTTTAACAGAACTCTTTTTAAGTAGTGTTTTGTATCTATTTAATGTTTGTGAGCTCATTCAAGTGAAGTAATTTTCATTATAACTTATGAACTTTCATGAAATGCATGTTCCCAACAGGGATGAAAAGAAGTTTAATTAAGTTTTTCAACAGTGGGTATCAAGTTATAAACAATCATATTTTGACTTGTTTAATCAATAGTGCTAGCCACTTCCTTCAACTTGCCTATTTAGGTAAACGATATATATTGTTTTTATTGAATGGCCTACCTAGTGGAAATTTATGAGTGTTCAGGGAACAAGGTTGGTCCACAGAAATTATCTTCATGATTCCAAACAAGGATATTGGAAAGCTAAAGTCAAAACTTCTCTGTCAAAGTGTCGTTATGAAAATAAACCATGATCATATTACTTGCAGTAATCCAATTGATGTGACACCAAACAGTACCAATCCACTGTCTAGCACCAATGGTCTCTCCATGAATCGTGGTGATTCAGGGTTTAGAGAAGAAAGGAAATGCAATAGAAGGGAGAAATGGACAGAACAGAGAAAAATAACTCATATACTAAAATAGGTCCCCTGCTGACAGCATCCCATTTAGTCTCTCCAAAATCCCATCCCGACAAGTCTTCCACCTTCCTTTCTGCCTACTCCATTCAGCCTTACACCAAAACAACTTGTGCCATGCCCCTCAGTCCATGCCCCCAGACATTCAAGTTCCAGGAAAAATAACTTGAAAGACAAAACATCTTTTTCATTGTAGATTATCTTTCTGTGAAATTCCTCAGTAGGTGAACTGACTTCCTTGGACATTATCACAGAGCAAAACAAGGCATTGAAAAATAGGCAAGTACAGAGAAAAAAGCCAAGATTTGAAAGGAGGATGAGGAGTGAGGGAGCTGGGGCTGACAGAGGTGAGAAAATAGGTAACAGAGGGATTTGAGGTGTTAATTGCAGTAACAGAGGATTAGGCAATGACCGGGTAACGATTAATTAGTCGTTCTGGGTTTTCCACTGCTTAGGTCTATCTGGTGGGAAGGCAGTTTTGCTATTAATCCCAAGAATTTAATTAAAACATCCCAGGAAACATTTGCAAGGTGAAAGGTTTAATGCAGAGCCTTACATTGTCCATTCATACAGAATAACAGCCACTTACGATAGCACAATAGAGACATTGAAAAAAAAGCAATTATCTTAGTTGGTGATTGCATAATGTGTGTGGTGGGGCTTTGATCAACATGTAATTTGGAGAGGCAAAATTAATGGCCATTGAGAGGCAATTCTAACTTCAAGTCATCATAGAATCCACAGAAATCATACAAATAACCTATGAGTTTTAATGGGCAATGCCCACTAACGCATGAAAGTGCAAATTCAAATGGCCAAAACTAAGGAAAATCAGAGACACCATCTTCACATCATCACCATGGGTCCATTAAGTCCATTGAATTTAATATGTACTTTGATTATTTTAACCTTTTTCTAAAAATAACTCACCCTTACCAGCTTTTTTATTTCTTAGAACATCCCCAACCATCCCTCAATTCATTGGAGAAAAAACATCCTAACCGCAATCTCTCAATCAACATAAGGTTCAATTTTTTTAACATAAAAAACAGACAGTACCATATTAAAACCACAGGTATTGCAATTTTCCACTAGATATTTTATTTCGACACTACCGGTTTCGATGTTTCCACATCATCATCAGGTGTGTGATGATGTGGAAACATCGAAACCGGTAGTGTCGAAATAAAATATTTAGTGGAAAATTGCAATACCTGTGGTTTTAATATGTTACGATTCCACCACATCACGCCTGAGACCTCATCAGAATATACCATACCTGTGTTCTAACTTACACTAATACCAAGGTTCAGAGAAAATATTTCACAGAGCACATTAGCTGACTCACATCCAACCAGTTAAAGGGAAATTTGAGATTGATTTGCAAAAAGTTTTTCTATGATTGAAAGATTCATTTGAGCAAGAAAAAAAGAAAACTCAATCAAAATTTGAATAATAAGTCGAAATGCATTCCAATTATTGAAGAGCAAATAGTAATCTTTGGCCTGAGACATGCCACTAACTTTGTATAATGCTCGCTACTTCTTGTGGAAGCACTCCATAGATCTCCAAGGCAAAGGTCTCCAAATTTTCACAGAAGGGATTAAATATATAGAGATTTAAAATAGCTTACATCACCACCTGCAGTGGGAATCTTGCTCTCTTCCCTGTCCACCGCCCGTCTCAGCAGACATGTGGTCGAGCACACATCGCAGCGTGGCTTCTTTCAGTTGAGAGCACAAATGGTGACACCAAAGTAAGGCTAATGAAGAATAGGAGATGTTGCAGACATCAAAAAACAGTTTCTTCCAAAGTGGAGTCCATTCTAGGTTTGGGGTAAGAGTTGAGGTCCATCAATCTTATTTCTAGATTGGAAGTACAAATTTAGAAAATTACAACAATGGGAAGTGTTTGTGATAAAAAAATCATTCAATCACAACAAAGGAAATTCAGGCAACAAAGGAAATTTCTACAATAAGTCACAGAACTAGGAACATTTTGTTAAAAAAATCTCCTTTGTGGATATGAGTGGTTGAACTATTATTACTTTCACTTTCTGTACATGGCATATGGTTAAATGATTTTGGTCAAGAAAAAAAATAAGACTATATAAATTAAGATAAGTAAGATTTATGAATGCAGATTGATATGATGGGTATGATTAGTAGTTTTGAAGTTTTTTCTCGAAGTTGTTCAATACCTATATGAAAGTTTTACCATTAAAACATTTTAATTTTAGAAACTATTTCATGCTGATTACAATAGCAGTAATACTATTTTCAATTAATATGGAATGCAGCATTATACAAATTCATTACATTTTGATTGACTCGCATTATCTCCAAACTCAAAATACACAATTTATGATTTGTTGATAAAAATTATTTCCACAAAATCTTTCCCAAAATGATTACCAAATTCTTAAACAAGTACAATGAAGTACTGCACTTCCCCGAGTTACATTTTGTGGGTGAATCTATAGTTGTATTCCTGTAGTAATAGGTACATTTGTTCACATATACCTGAAGATGGCATAATAATGTAAAACTACATTGTACATAGTAATAAAAGTATGGTGGAAAGGTACAAACCATGGTACAAGCTATCACTCAGTGCACACACTTGGGCTTGCAGAGTTCTGGTGAACAAGCAGCTGCATAACTTGCACAGATAGGCACACCCGATTTGATACATCTCAGACCTGATAGAAATATCTTAAATATTTCATTTTAAGCCTCGTTGATCAATTGAAGAAAAGCAAACATAATAATCACAGATTAGGGTCATCTCCATTTCCAACTTTTCAGGTGGAATTTCATGAATCTTCTCATTTGCACTTGAATAAATACCCTATGATATCAATCTGGGGATGGGGAGAGGACACCATTGTCAGCAGTATAAGGGAGAGCCGCCAAGGGGTCACACAGTTTAATGCTCTATTTGATGGATGGACTTATTTATGCTTATTCTATTTATGGATGGACTGGACTTATGGACGTATACAATTATCACATACTGCACCCAAGTAGGGACCAGGATATCTTAGAAATATTATGCCACCACTGTGATTTGAACCCAGGCCTTTAGAATGCGAAGCTAATACACTAACTGCCACACAACCTGATTCCTTCATTGAAGTTATGTTATTTGGCTAGCAACTATGAATGCACAAACATTCTAAGAAATTTCATATTATGTAACGATTGTTAGAAGTCACAAATTTTTTACCAGGTCATAATTACGTGGCATAAGTTTTAATTGACTTTTACAACTCAACTACAATTAATTACCTTCACTTAGAACGTATTTAAACTAAAGTACATGAGAAGAGATTAGAATGAGCAACTCGTCTGCCTGGATCTTTCCTTGCCAAGTAACTACTCCAAACATTTGACATACGTATTACGTTAATATTCCTAATAGAATGATGCGATGTGGTAGTATTTTTATTATTATTAGGTAATCTACCGGTTAAGGAGGGTTTTTGGATGGACAAAACTATCAAATAAATATTTAGTATGTGGTAGCATAAAAACAGAAATTTTACATACTGTTAAGTGGTCCCCGGAATGAAATCCTGGTCGATATATTTGGAGAAATCTGAAATTAAAATAGGAATATTATGTGGTATTCATTAATTGAGGAAAACGATATGAAAGGACAGAGATATGATTTGAATGTTCCCATTCACTGGATTGTAATAAAGTTTTACGCGGACTAAGAGCTTGCGAGCTGTACAATCATCGTAATCTTTCAAAGAAATCCCTTTGGATCGATTACTAAGATATAAATCGACGGCGAGAGTTGGTGAAACTCATTCAAGCCCACCTGGAATACGCGCAGCAGCGTCCAGTAATAACATCGACCAACGAAAGCGGCTCCATCTTCCCTCAATCCGAAAATCACTCCTGGTCCTCTGTCCGCTGCCACGAACAGAACGCTTCCAATGATTTCCTCTCAAACCCCGGTCTAGAAATGGAAATCCGCCAAAATCAGAAGTACGCGACGCAGGCAAAACGGCGGGATGGCAGAATGCAGGGAATTAAGAGCTGAAAGATGCGGGCGCGGTTAGTGTCGGAGAGCCAGCAAGTGCAATAGGAGACAATGACGGCCGCCTATGTCAGGGAGGGGTTGTGAGGGAGGAGGGTTAGGGCGAGAGAGGGGGGGGGACAAGAATGAAAGAGGGGAAATACTCGTCCATTCTAGATTACCTGGTGGATAAGTGCGTTGGAATGGGAGAAATGAGAAAAGGAGGGGAGAGGGGATCAGTTTGTTGGGGTGGAGGTCCTTTCACGCTGACCTATCCGATGGCTTCGCACGTGGAAGTGGAAATAAGTGGAGGGGTGGGAGTGATTTCAATGAGCGGGGCTGCGTTCGAACATGACAAACGTAGCGACTGCGTGTGGTTCAAGCCGAGCCCCAAGTTAGTTCGCTGCCCTTCCAAACGGAGTGAGTTGGGGCTGCTGTACTTCAATTTGACTCTAGGCTTTTGGGGGACGGTGGTAAGGGCCATTTCATTATGTGTCCTTATCGTGGACAAGGGTGGTGTGACGCGTCCCGAGAGTATTTCCTAAGAAGCGAGCCATTACAGGCACAAGCGAGAATGTAGGAAGGATTTCTATCTGATTTTCGAAGGTAGTCCACGCGAAGAAGGCAAAAGTTCCCTTTGTTTTGGTCACTCTTACTAAGGAAGTTTCGAAATCGGTTGAGGCTTTTTTCCACTCTCAGTAGGAAGTACAAGCGATCACGGCAAATTAGTGCGAAGAATTAGGACGACTCTTGGTACTAGAATTCATCCAAGAACTTCTCATATTCGTCCAAGAACTTGTAAACCTTTCAAAAGAGTTTAAAAACCTCTGTTTCATTTAATTTTTCAATTCTATCATTCAAGTACTTGTGTTACTAGCCCCATCGTCTCACGGTAGGAGAGATCATGTCAATTAAATAGGCGAGATTGAGTGCAGAAGAAATAAATGTAAGATGTACTTTTTCCCACCAAAAATAAGGGATCAGAATAAAACGTTTACCGGACCGCTGTAGGAGTGAAAGGCGTTTTGCGTCAAGGGTAGTCTGGTGTGTAATCACCCACCGCCACACACCATAGAAACAGCTCGCAGGGTACTAAATAAAAGTAAAATTAAATTTCAGAATAATATTAATTGAAATCAACTGAAGATGATGGCAGTGAAACGCGCTTCCATCAAACTTAAATGTCCTTTTTTATTTTTCTTTGGGGGAAGGTACAAATCCAAAACAATGATAATTGCCCCGGGAAAAAGATAAACGAATGCATGTGTAACCTTAAATATTTTAAAATGGCTCAATTTCGGGGGCAATGAAACAAGCTCCTCTACTCGGGTGGAAGTGTAAAAACTAGTATTTCCTCTCCACCACCCTCCCTTCCCCTCTCTGTCCCATTTTCAGCATTGCCCTCCCGGAGTAAACATCACCTTTCGCTCTGTCCCAAATGGGCTGGACGACCTAAAGGCGCAAGAAGACAAGGGAGTGTTGGTCAGGTTATCGCGAGTTGACAACTCTTGGCTTTGATCGTCAGTGACCTTTCGCTGCAATTTTACTCTTTGTTGGGAAGTTCCCTGAACCTCGCTTTCTCGCGCGATTTTCAAGCGTATTAAACAGCGGGAATATTTTGTCCAGAGCATAAGAAGCAGCCACTCTCTTATAGGTGGAAGGCGTGAATTGTCTCATCTCCGCCGCTGTAAATTACTCTGTACATATCACTCCAGTAATCCCCGCTTTCTTTAAATCTCACCTTGCAGAGACCTGAAACATCTACATGTATTTCCTTTCCAATCTTTCCCTGTATATTCTCGAATTTATCAGTCCTTAACATTGTCCTAACGTTCCAAGTTCCAAATCAAACTGTTTCGGTCTTCTTCTGTGTTTTCTGTGCTGCTGCTGTCAGTTTTGCTTTCCAAGGGTTTCGTGAGTTAACGACTGCCGAAACCTTGCCTCTCCCGCCGCCAAGCACAACACACGGCCGATTGGGGTGAGTCCCTTAGTTGCCAGAACTCATTTTCTCTATACTGCCCGTCATGAAAACCATGGGATTGCTTGCGGGTGGTTTCCAAATAACTTTCTCAATAGTGTTCCTAATGTCATTCAACCTGGATCGCTGGCTGCATAACTGGGGTGTTAGAAACTGCTGGTAGGAGCAACGATAATTGCTTGTTGAAGTCCTTGGCAGGGGGATCTTTAATTGGCCTTACTAACTAAAAATTCAAATTGTAAAATATAATGCCAAGAAACTGCGGGAGTCACAGTATCGGCGGTCTGGGTTTCTACCTTTCATTGGTCCGTTAAATTTTGCCTTTTTGAAAAAGTACATTATACGCATTTCCTTCTTTACTTTTCCGAATAAAATTATTATCTCTACAAGAAGAGCTCAATTATTTCAAATTTTGTGGTTATCTCGGGTATAGACGTCGCAAAGATATCAACTATGCTCATATCCATTTTTGCTAATATAACTACCTGTTTTAAAGGGTGCTTTGCGAATAAATGGGACATTCTTAAATCTCGTGTCTTTTGCAATGTTCCTAGGCAGTACCAGTCCCAATTAATTGACGGTAGGCTAATATCACCATCGATTATAAATATACTGTTGCTATGTTTGTTGCCGGGTAAGGATATGTGGTCATTTGCTCGTCGAGCTTATGTAAAACATCTCTATTTAAATCTGGGGATCTGTAAAATGAGCACACGAACAGGCATCTGTCGTTGAAGTCCTTTACGTCGCACCAAACTTTTTCCATGTCATTGTCATCGCATTTATTTCGTTGACTACCAATATGTGAATTTATTGAGGTTAATATTGTTCCAAAATGTCCATTAGGTCTGTCCTTCCCGAAGAACGAGAAAACGTTTGGGAAAACCTCACTATGCTTGTTATTTTCTTTTGTGGTTCAGCTCTCAATTCAAACGACTTACCTTTGTACTTGCCAAGGACGAGGGGGATCGTGTGCCTCCCTCATCCTCAACCCCCGTCCCCTACGGAAAGTCTCAAGACTCCACAAACGGGTCATAATACTCGGGCCAACCCCTGGGAGTGGGGGCGAGGGGGAGGGATTGAGGTTGGGGCGTCGTGGTTTTTTGGTCGTCGCTTTGCTGGATTTAGCAACAGTGGTGTATTCTAGTGGCCATCGATAATCATATGGAATTAATTCACAGCAGTGAAAATTACTCTTCCCTTCGTCACTTTAGTACTCAAAATTAACCCTAGAATCTACATCTACATAAATACCCAGCGATCCACCAAAGATATGTGGCAGGAGTTTCAAGCATTTGGTATTAAAGGAAAGAGGGATTCACTTTAGCGCGCAACGCTGAAAGTTAACGGAAACATTGCCATTGAAAAATGAAGTGCCTTAAAGACGTTCTTTTGTTGCATTACCCTTTTTTCTCATCATGGTCGCCGAAAGCATAAATTCGGATAATTGAGAAAAATTCCTCCGGAATAGCGGCTCCCCGGCGGTGGAACTCGGATAAGGATGTCACTCAGCGTCGTCTATAAGTCCATGTCGGCATACACTCGGAACACAATCAAAAGGTCTTCTTCCCTCGCGTGATGCCCTCGAAACCGCACTCAAAACCTCTCCCGACGGAAATATCAAACGGGGCACGATATTTTCCCAATTCTTGTCCCGTAATTTTTTCCAATTTTTTGACCACGATTTTCATTTTGTAAATCTGGTTGTATTTTCGTCGATTTGAAATTTTCTTTAAAATTCTCAACTCTTGCCTAACTCATCTTCTTCCCGTTACCTAAGAGAGTGAACCAATTGTACACCAATATCAGTTGTCAGATCCCAGTTTACCCTAGCGAAAGAGGGACACTTCTGTTCCGAAGGAAGGTGTAAATGAGGTTAGAACACTCTAATGAAACCCTAAAATATTCCTGTTAGTATTACCTTCATACAAAATGATTTGGCTCTGCCTGACTCTGGGTGGAATTCCGAAAACTCGCCGCGCCAATGTGGCCGCACGGATTCGTCCGAATGCAGCATGCGGTGGAGTGATCGAGAGGCCGCCCGGAGTCCGATCCTTTGATGGGGGAGAGATGCCATTCGGGAAACCTGAGGATTGGAAGGTTGTCTCACCCAGCAGCGGGGGAAAGTTAACACTGCGGTGAGGGAGGGGAGATGCGAAGTCAAACCTCATCCCCGTCTCCAACAGGTATCGGGTGCTATCGGATGATAGCCCAGAGGTATCTGCAGCCCCTATCTCCGCCCCTGTGAGAGGATCACCCAGAAGGAACCTTCAGAGTGGGAGGGGGGATTTCTATTGATAGGCAGCAGTTCCGTCAGACGTATGATAGTGTCATTGGGAGAGAGGACAGAACAGGAGGGTGCGATCCAGCGCCTGACGACATGGTGCAATTGTTGCAAGGGTTATGCGTCAGCACAATCAATTGCAAGGGTTGTGCGTCAGCACAATCGAACTCTAGGAAACCACCACCGCGACCACCGGCTAATCAGTCCGGAGGCTGATACCGGGAGAACGTTTGTGAGTCAGGAGCGGAGTCACGAGTGATTCCCCGGCCCTGCCGTACGTCACAAGAGAGGCTACCCTTTGTACCCTGAGCTCCGATAAAAGGGTGACCATCGTCGGCAGAGGGGCGGCCCTCGAGTGTGATTCTGATAGCCCATAACCTCGGACCAGCCGTGCTCCGCTCGGAATTCGGTCCTCGCCCGCTCCTTATCCCCGATTCCCCGGACCAGCCCCGCTACGTAAGGGTTCGGTCCCTTCCTCACCGAGACTTCCAGACCAGCTCACGCGAGTTACCGGTCTACATCCCACCCCCCTGCCGGTTCCTTCCGACGACTCGACGCCGACGCCGGTCACCCATCGACCCGGTCAATCCTCTTGTCCTTCTGTAAGTACCTACCCAAGTCTTCCCTTCACCCTCCTACTCTCTCACTGTATTGTTCCATGAGCTGTGTACCGCCATACTGTGAACCCTATTACGTGCATAAAAATACATGTACTGACGACCGCTCTTGTTATTTAATGCATACCCTCAACCCTTGTTGTCGCGGAGTCGGAGCGCTGCGACATCAACTGGTGTCAGGTGTGGGGTTGACACTGTAAGTTTAGCTCCGAAACCTTTTCATTGGAACAGCCATTAATGTCTTTAATCGAGAGCGGTCAATAGCAATTGTTCATAGTATTCATATCTTGCCTTAATCCATTGTGCGAAGCCTTTGATTGGTTATCTCCTTATTATTTATTTTGTGCTATACGTTATATAATTTATTGCCATGGCCTGGTTGAGCAGTTTTCCCCCATTCCCGTCTATGTCTTTTGTGGAAGCGTCCCCCCGAATAAATCAAACTTTGATCGAAATGGACCCTTGCGTAAATACAATAACTCCATCCGCAAATGACTCTGGTAACGGGGCAAGAGTTACTCCTCACCCGCCAGCCTTAGGTGCACACGTTTACTTCGTACCTTATTTTAGCGGAGAAGACGATGTTTCCGTGGAAAAATTTTTGGAATGCGTAAAACTCACTAGTCATCTTAGTTCGTGGAGTGAATCTCAGACACTTTGCATCGCTCGTTTGCGTCTCAATGGATCTGCCGCAGATTTTGTTGCCGCCAATCCACATGTCCTTGATAACTTCGAAAATTTCTCAACTTATCTTACGCGAAGGTTTTCGTCTCGAGTATCACCTCTTTTATTGGAGCGTACATTCACCAACTGCGTGCAGCAGCCTCTCGAGGGCGTGTCGGCCTACGCCACAAGGCTTAGGAAAATAGCTCGCCAATTGCAGGGAACACTCAAGGATCCTAATTTGGAAGGAACACGAGCAATGATGGAAAATCGGCTTTTGTCGCAATTTTTGCTGGGGTTACGGGAAGAAATAGGACGTTTTGTGTTGGTACGAAATCCTAAGTGTATCTTGGAAGCAGAAGAATTTGCGCTAAGTGAGGAATCTAACGTTAGGAATTATGCCAGTAAAACTATGCTCAATTCTCTCCAAATTCCGCAAGGGAATGCAGCGCTGCCATGGTTCTCTTCGAGGACACTTAAAAACTCATGTGAGACAGAAGTTAGGGAACCGACTCGTTGTTCTTGCCCCAACCAAATCAATTCCCTACGGTGCTCCGCTACCAGCAAGCCTCCTGCTCCCATCACCGCTCCCAGCACGGGATGGTCTCGCGGTAGCGATGCCACAAACGCGGACAGAAAATGTTACTCCTGTGGACGAGTGGGCCACATAGCTCGTTATTGTAGGTCAAACCAAAGAAATTGCTTCAACTGTGGAGAAACTGGCCATTCCTCCAGGAATTGTCCTCTGTTATGTTGCGGTCTTTGCAAGCAATCGGGTCACCGCCCCCTAGAATGCCCTACTAAATCCAATAATGTCAGTAAGGGAAATGGATCGGCCCCGACCCAGGGGTCGGGGACGAAGTAATTTTGGCCATTTCTCCCGCGAGCGGGATCATGGTGCGAGTGGAGGTATTGGACAAAAGCTATTGGTTCCTCGTGGATACCGGTGCTGCCGTCACAATAATTCATCAGAAGGTATTCCCGTTTGGCGAGTTGAAAATATCACCCTACGATCGCCCAGTAAGGAGTGCTTCCGGTCACACATTACCATTAATCGGCCAAAGTTGCGTAAAATTTGTTATGGACAGAATCCAGTATCCTCACGACACATTAATAGCCGATCTCGGAGTAACTCCGTACGAGGGAATCATCGGGCTAGATTTTATGAAAAATTATATGGTAGTGGCATATCCTTAACGCACGAGACCATGAAGGTGAACGAAAACCACGAAGTAAAGTTAGAATCCAGAACTTCCGCGGCCGCCGACATAGATCTTATCTCCATTGGTGGCAATGAGCCGGGAAATGACCAGTTAAATACGAGATCAAAATCTTCTTCAAGAGAATCTCACACCTCAAGAGGAGTAGAGGAAAAATGCGACGAGAGAGAGACAGGCGATGATTGGGCCGCGCCGTCAGTTGCGAAACGATTTGAATTTTTGGGCAATGACGATGACTTGGGGCAGACCGTAGTCTCTCTTCCTACAGAAAAACATTCTAAGTCCGAATTCGGTTCAGAGGAGACTCGCTTAGAAGGAAAATGCGACGAGAGAGAGACAGGCGATGATTGGGCCGCGCCGTCAGTTGCGAAACGTTTTGAATTTTTGGGCAATGACGATGACTTGGGGCAGACCGTAGTCTCTCTTCCTACAGAAAAACATTCTAAGTCCGAATTCGGTTCAGAGGAGACTCGCTTAGAAGGAAAATGCGACGAGAGAGAGACAGGCGATGATTGGGCCGCGCCGTCAGTTGCAAAACGTTTTGAATTTTCGGGTAATGACGATGAGTTAGGGCAGAACGTAATATCTTTCAAGGTTAAAAATAACTCTAAGCCCGATTTTGGTTCAAGGGAGATTAGCTTTGGGAGAACGAGCGATGAGGAGATAGGCAAAGACTGCACAGTACCGTTAATGGTGGAGCCTGTTTACTTTTTGACCCAAGAGGAAAGGGGATCAGAAGTGGTTCGCATAGAAGAAAAATTAAAGATTCCTCCGTTATCGTACGTTCTAACCACAGCAGGGAATAGTAATTTAGCCGGAAAGGAGGTTTTCTTAGATAATTTTCAAGTATTGGACATAACAGACGTAATCGTACTTCCGGTAGTGGCAAAAGTAATGGACGATGGAACACTTCCGATATTACTGGGTAACATGCACAAAAGCGAGAAAATCGTTCCGAAGGGTTTGGAATTGTCGACAGCCGGGGTTCACGCAGAAAAGGCCTCCTGCGTGAACGAAATAATTGTCGCAGAGGAGGCAGAAATATGGCCGAACGATATAGAAAAAGGGGAATTCATGCTTCAATTTAACCTAAATCAGGTACCAGAAGACGCCCGAGAGCCGTTAAGTGACCTATTAGAAGAATTCAGAGATATTTTCGTGCACGGCGATGTTCCCCTGGGCTGCACCAGCGTAGTAAAACACACCATAGACATTGGCCTTTCCACGCCAATCAATAAGCGACCATATCGTGTCCCTCATTCACAGAGATCTCTATTAGACAATGCAATTAAAGACATGTTACAGCAAGGAGTGATATCACCTTCGACGAGCCCCTGGTCGGCACCAATCATTTTGGTTAAAAAAAAAGGTAAAGACGGAATCCCGACACAATACCGCCCGTGTATAGATTACCGCGCATTGAACAATGTCACAAAAAAGGAAGTATTTCCAATGCCAAATATAGAAGAAACGTTTGACCAGCTGGGGGGTGCGAAATATTTTTCTACCATGGATCTTTGCAGCGGCTATTGGCAGGTCGAGGTAGACGATAAGAGCAAGGAATACACAGCATTTAGCACACCAGATGGACATTTTGAATGTAATAGAATGAGCTTTGGGTTGACAAACGCCCCGTCTACTTTCATGCGGTTAATGACCACAATTCTGGACGGATTGATATACCGTGGTTGCGTATGCTACCTAGATGACATCCTCCGTTATGATTCCACTCCTGAAGGACATGTGGCAGGTCTTCGGGAAGTATTTCGTCGGCTAAGGACCGCAAGCCTAAGACTCAAACCCCAGAAATGCCAATTCTTTCAAGGAAAAGTCAAATTTTTGGGCCATTTAATTACCGCAGATGGATTACAGCCCGATGAAGACAAGGTAGGAGTCATAAAGTATTTTTCGCCCCCAAAGAGCGTGCCAGCATTGCAATCCTTTCTAGGATTAGTCGGATATTACAGGAAATTCATTCCAAATTTCGCAAAAAAATCCAGTGCTCTCACTCCATTATTGAAAAAAGATGCAGTGTTTTTCTGGGGTACGGATCAACAACACGCATTCGAACACTTGAGGTTGTGTCTTACGACCCAACCTATTCTTAAATTTCCCGACTTTTCCAAACCTTTCCTCCTTGCGACGGACGCTTCCCAACAAGCCATCGGTGGGATACTTTCCCAAATCTTTGAGGATGGCGAACATCCTATTGCATGTGCAAGTAGACAGTTGCATAAGGCCGAAAAATCTTATTCTGCCACAGAACTTGAATGTTTAGCCGTAGTAGAGATGGTGAAGAAGTTTCGCATTTATTTGCTGGGGAGACAATTCATTCTTCACACCGATCATAAGCCTCTAAAATGGCTGTTAACTCTCTCAGAACCGAAGCCGAGAATGGCAAGATGGATAATGGAACTGAGTGAGTACGCGTTTGAAATTATCCACAGACCAGGCAAGAGTATAACCCATGTAGATGCCCTGTCTAGGTTAACGCCTAGTAACAGTACGGTAAATACGTTGGAAGAATCCCATCAATCCGCGTGGGATAAGGATAAAATTTCAAGAGAACAATTAATTTGCCCAGATCTGAAACTCTTGCACGAGCAGGCGAGGAAGCACTATCCGAATTTGTTTTATGACGAGAATGACGTTCTTTACAAAGTTCACACGGAGGAGCCGGGAACCCGATTCACTATTTGTGCTCCCAGGAGCATGCGAGCGTACATTTTAAAACGATGCCACGACAATCCACTCGGCGGGCACCTCGGAATCGATAAAACCTTAGAAATCGTGCAGCGATACTTCAATTGGGATGGATGTTATACGGATGTAGTCAAGTATATAAAGCAATGTCTGGCATGTAAAAAACGAAAGATGCAACCGCAAAAAATCCCCATTCAACCAGTGACGGAAGCCTCTTACCCATTAGAGAAGGTTGCCTTGGACATAGTGGGGCCTCTAACTACGTCAGCTCGAGGCAACAGATACATTTTAACTTGTCAAGATTTCTTTACGCGATACCCTGAAGCTTTCGCGGTACCCGATCAGTCGGCTCAGACGATCGCCGAAATTTTTGTAGAAAGGTTTATTTGCCGACATGGAGTGCCTAAACAAATATTAACGGACAGGGGAGCTAACTTTACATCTGAACTCATGAAAAACATATGCAAAAAACTTCAAATCAAATCTATTTTCACCTCTCCTCATAATCCTGGGGCCAACGGACGCCTGGAACGTGCCCATCAATCATTTGCTAATGTTATCTCGTATTATGTGTCACAGGACCATTCAGATTGGGACGAGCAGCTTGGTTTTGCTTTATTTGTGTACCGAAACAGCAAGCATAGAATCACGGGATTCACTCCCGCATACCTCATGCACGGGCGAGAGTTAGAGATGCCATGGGACACGATTTTAACGCCTGTTAAAAAATCATATGCTGAAGATCCTCCTTATGAGAATGTTATTCATCATAGATTGCAATTAGCGCACGCACAGGCGGCTGAATTTAACAGAGAGAATACAAGAAGGGAACACATAAAATACAATCGAGGCTTAACACTTCCTACCATTGCCACCGGGCAATTAGTCCTCTTGCGTAACATGAATCTCCGACAGGCGCGGAAACTAGTGTCCCGCTGGATAGGACCCTATAAAGTAATCAAAATTAGAAGTCCGGTTACCTTCGACCTTCAGAATACCCAAAATAACCGCCTGGTCACAGCTCATCTCAGGAACCTACTACCCTTGCCACCTGACCCCGAACCTAATTTCCCGCCAGACTTTTCCGTCGGCGAAGAGCAGTTCCCCTTACCCCCAGTGCTTCTAAACAACGGTGCCGGAGGTTCACCCAACCCGGCCGAGAAAACGACACCAACGGAGCCTTCACTGGAAACACCAACCTCTAACCCTTCTAACGCAAGCCCGCCCCTACCTATCCCCAAAACCCATGATTATAACCTACGAGCCCTTCCCGGAAGAGTACCACGGTTATAACCAAAGCATATTCCAGAATGGCAGCAAGAGGACGGCACCCACACCACCAGTCACCGTCCCTGGAGCCACTACAGTTTACCACTGCCGGCAACTTGAACCGTCACGGATGGTGCACCTAAGCGTCGTGCTCCCGATGATTCTGTCGCTGAGTTCATCACACCCAACTGCTGAGGGGCTGCTCTTTGTCCCCGAAAATCGTCTCATCTTCAGTGACGGAGAGTGGCTAGTCCATTTCCAACTCCATACGGACAAATTAGAAGTAGCCGTAGGTGAAGTTGGGGAACAATATGAAACATTCCTTTCCATCTGTTCTAAAATTAATACGGATGTTGGAAAAAACTCTTCTCTTTGGATCAAAAAAAAAACTTTCACAGGAATATACAAACAACCTAAATAATAGTCTTTCCATAGCAATAAACGGTTATCGCACTCTTACTACCAATAGGGATTCCAAAAAAACGACAAGAGGCATGCTAAATCTGTTGGGATATGGTCTGCACTATTTAGCGGGAACGGCCACGGACGATCAAATAGTTGAGCTCCAGAAACAAATATCTCGAGTCGCAGAAAACACCCAAAATTTAAACAAGGCTAGATTCACCTTTTTGGCAAATGTAAGTAGCACCCTAAAGAGGCACGATGAAATGCTTTCCCAAACGGAGAAAATCCTACGCCTTCTGCAAAATAAAATTTACGCAACAAGCGCTTCGGTTACCCACTCTCTCTCCGAGAGCCGCTATCAAGATAATTTATTTCATATCCTTCATCTAGTTTTTTCAGCTATTTCGCGTCACATAACGGGGCTTTTAAGCGATCTCGATTACATACGCAATACAGTAATGTTGGCCGAGCTTAATAAACTGACTCCTTCCACCCTACCACTTGACCAACTCAGAGAGATCATTAAAAATGCTCGCTCTAAGCTTCGGCCAGATATGGAATTCGCCCAGTACGGGAGCGACCTTCTCTCGGTCTACAAATCCGCCCACGTTCGCGTCGTAAGACAGGGAAAGAGCCTCACATTATTGGTGGCATTTCCGTTATATCGGCGAGGATCGGTTTTCCAGGTGTATAAGGCGCACGCCTTCCCTTCGGTTGACTCGAACGATAAGCGAGCGGTCATCCTTCGACCCGACTCGACTTACCTCGGGGTCTCTGCAAATGGCAAGGAATACGTATTGCTCCCAGACGAGTACTGGCGACATTGTTTCCGGAATGGCATAGAAATCTGTCCATATTCCTATCCTATCCACACCAGTTTATCCAGCTCGTGCAATATTGCGGTATTTCGGAATCAAAGTAAGCTAATCAGGGAGAATTGCGAGATCCTCCTTACTAAATCTAATTACGCAGTATTCTTGAAAAGTCAGTATCCGGGGATCTGGCATTATAGTGTCAGTAAAAATATTACATTGGTTATTGCTTGCACAATGAAAATTTCGCGAATAACCATCTTCGGTCAAGGAAGCCTCACCTTGCCTCCAGGGTGTTCAGCTAGCAGTGATCATGTTTTTCTGGGAGCCACGTCCGTGGTGTACGAAACTAGTTTTTCTTTTGACCGGGATGTGTCCGTAGAACCTCTGCCGGATATTAATATCGACTTAAGAAATAGTGTGCCAGTTGCTCTAAAGGCGGCAGATGGTTTGGCCGAAGCATTCACCTCAGTAGAAAAACTAAATACGCACAATGTTCCGACCATTTCCCTAACCGATATGGCAAGAAACGTGAAAATGTTATCACCCTTAAGCACTAACGTTCAATGTATTAATTATTCTGGAGTGACTATAGCGAGTGCAATCATTGTGTTGTGTGGTGTAGTGCCACGTCTCTGGCGATTCTGCCATAAGAAAGAAAATAATATGGAAGCCAGCCCTACAGACAGGCATGGGCGCCTCCCGGCCACTGTTCCGCCACAACTCCAAATATACAACATTTCAAGGAACGAGCCATTGTTTCCCCAACTCCCTGAGGCGCGAAATGTGTAAAACTGTGGATAAGGAATGCCAGAATTATGATAATCTCTGGGACAATGATTTCAAAAACTTATGTGTGTCAGAGGCAGACGGACTACTACAAATGTATACGTGTGTATGTGTATATATATTATGTTTTTTTTAAATATTATTATGTCATATATAGCTGGTGGTGGAAATATTATTCATACTCGAGGATTAACACATGTGTATATATGTTCCTGTCATTTTTTTCCGGAATAAGGTGTTGTATATGTATTGTATGTGTGCTCATAAGCTGTCACTGAGACTGGGTACTATTTGGGAGTTTCTCTTGTGACAAGTGGATATTAGGATTCTAAACCCCGCGGACCTTTTTTCTTTTACCGCGAGGGCGGTGTTGCAAGGGTTATGCGTCAGCACAATCAATTGCAAGGGTTGTGCGTCAGCACAATCGAACTCTAGGAAACCACCACCGCGACCACCGGCTAATCAGTCCGGAGGCTGATACCGGGAGAACGTTTGTGAGTCAGGAGCGGAGTCACGAGTGATTCCCCGGCCCTGCCGTACGTCACAAGAGAGGCTACCCTTTGTACCCTGAGCTCCGATAAAAGGGTGACCATCGTCGGCAGAGGGGCGGCCCTCGAGTGTGATTCTGATAGCCCATAACCTCGGACCAGCCGTGCTCCGCTCGGAATTCGGTCCTCGCCCGCTCCTTATCCCCGATTCCCCGGACCAGCCCCGCTACGTAAGGGTTCGGTCCCTTCCTCACCGAGACTTCCAGACCAGCTCACGCGAGTTACCGGTCTACATCCCACCCCCCTGCCGGTTCCTTCCGACGACTCGACGCCGACGCCGGTCACCCATCGACCCGGTCAATCCTCTTGTCCTTCTGTAAGTACCTACCCAAGTCTTCCCTTCACCCTCCTACTCTCTCACTGTATTGTTCCATGAGCTGTGTACCGCCATACTGTGAACCCTATTACGTGCATAAAAATACATGTACTGACGACCGCTCTTGTTATTTAATGCATACCCTCAACCCTTGTTGTCGCGGAGTCGGAGCGCTGCGACACAATCATGCATGCATGGCGTTCTCAAGGTGACGACGGCGTTTGAAGCGGCGGCTACGGACACAAAGTGTTTCAGGCTGAGGACCGTGGCTCATGTTGGCGTCAACAGTGCCGTCGACCGTGAATATGAAGAGATTCTGAATTCCTCATGGAATTGCACTCTGAAGTGAAACGGCTGGGTGTTGTCGAGAGGGTTGATGTGACACTCTCGAACTGCAGCCTTCTTCCGAGGATTGATCGTGGACCTCTGGTTTGGAGCCGAGTGGAAGGCATCAATCAGAGGTTACGTGCTTTCTGCAGGGATATCGTGGAGTCCTTCGTCGACCTTCACCCGGAGATTCAATTGAGTAGGAACCCCCTGAACCGTTCTGGTGTTCACTACTCGCCTGAGGCCGCCAGGTGTGGAGCGGGTAGGATATCCGAGCGCTGCTGGTTTTTTTAGATTTAAGTGTAGGTCAAATATTGAAAAAAAAATTCCTCTTTGCCAAATTATGTAACTTTAAAGTAAGTGAGGTTCATGGCGAGTAATAGTTTATTTAACACGAATTAGATAGCATCAGACGGAAAATTTTGCTAGGGATTTAATATAAATAAGAAGACGATTCTCGTTAAAAAAAAATCAAAAAAACTGTAATGTCAACGAAACATCTGCATTGGTAGTAAATTGCCGAAGTTTAAAAAACAAAGACACAGATGCCCTCCCGTGGGAGGTGGTTCATAGTATTGCCTAGAAAAATACTCGAGATTATGCTTACAATCCAACGAGAAACATTAAATTATGACTAATAGAAAACCCAATTAAATGATAATAGTTATTGATTATCGGTAGCAAACAGCATAAGGGGATAATATTACTTGGATATACGATCATATTAACAATTATGGTGGGCGTCTTTTCAGTTAATAAGAACCAGATTACTTTAGACATATCCTTGAAGAGAGAGGTTCTTATATTTTCCATCAATATTAATATGGATGTATAATAATTATAATCAAATAGTAAGGAAGTATTCCAAAGATGATATAGTTAAAAATATTATGCGATGTATCTAGAGATGGACATGCAGGAAGATTAGATGCCCCTTGCTTAAGGTGGTAATGACATTATGATTTGGAAATGAAAAGGTGACAAACGTAATGTTGAAAGCGTAATAAAAGCACTTCAAATAATGCGCTTTCTTGTATTTTCAGGCTGCTGTAAAAGAAATATTCAGGTAGAAAAAGAGAATTTGGAAGATTTGGGAGGTGGTAATGTTGATGAAGTGGTAGGAGAGTTGAGGGGTACTTTGGGGGGTGAATTTGGGGGTGATTTGAGAGGCGATTTGGGATCTGATTTGGGAGGTGTTTTGTGGAATGATTTAGGGGGTTAATTGTAGGATGAGGTGGAGGGTGAGTTTGAGTTTGAGGAAGAGGTGATGGAATAGTAAGGGGGTGGTTTTGGAAGTGATTGGGGGGGTGAGTTGGAGAGTGGGTTTGAGGAAGAGGTGGCGGAAGAGTTAAGAAGTGGCTTGCTAGGAGAATCGGGGTTGGGTCAGAAAGAAGAATTATTCAATTATTCATAAATTATTTACTAATTGCATCCATTTTTTGCAAACATGCAACTGCATTTTTCAAAATAGTCCTAAGATAGAGGAATATAATTTTTTAATATTGCAAGCATTAGTACGGATATTTTGACTGAATTCTATTAACTCTTAAGTATTCAATTAACCTGTTGTGGGACACTTCTCAATATCATATGCAATATCTTAATATGCACTCAAAATGGTATCACATATCCAAACCTTCACTATGAATTAAAAAATGAATAAATTATTATGATATTGATATACATAAATACTTGCAAAACATTATTGCAGGCAATGCACTGCTACAAATAAGCATGATCAAATAATACAAGGTACAGTTGTAATGAGGACATGAGCAAATGGCTGAGTGCATTGGCAAAGAAGGGGGGAAGAGGATGCCAAGGAGTCTTTTATTCAGAGTTGGCTACATGTCACCCTTTGGCTTTATGCCCTTGCCCTCCAGGGACTGCATTGCTACAGATGATGAAAGGAGGATTAGGCAATCAGAGATATGCAAATATGGATATTTCTGTTGCACCATGGTACCAGATTCAAGGAAGAAAATGCATTCAATGCCAAAATGTGAAACACGACAGAAGATATCGCTATGCATGTTAAATGCCCACGGATTGAGAGGAATAAGAATTAAATTATAATAAGTATAGGGACAAATTTAGGAATACTGTAATCAATTCACCATTTCTCAGGAGCAGTTTTTAGTTAGTTAGGAAACTAACTAATTAACAGCAGCAATTATGACATTCCCCGTGCTTCAAAAAAGGTAGGAATACAATCTGCAAAGTCTCTGCAAAGAGAATATGGTACCTTTCAGAGTAAGCCAGCATTTTCCATGCATACCTATGCCTTTTGTGGTGTCTAAACCATATGTTAGTGATGACCAACCCCTGTCACCTGCAGAACTCAATTGTTTTCTCCCCACGGTCATTCCTCGTGCCTAAACCACAGTCCCCCACCTCATCACCATCTCTTCCTTGGCTTACCGTCGCATTCCAATCCTCCATCATTATCAAATTTTTCCCTGCAGGAACACGCAATTATATCGTCTAACTCATCGTACATCCTATCAACATCTTCCTCCTTATGGTTGCTCGGTGGTATGTATACCTGAACAATGACAAAGTTCGTCAGTTCTGCTTTAACCTCTACTAGTAATATTCTATCCGTTGCTTGTTCTATGTTGACTACACTTCTTCCTACCTCTTTAATTAATTATTACGGAAATTCCTCATTGGTTCTCGTCCCCGCCACTGTATATAATTCTATAATTATCACTCCAGTCGTACCCGCTATCCTTCCATCTCACCCCATATAGACCTAAAATCTATATTACCTCTTTCCATCTCTCACTTAATATTCTCTAATTTGCCTGTTCTCAACATTGTCCTGACATTCCATGTTCCTATTCTAACTACTTTCGTCTTCTGTCCTGCTGCTGTTATTTTTCCCCTGCAAGGGTTTCGTGGAATGATGACCTCACAATGGTATCGCATGTGCAGACCTTTGCTATGAATTAAAAAAAATGAATAAATTTTCATAATATTAATATACATAAATGCTTGTAGAACATTGTTGCAGGAAATATACTGCTACAAATAAGCATGATCAAAGAATACAAGGTACAGTTGTAATGAGGACATGAGCCAATGACTGAGTGCATTGGCAAAGAAGGGGGGGGAAGAGAATACCAAGGAGTCTTTTATTCAGAGTTGGCGAAAGGTCACTCTTTGGCTATATGCCCCTGCCCCCCAGGGACTGCATTGCTACAGAGGATGAAAGGAGGATCAGGCAATTGGAGATGCACAGATAATGGATATTTCTGTTGCACCATGGTACCAGATTCAAGGAAGAGAATGAGTTGTCAATTCTGGAATTGATGAAAGTGAAGGGAGCGGATTCAGGGACATGGAGGTGAACCTCAACAATGATCAAAACTGTTGTAAGAATCACCAATCAACATCAGATTTTAACCTTGTTTGAGTTTCAACTAAGTGGAATAAAAGAAACATTAAAGTGTTGAATGTTGTAGTGTATACTTATATAAGCATTCATTTATTAAATAATAAAATGTTAATTAATATTTAGATTTCCTTAAGTAACAATTTATTAATAAAACAGTCTACTACTTGCATTGCTCAATGTTAAAGTCTGAACAAATTTATTCATACCATACCTTATTATTGTGATGTAGAAGTGATTAAACAAAAATTGCTGAAGGTTTTTGAACCTTCAGCTTCAATTTTTGTCGAGCAGCTTAAGATGTGGTATGGGGATGGTGGTTTTTCTGCTCATTGGGTCCATTCTGTTTTTCACTTAATCTCTCTCATTTTACTGACATGTTCCTATGATAAACTTAGTAGTGTATCCAAAACATTAGAGTAGCTAGGCTGGGTATCACTCTCGAAGCACAGGTTAAATTACAGATTAAATCTCTTGCATAAATTAGGACATATCTTGAAAATGTTTTATTACCCCCATTGTACTACAGTAGGAGAGATCATGCCAATAAAATTAGAGAGATCAAGTGTAGAACAGATGGACTTAAGATGTCATTTTCTCCACAAATGATAAGGGATCAGAAAAACATTGTCTGACCAGGGTAGGGTAACATTTGGGTTAACATTAGTTTGGTGTATTTTCACCCCCTGCCACATACCCCATTGGTGGTTTGCAGAGAACTGAAATAAATTGATGCCGAGAGCAAATGCAGGACCCATCTTACTGAGATTTTTTCACTCCTAATGTTTCATCCAAGATTTAAAACACTACTTTGAAAGTGTGAGGAGTTACAAAGTCAATAATTTCATTTCAATACTCTTTAATAGTATTTAATCACCGCAAAATGATTGTTTATTTTTCATTTTTCTAAATAAAATTTTTTGCTTCAACAGAATATGAAAATGAGATCATTCAATGGAAATAATGGAAAATTTAACGGCAGCCTAGTGAGATACGAATCTTGCTAAAAGCATGGCTTTTTCACGTTCAGAGATTTGGCACAATCTCTTGGGCTTTCTAAGGAGTTATTGAATGACCTACCTAGTACATATTTGAAGTCACATTGTGCATTGTTGGAAGAGGCAAGGGAATTGTTGCTGCATCCTTTTGTAGCTAGTGTCCCTTCATAACCAAATTAATTAGTAGATTACGGATAATATTTGAGGTGATAATGAATTTTTTTACTTATTAATATGAGGATAACACTCTGTAACTATTCAGTGAATATTATTACTATTCAGTGAATGTTATTAATCCACGCCTGCTGTTTTTCAATTGCTTGGAACTAATTTCTACTAATCACAAAAATATGACTTTAAAAGGGTTTCAAAAGAATTGGGATTGAGTTTACATGTGAATTGATAGAATCAAAAAATTGTCTTCTTCAGTTTCCCTTAATCAGTGCTCAGCTAACATTAATAAACGCAGTTTTTAATCATAAGCAACAAATATCGCTATGCTTCTTAAATGCCCACTGATTGAGAGAAATAAGAATTAGATCATAATATGTATAGGCACAAATTTAGGAATAGTGTAATCAATGCACCATTTGTCAGGAACAGTTTTTAGTTAGTTAGGAAACTAACTAACTAAAAGCAGCAATTATGTCATTCCTGTTTCTGCAAAAAGGGTCCATGAAAGTGCCGGTAAACGCTTCCATCAGGACCGCTATGAAGGTCACTACTATTTCAGTAACTGAAATTATTGATCCTTGCAAGTGCACACATCCATCATTCGTTCCCTACCTTGGTAACCAAGAGTGGGATGTTTGTTTTCACCTCATTCCACTGTTCATGTGACATGGTGTAGAAAGGAGGAAGTTCACCTGAGACATCAACCACTTACTCTGTTAAAGAAAGGACCTCATCACTCAGTGCCAGTTTTGCAAAACAAACTGCCAAAGAGTATTGGGAAAGAAGACCTATGGCTACATTAAGACTTGAACTTAAATAATCTGTTTACCTGCAATTGTTGCCTTGTGACCATAACCGTCTTCATGAGGCTTTTCTGAAACTCCGTTCAATGAGGCTATCCCTTTTTTTATTATGGATTTCAGTAGTTATCTCTGTTGTTTTGAGTGTCTCAAAACCATTTATAAAACCATGCTCCAGAGTTACTACTACTCTTACTTCAATGGTATTTTTTCTGCTTGTTAGTAGAAATTTCTTCCAGTAGCATAACCTGTCCTCATACTGCTGACGAAATCCATCAGGCTTTATTTTCCAGTTTGAAAACATAGTCCTGAACTGTTATTTTCTGCTACTTTAAATCCTATCTATGATAGCAATAGGAATTAATTGGTATTACTCCTGATTACTATTCTTACTTGATTGCTATAATTTGAAGCAAATGCCATTTGCATTTGTGACTTCCGGTAAGCTTATGTACATCACAGTAAATTCACCATTTATACCAATTGATGCTAATTAGAATTTAAAATAATTATTAAATATGAAACAAAAAACTCTCCATTTCACTGACCTTAGATTGATAAAATGGCACATTCAGCAAACAAATGAAAAGTTTCATTTTTAACAGTCCAGAGATATTCATTACTGCTACTTACAGTCGGTGCTCACAATTATACCAAATATGCATTTTGATATAAATTGTCAAATGTTCTCAGAAACCTTTCTTAATCAGGCATTAAAAGAATATTTTTGAAACTAGAAATATTTTTTAATTTTATGCATGGTGTAGCATCACAGCTTTGGCTAGAGCTTTCAGACACCAATCAGAGAATTCCAGATTCAAATTAGGATGGTGGCTCTAAATGCACAATGAACACTGGCGATGCAATTTTCTGTAAACCAGAACCTTCTCGGAATGCATACACAACAGAAGGAAAGGACCTGGCCTATTCATATGTGTGAATTTCACGTAACACAGGGCTTCACACAAATTATGGATTAAGAACCTGAAAAAACTGATACTTTAAAACTGAATAATTATCATTACAACTTTTTTGTGATGACATCAACTTAATTTACTTTGTGATTTCATGTACATTTCTCGTAAGTGTACAATTCCTTGCAAAATGCCACAATTCTAATATAATTCTTTTTCTTTTTTGCAGTCAGGTACAAGAAAATAAGAAAGCATCTTTGGAAAATTTTAGTGCTGCCTATCAAAAATTGATATTCCTTTTTTAAAGATGTATTGTTAGTATAGGCATTTAAAGGTGAGGTCCATGTTTTAATTCACAATTTGTGGTTTTTGAATTGAACTTTTATGGATTTCTCCGTCAAATAAATACATAATGGCCAATGCAGATGTTTTCCTTTCATGCGAACATCACCCAAGTCATTTCCTGATGTCAAGGCTTCTTTTTGGTGTGAGCATTTAATAATTTTTTGAAAAAGTGAATAATTTATGGACGATGGTGTATCTAATACGGAAATATATACAAAATACAACATTGGCCATGACGCAGTAATGTGTTGCCAGCGCCATCTATCAACCAAGAACTACGTCATAGTTTCATTGTAAAACCGCTCCCTCTTCGAGGGTGGCTCACAAAGAAAACAGAAGTTCGAGGTCTTAACACGGGAGTGGGGTTTCCTTGATCAGGGTAGTTCGAGATGGGTCATAAAGCGGGACTGATCTATCCTTCATCATGGCAGTTCGGGAAATTTCAGTAACGCTATGAAGGGTACGGGCACCCTATTTTATAATATTGTACAAATTCATTGTCATTATGTGTGTATTGCATATGACGTCGTAGAACAGTAACGCAGGACGTGATATGTACGTACATGTGCTAAGCTCTGAAGACTAACAATTTTTGCTATATTGATATGTATTTATAAGTGCAGTTCCCTTCTTATTTACTATTGGGTGGTGACAAATCATTGTATGTCTATTAGAAACCCTTGACAACGCAGAGCCTCAACTTATACCTTTATGCCCTCTTGTTTGAGAACTTCGTAATATATCTACTCAGTGGCGAATTCGGGAAAATAACCCACATTTTTCGGAGATATTGGATGAAAGTTATTGATATACTATAAGCTTATGCTAAGATCAGAGTTAGTAGCATATGGATCGTAAGTGGTCACGATATTCAAATAGACCTGCTACTCGTGCATCGCTGAAACTTACGATGAAACGTAGGTTAACATTTTTTTAAAAACTTGAATTGTGTATTGATTGTTCCTAGTGATTCTTTGCACGAGTATCTTGATGTTTCGTCTGCCGATTGTTTTATATTTAATTTATTTAAGTATACTCTTGTTTGTGTGAAGAAAGATCGTACAATTTATTAATTTCAATAAATTGTACGATCAATATTTAATATTGGCTTTGATAGTTGATATTTTATAAGATGTTTTGCCGTAAAAAATTATGTTGTCATTGATTGGCCATACTTTAAAAGTGAATTTTGAATTCTGCAATTTTACCAAGCATTATATTTTTCTGTATTGTGGTTGTGATAAAGATTTTCCAATAGTTTATGGTCTCTAACTACCCCCTGAGATGTTTCGTTTATCTAAATAGCTACAATTAATGAAATTTCATTTTACATGCTGTGGTATAATTGATGAAACAGCACAATAACGCCTGTAATGTCGTAAATAAAATATTTGCTTATTTTAGTTATAATTACGTGTATGCGAACAAAAGGAACATTTTACCTTTCAGTGGATTTGTTTTTGTTGTAACTGTTAATTGCAAATACTTTCGCAGTGTTGAGTTGGTATTCGTAACTTCGGAGGTTTTTTAACAAATTTTGTTTCATGAATTCAATTCGCTTTTTTAGTAGATTTGTTTATTTAATGATAATTGTTATAGATGTAGTGGCAGAATCATATTAGTGGATTCTATAGAAATTACTGGCCTATAAGTACCTATGTGTATATTTTCTATACACATAGATGTAAATACATATAGTATGAAGCAATTGATATTAACTTCCGTTCTCCTCGGATTATTGTTTATAATGTTATGGGTAATGAAGCAGTTTTCGAGGAAATTAATCGCAACTATCCGTGTGTACGATTGGTTATGAAGAAGTTGATTTTCGAATTTCACATATTCGTAATATTCAATTATATTACTTTATTTCGATCGAATGTAGTCAATTCCTAAACAAATCCCCTATTTCGTTAAAAAAAAGTTTTTAATGATGAAATTCACTTCGTTTGATGTAAATGATTATATAGAATGCATAGAAATATTATACATTATGAAGAACTGCCTTAGACGACTCGATTGAATTAGATTTGGCTTTTCATGACAATTAGTGGCAGAGGATTCAAACTAACCTCTAGTTAAAGTTGATGTAATTCGGATAAATAACATGTAATTTGTGTGTTAGTAATCGTACTGTTTACTATAGGTAATGGGATACCGAAAATATCAGAAACATGGTATATAAAGTGTTCTTGTTGGCTAAAACTTTGGAAGAGACCAATAATTGAACAGTATTATGGCTTGTGATACAATAATACCTCTGTGTCACATGCCTATAAGTGTAAAAGTTGGGAGTGCTTTTTGTGTGGGCTGATAGACTTTCAGTACTTTTTTGTGTGATCATAATTGTACAGTGGATTTGGGAAAAGTAAGCATACTATGACTGAATTTTATTTGACAAATTTTCCAAATTTGCAGCCATGAACGCGCAAATTCAGCTGCCTCATGTTTCATGCAAGAGGAGAAGCAATCATGGAGGCACGGCTGCATCATCTAACTCAAATGCAGCTTCAACTTCCACATCTGCAGCAGATCTCGCCAGTCTCTTTGAATGCCCTGTCTGTTTTGAGTATGTTTTACCCCCAATTCTTCAATGCCACAGTGGACACCTTGTGTGTCAAAGTTGCCGGCCTATGCTCTCTTGCTGCCCCACTTGCAGGGGACCGCTTGGTGAGTACTAGAATATGAATAACACCTTATTAGGAACTTCGCTTCAAAAAATATCTCCTTTCTACTATTTACATGTAGTTTTCGTTTTCTGGAAGGACCGAAAACGGCTGGCATCAGGTTGAATTATAGTAGATGGCATTAGTCCTCATATGTTTTGGGATCCCATAAATTGAATGAATTGTATTCCCATGAATGATTTTATCAAGTGGTGACCATTGCTCCAATGCTTCATCAAGTGGAAAAGTTTCACTAGATGGAGAAGTAAATTCCTGAAATTATTTGCTCTGGTAGTAGTTACATATTCATCTCTTTCTTGGGGCTATGGCTAGACATGAGGATTATTTATTGTCTTCAGTGAAGCATTTTGTTTTGCAAATGGCATTGCTATAGCCATATTTCTTTCATTGAAGAAAATCATTGACATATCTATCATTAAGTGGTGTGTACTTCTGTGTGTACAATTACATTGTTGAATGAGTTATCTCAATATTTTATCTTGGCTTGGTAATATGTTAATAACATATTAACAATATGCACATGCCTGATATCATGTGCATACACAACCCACCTGGTAATTTTACAATATGATCTTTGGGCAATTAAAACATTAGTATTACTAAATATATTAATTTATATATCCTTGTTTATATTATTTTTAACATCCTTATGCTGTTTTGATTGTTTGGTGTAATCCCCCATCAGTACTCATTGACTGATTCTGGTAGTAATGTAAAAAGAAATGTCTGAGAAAAAATTATGAAAATGTATCATTTAATGTTTGCAGTGGTATTTAGTATTGACATGTCATAATTTCCAAATGATAGTTTACAAATATACCTCAATTATGTAGTTAAGTTGTTCTGTTTTTTGATGGTGGATGGTGATTTTTGTTTGCTACAGTGTAATTATCATGGTTGATAACCTAAATCTACATAGCTTTACTGTGTCTTCAATGTTCTTAATTTTTTCAGGGAACATAAGAAATCTGGCTATGGAGAAGGTGGCTAGTACTGTTTTGTTCCCTTGTAAATTTGCCAGCTCTGGCTGCCAGTTGTCATTCCTTCACACAGAGAAAATTGAACATGAGGAGGTTTGTGAGTTTAGACCCTACCTATGCCCATGCCCTGGTGCACTCTGCAAGTGGGAAGGATCATTGGAGCAGGTGATGCCTCACCTTTTGATGTCTCACAAATCGATCACAACTCTGCAAGGTAAATAACCGTACTGAGCACAAGTGTATATATTTCATGCTACAATGCAAGTCTTGATGGATACTTCTATCCCCTTCTATTTCTATCCTCAACATATCCTGTGAAAAACAGTTTTTTCATCATGGTTTCTTGATCTATAGTACTAAAATGGCAAAAAACTGATGCTATGAATTTTCCCGCTGAGGCACTGACGTAGCCTTCTTCGAAGTTGGAGAACCAGCCTCTATCCACTGCATGGATTGTTGTTTTGAAAAATGATAGTGGGTTAGGATGGAGCAAACGATTAAGCCAACATACAATAACAAAACACACTCTAGCTAAGTTGTACTAGGTAGCATTGACCCTCACCCATCGCAAGCACTCAAACAAACAGGGCTTACGAGAGGTATCTCCCTATGCCAGCAGCCGCCAATCACATGCAATAAAATGAATACAAATAAATAAACCACATACACTCTAGCTTGGACATACTAAATAATATTGACCCTCGCTAGTATAAAACGTTCACGCACACAGGGTTTACGAGAGATTTCTCCCTATGCCAGCAGTCTGCCAATGCACTTGCAATAAACTTCAAATAAATACAAATGGAATGCGCCAATGTCAATAAAGAAATTCAGATAAAACAGGTCTCAAGAATGATGTTTCAAATTATCCTCCTATCTCATTCCTTCCAATCCTGTCTTCTGTTTGTGAGCATATTATTCTCAGCAGGATTTATTATTTCACCTCTCCCTTTTTATCTTCCCAGCAAAATGGTTTCCGCCCAGGAAGATCATGTCTGACAAATCTTGCTGTCTTTCAGCGTCATGCTATCATGGCAATAAACAAATCAAGTCCACTTGATGCCATCTATCTTGACTTCTCCAAGGCTTTTGATGCCCTCCATCATCAACTCCTGTTTTAACTGTTTGGCTTACATGGTGTTTCTCGGCCTTCTTTCTAGCTTTCTTACCCACAGAACTCAGTGAGGGATACTCTCGGATGCTTCTTCCTCTTGGTCTCCTGTGACTTCTGGAGTTCCCTGGGGCAATATCCTTGGGCCATATTTCAATTTATTCATTGATGATCTTCCCTCCCGGCTTCTTTGCTCCTCGGTTCATACCCTTCTCTATGCTGATTAATGCAAGATTTACAAACAATTTAATAATACTTTTGACTGTATTCACCTTCAACTTGCCTTAAATCAAATTTTCCTGTGGTGTGATTCTTGGAAGCTTAACTTAAACCCTGAAAAATGTGGCATCATGACTGCTTGCTCTGAAAAAAAAAACCCCTGACATTCAACTATACCATTAACTCAACTCCCTTAAATAGAGTAATAACTATGAAAGACCTAGGTATTTTAACCGACCATAAACTAAATTACTCTGACCACATTCAGACTTTAAAAAATAAAGCAATCTCCCTATTAGGCCTTCTCTACCGCTTCGCAGAAATTCAATTGTCCTTCCCATAGTACAGTAGAACTCCAATTATCTGAATCGCTTTAGGCACCATCTCATGTTGTAGTTTTAGAAACCGAATAGGTCCAGCAGAGGGGTGAGTGTGGCTACGGGCAATCTGCAACTGTTTATTTTGATTGTTTGGTGAATATGTGGGGTTTTTTTATGCGCCGATTTGTTGTTTTCTTCGAGAGTGCATTTCATTATTCACAATGGCTTCAAAGAGAAAACATGTTGTAATTTCGAACATTAAAAAGAACAAACCTACAATTGTGAATTTTGTGTCAGTCCTTGAAAATGAAGATGGAAGTTCTTCGAGGAAATCAATGAAAACTGCAACAAACAAAGTTTTAGAAGATGCCGTTTTCAAGTGGTTCTTGCAGCAACATTCTATGGGAAACCCTACTTCAGGTCAGTCTTTGCGAAAAAGCCGAGATCTTGGGTCAGAAGCTTGATTGTTCATCTTTTAAGGCAAGTAACAGCTGGCTAAGGAATTTCAAGGCTAGACACGGGGTACATACATACTTTTTCTCATTTTTCTTGTAGTTTTCTTTGAACAGACCCTTCCTCCGGACAATACTCCAATTATCCGAACGGGGTCCAGTCCTGAATGATTCGAATAATTGGAGTTCTACTGTGTCATATTGCTCCCCAATTTGGTCGACCTCAGCCCGAACTAATCTAAAATTCCTCGATTATATCTCTCACTTCTTTGCCAAAATAGGCAAATACCAAGTCCCACATTTCTGCAATATGTCTTCAAATGCTGCTCTTGTCTTCTTTATCGATTTATAGCCCCCAAATCCTCAGACTTAAAGCTGATTTAAAACTCCTCCACAATACCCTAAACTTGGCTAATTGATTGCCCTGAACTGCTGTCTCTCTTCAACTTCAGGATACCAACTCGATCCATCCACACCCACTCCCTACTCCATCTGCCTATTCCTAGGATATCTCTCACTAAGCGCTCACCTTTATTTTGCCTCACTTCCCTTCTAAATTCACTCCCACACACTGTCGATCCTTTTTATTCTTCATGTAACAATTTCACCACCCAAGCTTTTTCTCACCTGTCAACAAATTAAATATTTCCCCTGTCCATGTTCGGTTCTCGTTGTTTATTATTATGCTGTAATTTGTCCCGTATTTTGTCTACTTTCATGCTTTTGTTATATTGTTCACTGTAAATTGACGCTACTGCCTAATGTGAACAATGTTTTAAAATAATTTTTTTAAATCTGTGCACTCTCTAGCTTGGATATAATAAATAATATTGACCCTTGATAGAATCAGACACAGGGCTCATGAGAGATTTCTCCCAATGCCAGCAGCCCACCAATCATACACAATAATATAAATAAAAAATAAAGATAAATAAACCACGAACTCTCTAGCTTGGATGTACTGAATAATATTGACCTCTGTTAGTATGAGACAAGGCTTACGAGAGATGTCTCCCTACGCCAGTCAGTCACTCTTTTGCTTGGGTATGTTTCATGCCTTAACCCTTGCAAATCTCACTCACACTGACAGGCCTTCCGTGGAATCCCTTCCGACATTAGTCCTGTAACTCACACTTGAGGAAAGGCAAGGGGGTGCCTGGTGCAACAAACTCCCATTCTTTCCCATTACCCTACATTACAGGATGCTCTTCCAGATATTACATTTCTTGAAAGCTCATGGAGTTTCTTATTGGTAAACAAGCAGGGGTTTAATTATTCATATCGCCACTTGCAGTATGTAGTAGCAAGAGACGAAAGGAGATCGTGATGGTGTGGAGGCTAACATACAGGCTTCCCACCACGAAGACCCAGGTTCAAATCCTGGAGACAACAAATGCTTTTCAGTGGTATCCCAATCTCTACTTGAGGTGCTTTGTGGAGAGCACTTTGAGTGAGTACACCGTCCGTCGTTTAGGACGTTAAACTGCGGACCCCTTGGCACCTTTCGACAAAAGAGGGCTAATTTCAACATCGGGTTTCTCTCTACTCTTCCTTTTCCACCAATCTCTAATGACCTTCTGTCATTAGAGATTGGTCAGAGATTGTCAGCTGTCGGTCACCTCCCCAACAAAACCAAACCAAATGAGACGAAATGGCTCGTGGCCAGTCAATGCATTCTTATCTGCTATTGTGTGTACATAGGTTCACTTTGGCATATGCTTCCAGAAGAGACTCTTCACAATTGAAAACCTGTTGCTGCAGGTAACCCTCTGAATCTATGTGCTTGTTGAAGTGACCAGTGAAGTTTTCCGGTGCCTTCCAGAGTCTGAGATTGTCGCAGCGTGCTCTTAGCAACATACCTGTAACACTCTTTGGAAGATGGCATGACTAGGTGTCTGCAGAACGGCGGCAGAGCATATCCCGAATTGTCAGCCATGGTACGGAGCAGGACTGGAGGGGAAGACAAGGGAGTAAGAAACGCGGGCGCAGCAAACGTTGCCCCGGCGAAGCCTTCGTCTCTCGAGGGCAGATGGAGGGGGGTGGTCCACTCATCTAGCCAAAGTCATAGCAAGCGTAACAAGCCTTGTACTAGACGCAGTCACGTCAAGCATTAACCAACTCGGCTGCGGCCTTGCTAGCTGCCAAGTTTATACCTGCTCTGGGAAAGGACCCTTGTCCTCTGACAGGCGCCGCCAGACGTCATCCTTAGGAAGTAGGGCCTTCCCGGCCTATGTCACTGGCCCTAGCGGTACCGTTAATGGGAACTAGTCCTGTCCCTGGGGAGCCATGCCCGGTATCTAATCTCCACAAATGAGGGTGCGCAAGGCGCCCCTTGTTCGGCGGATGCATGGCACGAGGGCCTGAGTAATGCATGCCCTCGACAAGATCATTGCCTCACCACGTCTCACAATGCTATGGATACCAGTTTTTCTCTTCAACTTCTTGAGACACCCTTGGCTTCCCACAAATACTTCCTCTTTGGCCATTAATGATTCTGGTGTCTTCTTAACGAGGTCAACAAAAAATCACTTTTGCCTTTTCACAAATGATGTTCTTATTAGTAGTATCACATTGCTAATGCTTTTCATTTATCTATGTGAGAAGAAACCTTTCAACGTTGTTGAGAATACATAACCATTGTATGTCAACCCCTTTGAAGTATTTATCTTCTTAATTTTGTCCTTATTCTTGAGGATAGTGCAAATCATTAATGCCGACCAATTGTATGTGTATGCCAGATCAGCCATGTTCACACGTCATTCTTGCTTTTCAATGATTTTACTTTTCATTTCTATGGTTATTTTTATTCTCTAATGCTCGTCTTCTCGCAGCTTTTTTTGGAAACATTTTTAAAAATGTGAAAAAAATATTATTAAACTTTGGACAAAAAAAATCGCAAATGATGTCTGAACACAAGTTTCGGGAAATGTGTGATCACCTAGAGGCACCAAGTTGCTAGTGAAACGAGTGTTAAACACAAACTAAAGTAACAGGTGTGCAATCATTCCTTGAATTCCTCTCTTCTAGTCTCTTGTGATGAGAACATTCTCTCATTGAGCAAGTCATTTTTGATCAATATATTTCTGCTTGCTAACTGAGGTGCTTGTTAAGTGGGGTTCCACTGTTTATGGGAATAGTTAGGACTTTGAAGATCATGCATGTATATCCTGGAACATATCATATGATCTTGCTAACTCTGAGTGATGAGAGCTCAAAGCAATGTCACAGAGTCAAGCATGTAGCATGGCAATTCTTTTTTTTAACTAGAGTTTGTAAATTGTTTTAGGGAGTAAATTAGGGGGCTCATTGCAAGTTGCGTAATTGCGGCCCTCCAAGAAATTCAGTAATTGGCTTCTGCATTGTACTAGATTTGAAAAAATCATGTTAATTACAGAACAAAGACTACTACCATTTTCTGCTAAATAATTATTTCTGAAAACTGTAGTAGTCTTTACGCTGTTATTATGGAACAGTTTCTCCACATCACACCTGAATTAGTAATTTATAAAACATGTTAAGTTGGAAAATAGTACTATGGTTTCCGTATTATAATGACAATTGATCCAAAATGTTTTTTTGCAGGGGAAGATATTGTGTTCCTTGCTACAGACATAAATCTTCCTGGAGCCGTAGACTGGGTTATGATGCAATCTTGCTTCAACAACCACTTCATGCTAGTTCTGGAGAAGCAGGAGAAGATTGAAGGATTCCAACAATTCTTTGCAATTGTACAGCTAATAGGGTCTAGAAAGGAAGCTGAAAATTTTGCATACAGGTAAGTTTATAACTCCTTTAATTTGGAGGATACTCAAGGTGCTCTCCTGAGAGTGTCGATAGATGCGGTAAATAAAAGGATGCATTTCCTTTGGGTCTGTGTTCTGCATGATTTTGCAGTACAATGTTTGCAAAAGAAGTATCTGGAAAAGTTTCTGAAAAAAATAGATTTATTTCAGATATTGCTGCAATGCTTTTCAAATCCCTTGAGTGTTGCTACACTTTTGCCAGCGGCTTTTCACCATAGCGAAACCTCCCTGATAGATTCTGGAAGATCCTGAAGGGTACACATGCAAGGTTCTTTGACAGCACTTAGGGTGGTGTCCTTTGATGGATGGCGGATTTCACTTTTGGCAATAGTAAATCGTATGCTGGCGCCAAGTCGAGACTGTACAAGGGGGTTGGGGAATCGTTGTAATCCAGTTCTTCTTCATTTTTTGTTGCCGCTTTTGGCCTTCTGTCCAAAGACCTTCAGGATGACGAGTTTAGCACAGATCTTTCGCATCGCCAAATTTTCATTTTATTGATGTTTATATATGTAACTATATGTATCAGCAAACTAATTTGGTTGGACAGCAAAAACAAACGAAACTTGACAGCAGGAAATAAAAAGGAGAAAATGCAATAAAGGTTGGGTTAATGGCTACAGGGAGGAAATAAAGTTGTTTTTTGTGATGATGCTTTTGCAAGGTATTACTCATAAGCTCATTCTAACCAGTTACTTTACCTGCAACCGACTTTTGGTAATCTTATATGAGGTAATGAGCGAGATTTTTTCTCCTATTGATATCTCTGCATTTTGTACGTAATGAATTTTAAGAGTGACACGACCAGTATCCCCAAAGTTGTGTAAAATGAAACCTTTCTTTGTTCACTGTGATAGAACCTTTTCTCTTAGCTACAGTCCTGAGGGAGACATTTCTATCAGTGTTGTATTGATGTTTGGAAAGGCCATCTAGTGTGAAAGGTCTACATTCTGAAAAAAAGATAAGGTTTTAGAATGGATTTGTATGAGGTTGGCGAATCAAAAGGTCAAAATGCTTGGAATATTGTGATTTACACAAGACAAGATATGGAACTTTTCAATTATGTGGGAGGAGTTTATGTGGACCATTTCATAAAACTCGGGGCTTGTACTAACAATCTCTGAAAAGCTACTCAGTAAAATAATATAGTCTAGGCAATTCCTTATAGGTCTAGACGATATTACTGCAGTCCTAAGCCTTATGAATTTCTAAATTTGATGGAAACTTATGTTTTAGGAACTATGAGGTCAAAAAGAAAGGAATGGCCTTTATTTGTTATAATGAAAAAATTGTAAAGTGCATCTGCATTCAGAAATAAGTTAATGGTTTTCAAGTGGAGGGACAAGAGAGATGTTCATCTGCTGATCAGGATCCATAAAGCTAGCACCAGGACAGGAAAGGGAAGGCAAAGGAGAAAGCTGTCGCTGTTGTGGAGTACAATGACTCAATTGAAGGACTTGATCTTTTGGATCAGTACATGGTGACATACAGTACTGAGAGGAATAGAATGAAGCAGTAGTATCAGAGGATATTATTACAACTAGATCTTAGCACTTACAATCCTTATGTGTGAGGTACGTTAGAAAAGTTACGGCTGTTTTCTTAAATTTAGATATTGGTAGAACAAAAAAAGTTGTACAAATTCAGCTCCATCTATTGATTGTTTCCAAATTCACTAAAGTTATTTTTTTGTTTCAGTAGTCGTTTGCCTGTCAGTGAATGCATATTTCATCTGCAAAAATTGTTGCTTTTGTCATTTTCAAAGTGTATACTGTAATTTGATTTTTGTGTGAAAAAGGATTATCAGCTGCCTAAATGCATTGGTGATTTGTGCCTAGCTAATTGACATACAGTAATGAGTGAAGGTAAGGAGCGCAGGTAATGGGACTTCAAAATTGGTCACATAAATGTGCATGATGAAGAGTGGAATGGCATACCTAGAGTGATGGAATCATTCAACTAGTGAACCAAGAATTGTGATCTAATCGATGATTGTCAGGTATCGCTCTAGTTGGATATGCCAATATTTGCATGATTGTTAGGTAAAAGCTCAAATATCACAAATTATGTGCAAGGTGGGTATCAAAAATGCTTACCATTCAGCACAAAGAGCAAAGAATGTTGAGTGGACAAGTATTTTTGGACCGCTATCCCTTGTCTCAACCTTTCACCTATTGACTATCTTCTTTTCTTCCACTTTTAACAAGTGGATTGTTGTGGAATGGTTTGAAGACAAGAAACTCAAGACTACCATTGTCAACTAATCCAACTCCTAGGTGGCGAACTTCTATGCTGAAGGATTGAAGAAGCACCAGCAACATTATGAAAAGTGCCTAGAAGTGAATGTCAAGTTAAGCAAGAGAAGCTAGGTTTGCTGGAAACTAAAGTTGTTAATAAAAACTATCTAATGAATAAATTTTTTAAAATCACCAAGCGCCCTTACTCTACGAATATGCCTTGTAGTATTCAAAAAGTGTGGAGGGAAGGAAAATCATTTGTGATTCTGTTTAGATCTCGTTTACCATTAATTCCACAAATATGGATTAGCAATTTCCAAGGCATCAGGAAATTGCTGAAAGCTAGTTCCGACACTTCTAATCTTGTGTGATTGCATTGCAACACTGCTAGATCATGGATGTGTCTGGATTATTGATTTCTGGATTAGAGATACCTAAGTGTCCCTTGGATTTAACAGTGGCCTTTTTTGTAACCTATATTTAATAATCTCTTTGTTGTCTTGAGTTTGAATAAAACCCACCCCCATTATTCACAAGATTTTAGTATTGCTCAAGTTTTATATTCACCCAGAACTCTGAAGTGTTCTAAACGTGGCTTGGGGAGGTGGTTTCATTGTGTGTACAGCCTCTGCATGATTGTCTATAGTAGTTGCAGATGGCATAGCATTTCCCCATTAAAAGTGCTAGAGTGTGATTTCATTATATGTATCTGATGCTTTCAGTTCAGATATAATTCAAGCACAGATAATCAAGTATTTAATGCTAAAACCTCAATGAATCGACATAAGTGAATGCAGAAGATATTTTTTATTGAAATGGTCTTACTTTACAGGCTGGAGCTGAATGGGCATAAGAGGCGCCTGACATGGGAAGCAACACCCAGGTCCATTCATGAAGGGGTGTCCTCTGCTATCCTGAACTCGGATTGCCTGGTGTTTGACACCAGCATGGCGAAACTCTTTGCTGACAATGGAAACCTTGGCATTAATGTAACAGTATCCATGGCATAAGGATTATACAATTCATCATCATCTTCTAAAGGCGGAGCCTTTTTGTTGCAGCCATTGGTCTCTCTCCATTGCTGTTCTTTTCAGTTCATTGTAGGTTGTTACTCTCATAGTACTTTTTATATCATCCATAAATTTCTTTCTTGGCCTTCCTCTTCCTTTATTTCATATTATTTTCCCCTCCATTATATTTTCCAGGAAGTTGTTATGTCTGAGAACATGTCCAACAAATTTAATTTTCCTTTTCTTCATCTCTCTTATTAAATTTATTTCCTCTTTAATTTCTCTATGTTGCTTTTCTTGTCCGTCCATCTTGTTCTTCTTATTCTTCTCCAAATCCATATATTGATTCAATTGGATGTGCATCCACAAATGTGGATTTGGAGAAGAATTATACATTTAAGATATCTGTATTGAAATTGGTGATAACTTGTGCCATCTCTGGAATTTTACCTCTCCCCGTGTATCAACAAGTTCTAATTTGAAATTCCCGACTGTTTCAAAGATTGTGTCCGATTTCAATGCACATAAATGTTATATGATAATTTCTTTGATGTCTGTATTCTCCTTTAATTCCAGTTTTACAAGAAAGTTTTAATTCCAGTTAGTCATTTTGATCAGTGTATATTCAGTTTAATAAACTTGCTAAAATAAATTAGCAAAAGTAAATTAAGTTGAAAGATCTTTTCCCCCTCTGAAAAATAGTAGCTACATACTTGGGATTGTGAACAAGAAATGATTTCAGTGTCATGCAGAGTTGTAAGTTAGCATTAAGAGTAATTATGGGACATGGTAGTATACATAGAGCTACATGGTAGATGCATGGCAGAATGCTGGACTACGGACTGGTGGGCCCAGATTTGATTCTGGGTGATGCCTATGGGCCCCCAAGCTGTGGTTTTCCAGTGCCCGATCATCCTGGGAAACCACAGGTGGCACAGGGAAAGAAACCGTCCCACAAACTTGTGTGTAAATTTCACCTGATGTTTCCCTTAGTATTAGGTGACCTCTACACACTCCATCCATCAAACCAACCTTCAAGTTGATCACTGTGGTTTTTATATATGGCTTAGGAAAAACTAGAGAGGGGTTTGGAATCTGTGGCCTTAAGGCCACATGCAGCTTTGCAGTCTAGGCCAATGTTAATCCAAAAATTTAAGAATGAATCCTGTTAATAAAGAAAGGACAGTAACAATTTCTCACTAGATAAGTTTATCTAGTGAGAAATTGTTACTATCTCTTCTTTATTGTGTTTGAATTCCACCGCTTCACCCCTGAAACTACTCGATGAATCCTGTTGGGTTGATTAATTTGAATTTTTTCCATTATTTTTATTCTAATGTTGAAAATTAGCAGATTCAAAACATCAAGGAGTAAAAAGAGATTCTATTCAATGATCATCAGCAGCTTCTGTCACGTAATGTACATTTTGAAGAGCATGCAGTTGAAGTATCTTGCATGCAGTTATATTAGGTCACATCTAACTTGATGTAGCCTTCCCAAATTGAAAGCTTACCAACCCATGCGGTACGGAAGAATTCTGCATTTTCGGGTTTTCACCGCGTTGTTGTTTGAAGCCGACAACAGTTTCGCCGAAGTTGCATCCGGCGTCTTTAGGTCGGATAAGAGGGACTCGGATTTTGGCCGCCCATTTTAGGTGGTCCTGTCCAGGTGCTGCTCTCTGATTGGTCCTTTTCCGAAGAACTCTCTTCCACGCGTTGTGGAGATGAAATCTCCTCAAGGGCCTTCATCTCTATTGAAATTCGCCGGGTTTTTGGCAATCTCAATAGCTTCTCTAATTAATTGTGGACAATATCTACTTTCCTTAGTTTTGATTTTTGCATCATGGGATAGAATGTCGTGCCCGGGCAACAACAAATAAACAGTTTCACCGAGATACAGTACGAAACAGTATACCCAAAAATGCAGAATTCTTCAAGCCACCGCCACGAAAATCTACGCAGCCATATACCATGCAGTACTGTTCGGAAACTTATTTGGTTGAGTCTTTGGACTAGTGGTAGTACACGGGTTGCTATTTATATTTTGAGCCTTGACAACATTAAGTGCTTTAGGTGCCATCTGGCGTTTCCATCTGATAGTTTGACCCTTTTAACGCTAACTTTCTTCAGAAAATTTTGTCGTTTGATCATAATTTGTGTTGTTTACAGTGACTCGGAAATTTTATCTCAGCCAAGAAATGGAGTTAACTCATGAACACTTTCTTGCGATGATTTGTTACGAATTTCGACGAGGATTATCAAGACAGGAGTGTATCGATCAACTTCCACTTTTAGTGATAAAGCCCTATCCTTTGCCACTGTGAAACGCTGGTATAACGAATTCCATCATGCCCACCATTCACTCAGCGACAAAAGTCGTGATGGTCGTCCCAAATCAGTTGTGCCAGAAAACATTGATGCTGTGCAAGAACTAGTGAAGGAAGATCATCATGTGACTTATCGTGAGATTGAGGCATTCGTGGGGATTAGTATGACGAGCATTGATAACATATTGCATGAACATTTAGCTGTGAAAAGAATTTGTTCGCATTGGGTCCCGCATCATTTGACAAAAGCTCAAAAAGATGCTCGTCAATTGATGCCAAGAAATACTCAACAAATACAATCATGGTGAATCAAAAGCTGTGCATAACATCTACACAGGTGATGAATCTTGGATCAATGCGTATAACCCCGAAACAAAACAGCAATCCACTGTGTCTTCCAAGACGAGCCAAATCCAATAAAAGTGATTAGTGCACAAAGGCCATCGAAGCAAGTGATTGCCTGTTTCTTTGGAATAACTGGAAATGTGGCAACTGTACCGTTGGAGCAACATAGAATTATGAATTCTGAATGGTGCACGAGCTTTTGTTTGCCAGAAGTGCTTTGTGAAATAAGGAATAAAGCACCAACGAAGGATCATTCGTTATCATGGCAATGCATGCTCTCACAGATCGGCTGAAATAACTACCTATTTGACTGGGCAAAACATCGAATTCATGGGTTATCCTCCATACTACCTTGATTTAGAACTAAATGACTGTTTATTCCCGTTTATCAAGAAAATATTGCGTGGCCAACGTTTTTTCGGCACTTGAAGAAGATTTTGATGTATTCAAAAACAATGTTTTAGAGGTACCTCAATCGGAGTGGAAAAAATGTTACAGAAATTGGTTTGAGTGCATGCCAAAGTGTATTGATTATCACGGAGAATACTTTAATAAACAATAAATCCATTTTCAACAACAAATTACTGTCTTTTCATTATTAGACTGAAATAAATAGCATTCGTAGCTTTTGGGTAGGTGACTGACAGATATGGTTATTTGAACTGTTAGAGATGGATGGGAAGGAAGGGTGGAGAGAAACCCAGCATCAGCATTACTCTTATCGAAATGCGCCTAGGGGTCCACAGCTGAACTCCGAACATCTGATGGATGGCATACTTAAGTAAAGGGCATTCCACAAAGTACCTCAAGTAGGAATAGGAGTACCACTGAAAAAATCTGCCATCTCCAGGATTAGAACCCTCTCTTGATGGGAAGCCAGTATGCTAGCCACTCTACCATTCTAACATACAATAAGTTATTTACAATATTTATATTGCTGTAAAGTGTATGCATGCTAGCCACTACACCATCTTGATCCCCATCTTTGGAATAATTTGACCTTACATTGGCCTTAGAATGATCAAATGGCCTCTTGCATTAAGAGTAGGAGGAAAAAGGTAACACTTGAATTTGTTGTCAAAATAAATTTGTAAACAATTCAAAGGCACCCTCGCTAATTTGGACTATATGGAGCCAGAAGTCTGGATTTCTCTAAATACAGATTAATTGGGGATTTTACACATGTAAAATCACTGCGTATCTTCATGCTTGTGAAGTGAAAATCAACATCCTTAATGCTACATCTTTTTCCACACATGTGAAATTACGAATTACCTATAATAATAATATGATCAGTGTGTAATTATGTATTCTATTCAGGTTTGGAAAGATCTTTAGATGAAGACCAAGGTTGACAACCTACGACTGGATACTGAGAGAGTGATGGCAACCAATGCAATAGCTAATCCCAATTTTGAAGTTTTCCTGAATCTGCCTGAATACTAAATTTTTATTTCATTAGATCTCCAGCCATCCTATGACTGATGTGAAGCAGCAGGCATTCTCAGTAGTAGGGGCCCAGACATAAGTGCCAATAGCTGAATTACCAGTAATAATTAATTCACCATGTAGCTATATAAGTAAAATGTAGAGTAATGGATTACCTGACTAACCATTGTAAATTTTCTTTTCATCTGCCCTTTAAAAATTTATTTCACAGGTGCCTCATTTGTCATATGCTTTCAAGGTAAAAGCATTTAAAATTTAGAACAAAATCCATGCCAAGTAGGATTGCAAGAAAGAGTAGATGATAAACCATTAATGAAAGAGATTACTGTGGATGCAAAATGTTATTAAAGTGTTAAGTATTTAGCAAATCTATTTACCAATACAGCTTCAGTTACTAAATAGGTCATAATTGGATTAGCAGTGAGGTATGTACAGTTGCTCTTGTTAATTTTGCTACTGTTGAAATGTGATAAAAGTTTTGCCGCATAAAATGTCATAATTTAGTGTAACAAACACTGAAGATCCTGGTTTTTTTAATTTTGTTATGGAATATAATCTCTTCTAATCTATGTTCATGAAGCACGCCAACCATTTTATATAAATTGTATGGACATACAAAAGGATGAATCCATTAAGGAGGCACTGCTCCATTTATTTGTTTTGTTCAAGAGATAATGATTTGAAAGTTGTTATAATAATGATGGCAAATATTGTTATTCCATCTGAGTCATTGTATGGTACGAGGGTAATCTTAAAAGTAAGGTCTCCAATTTTTTAGAAATAGAAATAAACATTTATTTTCTATGATATATACGTCATTTTAAAGATTGATCAATCGCTGCTATGCAGATGAAAAGGATAGATTTTTGGACTCGATTGCCTCGGGTGGTGAAACCTGGGCATTCTCCTTCACACCTGAGACATTTGGCAAAATATGGTCGGAAGGCAATTCACCTCCGACGAAGAGGTGAAAGGTGAAGTTCAACAATGCAACAATTTCAGAGTAAAAACCATTCGCCTTGACCGGGATTGATTTTTACACTCTGAAATTGCTGCATTGAAATGTACGTTAGCAGATGACTCCGTTAAAAGTTACTGTTGCAGAATCTCCTGCAGTTTCATGAAGTTCATAGTTTCCTCAAGGACATAACGGCCAGCTGGTGCGACATGGGCATACAAAAACTGTCACAGCGCTTACAAAAATGCATCGACCGAAATGGTGATTATGTAGAAAAATAGATAATTGAGCAATCTTTAAAATGATGTATATATCATAGAAAATAAATGGTTTTTTTCTCTTTCTAAAAAATTGAAGACCTACTTTTGCGATTACCCTTGTAATAACAAAAATGCATTTTATTTGCTCAAAGATCATATTACAAAATACTAGGTGGATGGTGTGGTATATGAATATAAGGCAGTGTGCGTGGACATCATTTCACAGAATAAATATACTTTGAAAAATGATAATGTTTATTTACGTTATATTAAACTCCTATTCACATAACTTCAATAGTCCATCACTGTTTAGACGATATTCAAGAATCTTTAATGTATTTTTTCATTCTAACATTAACCCAGAGCTTATCTTGTTTGCCTAAATCATAGTGGTGGATAGTTGGCAGAATAGTTTGTGGCAAAATGAGAATACAGAATTCGCATTGGTCACATGTTAGCACTTTTGCTATATATTCCTTCTGGGGAGATTTTTATCCCTCTTATTTAGTATACTATTGCTGTTTAAAATGAATGCATGCAGCAGAAGTCCTTGGAATATGCAAATTCAAAGCTATTAATGAAAAGTTTTTTCTCTGGATGCAGCTATAATGCCATAACTAACTGAAATTCAACAACTTGACCATGCATTGAAATTGGTTATCCAGTTAAGGGTTGAATTCTTGTCCTATGTCATTCATGTTGCATAGCCATGTATGACTTAGCAAAGACAATAATGGAGCCTTCATCACTCAACTTTGATGTGACAGTCATCATTTTCTGTAGGTACCCATCTAATCACATCATCATGATTAAGTGCCATGTATGTTCATGGGTTGTTCAATAAATCATTAACCAATCCAAGATTTGGCTCTTGTTGAATTTGAAAAGGTTTTTTCACCTGTATCCGATTTCATTTTCATAGTTGATCAAAACAACAAACTTTTATTTTGAAAATGGAAAAAAATGAGTTTTGTGTGGTCATTTGTGCAGTCTATGTGAAAAACATTAAAGCCATGTTGAATGAAGTTCATGGGACATCTGCTCCTGTGTTGGCAACTGTTTACAAATGGGTTTAAACATGGCCGTCCACATAAGTATTGTTTGGGACATTCAGTGAAAGTGACTTAAATCCACAATATGATTTTGGTTGATCGAGGAATCAAAGTTCGCAAAATAGTTGAGGCCACAAGGCACAGTGCTTTCAATTTTGCATGAAAAATTTAATTTGAAAAAATCTCGGCAAAATGGGTGTCACAAGTCTTCTCAGTGGAGGGAAAATGCAAACATGGCATTGATTCGGAGGCTGGTTTGACACTTCTCTATCACAATCCTGATGAGTTTCTCCACGACTGTGGATAAAACATGGATACATAATAAACTCAAAAGAATAGCTGAGTAGGTTTCTAAAGGTGATCTGGCTCTGAAAAAAGTGAAATTGGTCAACAAGGTGATGGCCACATTTTTTTGGGATGCATGGGGAATCGTCTACATAGATTACTCACCATAAGGATAAACAAAAAATGGAAAGAATGATGCGCCATTATTGCACTGGTTAAGTGGAGAAGTCAAGAAAAAAATGTCCTCAATAGGCTAAGGTACACATTTGCTTTCTCGGAAACAAAGCATATGTACTCGTAGACAGTTTTGATTGCAAAATATATGGAAATAACAGCTACCATATTGACCCGAGTTGGTCTCCAGTGACTTTTTTAAAATTCCAAAGTTGAAAAAATGGCTTGGTGGAAAACAATTCATGTCACTCAAGGTTATTTTAAATTACCAACACAGATGCATATTTTGAGGTTCTTCCAATTTCCTACTTTCGAGATGGATTTAAAAAGTTGGAGGAAAACTGGGTAAAGTGTATTGAGCTCAAAGCAGATAGTTGAAAAATAAAAAAATTACCAAAATAATTTTTCTATTTTTTCCTTTGGACTTTTGAGCGACCCACAAATCATATGATATAGTTGTCAACTGTTGATGCATTTTTTTTAATACTCTTAATTACTTATCTGTTCAGAAAAAAAATGTATTCAGAAGAATTGAATCATGTATTCAAGATGCATAATTCAATTAAAAACCTTCCTATAGTAACATAATATACTTTTTTTTAATATTTGTTGCAGTCAATTTCTTTCAGCGTAATGTTTCTTGTGGAAAGCCTCAAGGAGAGAGTTGTTGTTCAGGATTATTACTATTTTTTCGGGATTTACTACTATTAATTATTTACTGATAACAAAACTAGGAAGTGAGTATAAAGACTTGATAATTTTAACGCACTTTGGCTGAACATTTAGTGAGTTTCCTGCAAAAAAAATGCTAAATAAAAGAAAATTTGGAGGTTTCAGAATGTTAGACCCTTTCACTGGCACTCGGAATAACAAGGAATAAGTATTTATTCTGTAAAGAGGGATTAATAAATCTGTTAATTGTTTTCATTGGTTTTCATTTTTCATCATTTATAGCCATCATGCAAAATATAAACAAAAAGAAAATTCTTGAATGGAATTTATTCCTACTCTTTCATGAAATGTACCTTCTATTCAAAGTAAAGGTGAATGATATATTACTTTGTAGCTGCCTGGAAAGTGTCAATTTCCTTGCGGAAGGTGAACAGGCATTCCTTCCTTTCTCCCTCCACGGTATCTTTCTTTGTGGTATTCCAAGTTAGTGGCATATTGCCAAATAGGAAAAATATTATCATAATTTATATCTGATTTTTCATTCTACACTGATCTACACCATCAGGAAGAGCCGTTTTGTAGCAATTATCGCACAAAACAGCAAATTAAGAACTCTTGAATTTATAGGAAATGCTACCTTATTGTGGAGGATGGCAAACTCCACGTGTCGGATAATATTCCCCTCCAGATCTGTCTGATTATTAAGTGTCCACCTGTTCAAGGGACAATGCCCTTTCAAGACATCAAACAGGTGCTCCACAATACTGCAATTTGCATCTGTTTATTATGCCACTGGAGTCCATGCATGTACCAGCATGGAGTCTGCATGTGGCAAAGGAGCTAAAACAAGTCTCCAGGGCATAGTCAAAATCCCTTGGAATGTTTCTTTAACTGAGATTGTACGTACATTAGACCCATTACCACAGAGCTTAAACAATTCTTAATATAACATTGTATCCTGTCATCATTGTGCAATTACCTCTGTTACTATGCATATCTCAAACAATGGTGAAGGTTAATAATGTTCATTTTAAGAAATATATAGTATATTATTTTCAAATTAAAAAAGCACAAGTCTGAAAGAAAAGCGCCTTTCCAATCTTTCTTCAAATATTTTGTGCATACAAAATTTTACTTGGCACTTTTTCCATCTGAAGTAATCATGAACATACTCTTGAGAATCCACAAAATTCACAATGCCCAAGTCATGGTCTTGGATATAAAATAAATCAAAGGCATACAAGTTGCATAGAAATTGAAGAATTGCCTCTCTTGCAGTGCACACACAATGGGAGGCAATTTCCCTACCATCTGTACATAGAATGAATGAGAACCCTTGTGGTGCTTATGTCCTCATGCTCCTGTGGCCTCACAGTGGCTCTGTGGAAGCAATGTATGGATCCTGCAACACCTGAACTCTTGCATGCCTAAAACCAAAGAAGGAAGTCATTTTTTTGCTCCCAGGATATTACAGGAAAAGGATCAAGATATGAGGAGTTAATCTGCTGCATTGAAGATATTAGTTCAAGTTGCTCTCTATCTGGGTTACTTCATGAGAAGTCAATGCACTCTGCTAAAAGCAATACGAGTACTGTGTGAGACAATTTTTACACCCCGACTAATGGTTGACTAACAGAGATACCTTGGCCAACCCCTCTTCGATTGCCACTTAGGCAAAGAAGTATGGGATCTTCAAAATATGGAAGTATTGCTTTACAATTAGTAATGGGGACCTTCATAAGCTTCCATTGATTGCATGAGGAGGGATATTGTATGATACACAGTGGACCATATTGGGAGCAGAGCAAACATGTAAATTTCATTTCTCAATTGTAAATAATAAAGAAATTAAGAGAGTAAAAAAAAGAAAGTATGCAAGAAACTTAAGTGAAAAATGTCAAGAATATTATGAGACTTTGAAGGTTCATTTATTAAATTGCACACCATTAGTGTTTTCTTGAAGACTGATTGACTGAAATCCTCCAGTCTTCCCAATTCAATGCCATTTATTTTTATACTTTATATTATCTTAGCTTCTCAGTCTCACAACCCACTCTTCTTGGCATTTGCCCCTTGGTTTTCCTTGGAAAATTTTGCGGCTATTATCTTTTCTAACTTCCATTATCACTCAAGGAGTGATGGCTGAATCCACTTGATTCTTCTTCCCTGTATAATGCTCCATAGTGCCTTATCTGCATCTACACTTCACTATATATCTTCATTTCACAAACTGTGCATTTGCTCAAAAGTATCAGCCTCCAGCATCATATTGCTTTTCTATTGGTTCACCTATTTAATTTCCACACCACACAAATATTTTTCATGTGGTGCTCCTTACTTCTGAAAGCATTTAGTTGAGTGTAAGCATAACCCAATAGTACAATTGTCCCTTTCTTGGAAAGGTGTTATTTTTGCAAATTATGTAGAAAGTCCTTAAATAGTCTAATGAACTGAAAATTCCAATGAAATGGCTGTCTCGGCATAAATATAGTTCTCATTGCTGAGCTGTGTGCTTATCAAGAGTTAACTGTCATGCGTTTCTGAATGGGCAGACCAAACATGGAGGTCTGTTGATTGATGGAAAATCCTTCAACATTTTTCAGTATTTATCAGAAAATAGCTGAAACAATGTCAATATTAGTATGAAATTGCTTCCTTTATGATCAGCCTTGTATCACAGCATTGAAACTGTTTTCAGGAAAATGGCTGCTGACCTCTATCTTATGAATTTGGGGAACATTTTAAAATTGAAAATTTCACGAACCATGAAAAATTCAGAAAAGCCAGCGCATTTGTGATTGGGTTTTGCTGCTCACTGTATCAGATAAACTGCTGGATGTGAGTCCTAACCAAATCCGTGCATCAGATTTTAATGTAAGGAGTAGCAGTTGCTAATTGCTATTGAAACCAATATTTTTTTATATTATTATTCCTTTTCATTATTAATAAATCTACCCAGCTTCTATACTCTACGTATTCTTCTACTTGCTATGAAGTTGAGAGAGAGAAACCACAAAAACCTTTAAAAAGTCAAAAACTCAAAAAACTTTAGAGGCCCAAAAGATCAATTAACCTAAAAAAACTTAAAACCCTGAAGAATAACTGTAAAAATTTTTAAATTTTTTTTTATTAAAAATGAATGCACAAACTTTTTCTGGCTTTTTTGAGATTTATGAATTTTTTCATCCTGTGATCAAATAAAAAGAGAGGTTTCAGGCATGATATGGTGGAATAACATGATTAAATAAAATTAGCAATTTTCCACAAAAATGTTTTGTGGAAAATTGCTAATTTTATTTAACTCTGATCCAAAGTTGCGTTAAAGAGGCATGGGAAGAACTGGAGGTAGGAATGAAAGTCAGAGGGGAATTCGTAAAATCGGTTAGGTTTGCTGATGACCAAGCATCAGTTGCTCAGTCAGCCAAGGGGTTGCAAGCATTGCTGAGTGAATTGGAGGTTCAGTGTGAAAGATATGGGATGAGAATCAATATTAAGAAAAAGGTTATGCGATTTTCCAGAAAGAAAAAGGCTAAGCTAAATATTAAAATAGGCGGGGAAAGAATAGAGCAGGTAGAGCAGTTTACATATCTCGGAAGTGTTTTGGACCAATACGGTCAAAGTGGTAGGGACGTAAGGAGAAGAATTGCGCTAGGCAAGGAGGCTTTCTCAAGGAGGAGGGAGTTGATGATGGGGACGTAGAGTAGGGATGTTAAGACAAGACTCGTAAAAACTTTGATATGGAGCGTAGCTAACGTGGTCGCTGAAGCAGGAGTGTAGTCGTAGATTGGAGGCTTTAGAAATGTGGGTGTGGAGAAGAATTGAGAAGGTAAAATGGACCGAAAGGAAAAAAAATGAGGAATTACTAGGGCTGGAGGGTGAGGAGAGGATTTTGTTGGGAGATATCCAATGTAGGCAGGGAAAATGGATGAAAGGCGTATTGAGCGGCAGTGAGATGTTGAAAAAGGCAATAGAGGGGAGAATGTTAGGCAGACGAGGAAGGAGCAGGATAGGAATGTTTGATGGGATGAAGGGAGGAAAGAAGTACACAGAGATGAAGAGAGACCTAATGCAGCGTAGGTTGCTGGATTGGGTATTGTTTGGAGAAACAAAATTTTTATTTGATAGTTGTGTCCATCCAAAAACTTACCTTAACCGGTAGATTACCAAATAATAAGAAACTCTCTTCAAGGATATGTGTAAAGTAATCTGGTTCCTATTAACTGAAAAGACGCCCACCATAATTGTTAATATGATCATATATCCAAGTAATATTATCCCCTTATGCTGTTTGTACCGATAATCAATAACTATTATCATTTAATTGGGTTTTCTATTCGTCATAATTAAATGTTTCTCGTTGGATTGTAAGCATAATGTCGAGTATTTTCATAGGCAATACTATGAACCACCTCCCACGAAAGGACATCTGTGTCATGTTTTATAAACTTCGGCAATTTACTACCAATGCAGATGTTTCGTTGACAATGCTGTTTTTTGATTTTTTTTAACGAGAATCGTCTTCTTATTTATATTAAATCCCTAGCAAAATTTTCCGTCTGATGCTATCTGATTCGTGTTAAATAAACTATTGCTAGCAATGAACCTCTCTTCATTTAAAGCTACATTGTTTGGCAAAGAGGAATTTTTTTTTCAATATTTGACCTACACTTAAATCTAAAAAAAAACAGCAGCGCTCGGATATCCTACACGCTCCACACCTGGCGGCCTCAGGCGAGTAGTGACCACCAGAACGGTTCAGGTGGTTCCTACTCAATTGAATCTCCGGGTGAAGGTCGACGAAGGACGCCACGATATCCCTGCAGAAATCACGTAACTTCTGATTGATGCCTTCCACTCGGCTCCAAACCTGAGGTCCACGATCAATCCTCGGAAGAAGGCTGCAGTTCGAGAGTGTCACATCAACCCTCTCGACAACACCCAGCCGTTTCACTTCAGAGTGCAATTCCATGAGGAATTCAGAATCTCTTCATATTCACGGTCGACGGCACTGTTGACGCCAACATGAGCCACGGTCCGCAGCCTGGAACACTGCCCGTAGCGGCCGCTCCAAACGCCTATCACTAGAATCCCCCCTTCCCACTCTGAAGGTTCCTTCTGGGGGATGCTCTGACACGGGCGGAGGTAGGGGCTGCAGATACCTCTGGGCTATCCTCCGATAGCACCCGATACCTGTTGGAGACGGGGATGAGGTTTGACTTCGCATCTCCCCTCCCTCACCGCAGTGTTAACTTTCCCCCGCTGCTGGGTGAGACAACCTTCCAATCCTCAGGTTTCCCGAATGGCATCTCTCCCCCATCAAAGGATCGGACTCCGGGCGGCCTCTCGATCACTCCGCCGCATGCTGCATTCGGACGAATCCGTGCGGCCACATTGGCGCGGCGAGTTTTCGGAATTCCACCCAGAGTCAGGCAGAGCCAAATCATTTTGTATGAAGGTAATACTAACAGGAATATTTTAGGGTTTCATTAGAGTGTTCTAACCTCATTTACACCTTCCTTCGGAACAGAAGTGTCCCTCTTTCGCTAGGGTAAACTGGGATCTGACAACTGATATTGGTGTACAATTGGTTCACTCTCTTAGGTAACGGGAAGAAGATGAGTTAGGCAAGAGTTGAGAATTTTAAAGAAAATTTCAAATCGACGAAAATACAACCAGATTTACAAAACGAAAATCGTGGTCAAAAAATTGGAAAAAATTACGGGACAAGAATTGGGAAAATATCGTGCCCCGTTTGATATTTCCGTCGGGAGAGGTTTTGAGTGCGGTTTCGAGGGCATCACGCGAGGGAAGAAGACCTTTTGATTGTGTTCCGAGTGTATGTCGACATGGACTTATAGACGACGCTGAGTGACATCCTTATCCGAGCTCCATCGCCGGGGAGCCGCTATTCCAGAGGAATTTTTCTCAATTATCCGAATTCATGCTTTCGGCGACCATGATGAGAAAAAAGGGTAATGCAACAAAAGAACGTCTTTAAGGCACTTCATTTTTCAATGGCAATGTTTCCGTTAACTTTCAGCGTTGCGCGCTAAAGTGATTCCCTCTTTCCTTTTATACCAAATGCTTGAAACTCCTGCCACATATCTTTGGTGGATCCCTGGGTATTTATGTAGATGTAGATTCTAGGGTTAATTTTGAGTACTAAAGTGACGAAGGGAAGAGTAATTTTCACTGCTGTGAATTAATTCCATATGATTATCGATGCCCACTAGAATACACCACTGTTGCTAAATCCAGCAAAGCGACGACCAAAATACCACGACGCCCCAACCCCAATCCCTCCCCCTCTCCCCCACTCCCAGGGGTTGGCCCGAGTATTATGACCCGTTCGTGGAGTCTGAGACTATCCGTAGGGGACGGAGATTGAGGATGAGGGAGGCACTCGAGCCTGACGACCAACAAACCACGACGATCCAACCCCATTGACTCTTCTCCGAGCCAGGACGATGGGGATTCGTGTGCCCCCCTCGTCCTTGGTAAGTACAAAGGCAAACCTAATTGTTGGAACGGAGGGCTGGCCCAGGGAAGAAAATAACAAACTTAGTCAAGTTTTTCCAAACGTTTTCTCGTTCTTCGGGAAGGACAGACCTAATGGACATTTTGGAACAATATTAATCTCAATAAATTCAACGAAATAAATGCGATGACAATGAAATAGAAAGAGTTTGGTGCGACGTTAAGGGCTTCAACGACAGATGCCTGTTCGTGTGCTCATTTTACAGATCCCCAGATTTAAATAGAGATGTTTTACATAAGCTCGACGAGCAAATGACCACATATCATAACCCGGCAACAAACATAGCAACAGTATATTTATAATCGATGGTGATATTAGCCCACCGTCGATTAATTGGGACTGGTACTGCCTAGGAACATTGCAAAAGACACGAGATTTAAGAATGTCCCATTTATTCGCAAAGCACCCTTTAAAACAGGTAGTTAAATTAGCAAAAATGGATATGAGCATAGTTGATATCTTTGCGACATCTATACCCGAGATAACCACAAAATTTGAAATAATTGAGCTCTTCTTGTAGAGATAATAATTTTATTCGCAAAAGTAAAGAAGGAAATGCGTATAATATACTTTTTCAAAAAGGCAAAATTTAACGGACCAATGAAAGGTAGAAACCCAGACCGCCGATACTGTGACTCCCGCAGTTTCTTGGCATTATATTTTACAATTTGAATTTTTAGTTAGTAAGGCCAATTAAAGATCCCCCTGCCAAGGACTTCAACAAGCAATTATCGTTGCTCCTACCAGCAGTTTCTAACACCCCAGTTATGCAGCCAGCGATCCAGGTTGAATGACATTAGGAACACTATTGAGAAAGTTATTTGGAAACCACCCGCAAGCAATCCCATGGTTTTCATGACGGGCAGTATAGAGAAAATGAGTTCTGGCAACTAAGGGACTCACCCCAATCGGCCGTGTGTTGTGCTTGGCGGCGGGAGAGGCAAGGTTTCGGCAGTCGTTAACTCACGAAACCCTTGGAAAGCAAAACTGACAGCAGCAGCACAGAAAACACAGAAGAAGACCGAAACAGTTTGATTTGGAACGTGGAACGTTAGGACAATGTTGAGGACTGATAAATTCGAGAATATACAGGGAAAGATTGGAAAGGAAATACATGTAGATGTTTCAGGTCTCTGCAAGGTGAGATTTAAAGAAAGCGGGGATTACTGGAGTGATATGTACAGAGTAATTTACAGCGGCGGAGATGAGACAATTCACGCCTTCCACCTATAAGAGAGTGGCTGCTTCTTATGCTCTGGACAAAATATTCCCGCTGTTTAATACGCTTGAAAATCGCGCGAGAAAGCGAGGTTCAGGGAACTTCCCAACAAAGAGTAAAATTGCAGCGAAAGGTCACTGACGATCAAAGCCAAGAGTTGTCAACTCGCGATAACCTGACCAACACTCCCTTGTCTTCTTGCGCCTTTAGGTCGTCCAGCCCATTTGGGACAGAGCGAAAGGTGATGTTTACTCCGGGAGGGCAATGCTGAAAATGGGACAGAGAGGGGAAGGGAGGGTGGTGGAGAGGAAATACTAGTTTTTACACTTCCACCCGAGTAGAGGAGCTTGTTTCATTGCCCCCGAAATTGAGCCATTTTAAAATATTTAAGGTTACACATGCATTCGTTTATCTTTTTCCCGGGGCAATTATCATTGTTTTGGATTTGTACCTTCCCCCAAAGAAAAATAAAAAAGGACATTTAAGTTTGATGGAAGCGCGTTTCACTGCCATCATCTTCAGTTGATTTCAATTAATATTATTCTGAAATTTAATTTTACTTTTATTTAGTACCCTGCGAGCTGTTTCTATGGTGTGTGGCGGTGGGTGATTACACACCAGACTACCCTTGACGCAAAACGCCTTTCACTCCTACAGCGGTCCGGTAAACGTTTTATTCTGATCCCTTATTTTTGGTGGGAAAAAGTACATCTTACATTTATTTCTTCTGCACTCAATCTCGCCTATTTAATTGACATGATCTCTCCTACCGTGAGACGATGGGGCTAGTAACACAAGTACTTGAATGATAGAATTGAAAAATTAAATGAAACAGAGGTTTTTAAACTCTTTTGAAAGGTTTACAAGTTCTTGGACGAATATGAGAAGTTCTTGGATGAATTCTAGTACCAAGAGTCGTCCTAATTCTTCGCACTAATTTGCCGTGATCGCTTGTACTTCCTACTGAGAGTGGAAAAAAGCCTCAACCGATTTCGAAACTTCCTTAGTAAGAGTGACCAAAACAAAGGGAACTTTTGCCTTCTTCGCGTGGACTACCTTCGAAAATCAGATAGAAATCCTTCCTACATTCTCGCTTGTGCCTGTAATGGCTCGCTTCTTAGGAAATACTCTCGGGACGCGTCACACCACCCTTGTCCACGATAAGGACACATAATGAAATGGCCCTTACCACCGTCCCCCAAAAGCCTAGAGTCAAATTGAAGTACAGCAGCCCCAACTCACTCCGTTTGGAAGGGCAGCGAACTAACTTGGGGCTCGGCTTGAACCACACGCAGTCGCTACGTTTGTCATGTTCGAACGCAGCCCCGCTCATTGAAATCACTCCCACCCCTCCACTTATTTCCACTTCCACGTGCGAAGCCATCGGATAGGTCAGCGTGAAAGGACCTCCACCCCAACAAACTGATCCCCTCTCCCCTCCTTTTCTCATTTCTCCCATTCCAACGCACTTATCCACCAGGTAATCTAGAATGGACGAGTATTTCCCCTCTTTCATTCTTGTCCCCCCCCTCTCTCGCCCTAACCCTCCTCCCTCACAACCCCTCCCTGACATAGGCGGCCGTCATTGTCTCCTATTGCACTTGCTGGCTCTCCGACACTAACCGCGCCCGCATCTTTCAGCTCTTAATTCCCTGCATTCTGCCATCCCGCCGTTTTGCCTGCGTCGCGTACTTCTGATTTTGGCGGATTTCCATTTCTAGACCGGGGTTTGAGAGGAAATCATTGGAAGCGTTCTGTTCGTGGCAGCGGACAGAGGACCAGGAGTGATTTTCGGATTGAGGGAAGATGGAGCCGCTTTCGTTGGTCGATGTTATTACTGGACGCTGCTGCGCGTATTCCAGGTGGGCTTGAATGAGTTTCACCAACTCTCGCCGTCGATTTATATCTTAGTAATCGATCCAAAGGGATTTCTTTGAAAGATTACGATGATTGTACAGCTCGCAAGCTCTTAGTCCGCGTAAAACTTTATTACAATCCAGTGAATGGGAACATTCAAATCATATCTCTGTCCTTTCATATCGTTTTCCTCAATTAATGAATACCACATAATATTCCTATTTTAATTTCAGATTTCTCCAAATATATCGACCAGGATTTCATTCCGGGGACCACTTAACAGTATGTAAAATTTCTGTTTTTATGCTACCACATACTAAATATTTATTTGATAGTTTTGTCCATCCAAAAACCCTCCTTAACCGGTAGATTACCTAATAATAATAAAAATACTACCACATCGCATCATTCTATTAGGAATATTAACGTAATACGTATGTCAAATGTTTGGAGTAGTTACTTGGCAAGGAAAGATCCAGGCAGACGAGTTGCTCATTCTAATCTCTTCTCATGTACTTTAGTTTAAATACGTTCTAAGTGAAGGTAATTAATTGTAGTTGAGTTGTAAAAGTCAATTAAAACTTATGCCACGTAATTATGACCTGGTAAAAAATTTGTGACTTCTAACAATCGTTACATAATATGAAATTTCTTAGAATGTTTGTGCATTCATAGTTGCTAGCCAAATAACATAACTTCAATGAAGGAATCAGGTTGTGTGGCAGTTAGTGTATTAGCTTCGCATTCTAAAGGCCTGGGTTCAAATCACAGTGGTGGCATAATATTTCTAAGATATCCTGGTCCCTACTTGGGTGCAGTATGTGATAATTGTATACGTCCATAAGTCCAGTCCATCCATAAATAGAATAAGCATAAATAAGTCCATCCATCAAATAGAGCATTAAACTGTGTGACCCCTTGGCGGCTCTCCCTTATACTGCTGACAATGGTGTCCTCTCCCCATCCCCAGATTGATATCATAGGGTATTTATTCAAGTGCAAATGAGAAGATTCATGAAATTCCACCTGAAAAGTTGGAAATGGAGATGACCCTAATCTGTGATTATTATGTTTGCTTTTCTTCAATTGATCAACGAGGCTTAAAATGAAATATTTAAGATATTTCTATCAGGTCTGAGATGTATCAAATCGGGTGTGCCTATCTGTGCAAGTTATGCAGCTGCTTGTTCACCAGAACTCTGCAAGCCCAAGTGTGTGCACTGAGTGATAGCTTGTACCATGGTTTGTACCTTTCCACCATACTTTTATTACTATGTACAATGTAGTTTTACATTATTATGCCATCTTCAGGTATATGTGAACAAATGTACCTATTACTACAGGAATACAACTATAGATTCACCCACAAAATGTAACTCGGGGAAGTGCAGTACTTCATTGTACTTGTTTAAGAATTTGGTAATCATTTTGGGAAAGATTTTGTGGAAATAATTTTTATCAACAAATCATAAATTGTGTATTTTGAATTTGGAGATAATGCGAGTCAATCAAAATGTAATGAATTTGTATAATGCTGCATTCCATATTAATTGAAAATAGTATTACTGCTATTGTAATCAGCATGAAATAGTTTCTAAAATTAAAATGTTTTAATGGTAAAACTTTCATATAGGTATTGAACAACTTCGAGAAAAAACTTCAAAACTACTAATCATACCCATCATATCAATCTGCATTCATAAATCTTACTTATCTTAATTTATATAGTCTTATTTTTTTTCTTGACCAAAATCATTTAACCATATGCCATGTACAGAAAGTGAAAGTAATAATAGTTCAACCACTCATATCCACAAAGGAGATTTTTTTAACAAAATGTTCCTAGTTCTGTGACTTATTGTAGAAATTTCCTTTGTTGCCTGAATTTCCTTTGTTGTGATTGAATGATTTTTTTATCACAAACACTTCCCATTGTTGTAATTTTCTAAATTTGTACTTCCAATCTAGAAATAAGATTGATGGACCTCAACTCTTACCCCAAGCCTAGAATGGACTCCACTTTGGAAGAAACTGTTTTTTGATGTCTGCAACATCTCCTATTCTTCATTAGCCTTACTTTGGTGTCACCATTTGTGCTCTCAACTGAAAGAAGCCACGCTGCGATGTGTGCTCGACCACATGTCTGCTGAGACGGGCGGTGGACAGGGAAGAGAGCAAGATTCCCACTGCAGGTGGTGATGTAAGCTATTTTAAATCTCTATATATTTAATCCCTTCTGTGAAAATTTGGAGACCTTTGCCTTGGAGATCTATGGAGTGCTTCCACAAGAAGTAGCGAGCATTATACAAAGTTAGTGGCATGTCTCAGGCCAAAGATTACTATTTGCTCTTCAATAATTGGAATGCATTTCGACTTATTATTCAAATTTTGATTGAGTTTTCTTTTTTTCTTGCTCAAATGAATCTTTCAATCATAGAAAAACTTTTTGCAAATCAATCTCAAATTTCCCTTTAACTGGTTGGATGTGAGTCAGCTAATGTGCTCTGTGAAATATTTTCTCTGAACCTTGGTATTAGTGTAAGTTAGAACACAGGTATGGTATATTCTGATGAGGTCTCAGGCGTGATGTGGTGGAATCGTAACATATTAAAACCACAGGTATTGCAATTTTCCACTAAATATTTTATTTCGACACTACCGGTTTCGATGTTTCCACATCATCACACACCTGATGATGATGTGGAAACATCGAAACCGGTAGTGTCGAAATAAAATATCTAGTGGAAAATTGCAATACCTGTGGTTTTAATATGGTACTGTCTGTTTTTTATGTTAAAAAAATTGAACCTTATGTTGATTGAGAGATTGCGGTTAGGATGTTTTTTCTCCAATGAATTGAGGGATGGTTGGGGATGTTCTAAGAAATAAAAAAGCTGGTAAGGGTGAGTTATTTTTAGAAAAAGGTTAAAATAATCAAAGTACATATTAAATTCAATGGACTTAATGGACCCATGGTGATGATGTGAAGATGGTGTCTCTGGTTTTCCTTAGTTTTGGCCATTTGAATTTGCACTTTCATGCGTTAGTGGGCATTGCCCATTAAAACTCATAGGTTATTTGTATGATTTCTGTGGATTCTATGATGACTTGAAGTTAGAATTGCCTCTCAATGGCCATTAATTTTGCCTCTCCAAATTACATGTTGATCAAAGCCCCACCACACACATTATGCAATCACCAACTAAGATAATTGCTTTTTTTTCAATGTCTCTATTGTGCTATCGTAAGTGGCTGTTATTCTGTATGAATGGACAATGTAAGGCTCTGCATTAAACCTTTCACCTTGCAAATGTTTCCTGGGATGTTTTAATTAAATTCTTGGGATTAATAGCAAAACTGCCTTCCCACCAGATAGACCTAAGCAGTGGAAAACCCAGAACGACTAATTAATCGTTACCCGGTCATTGCCTAATCCTCTGTTACTGCAATTAACACCTCAAATCCCTCTGTTACCTATTTTCTCACCTCTGTCAGCCCCAGCTCCCTCACTCCTCATCCTCCTTTCAAATCTTGGCTTTTTTCTCTGTACTTGCCTATTTTTCAATGCCTTGTTTTGCTCTGTGATAATGTCCAAGGAAGTCAGTTCACCTACTGAGGAATTTCACAGAAAGATAATCTACAATGAAAAAGATGTTTTGTCTTTCAAGTTATTTTTCCTGGAACTTGAATGTCTGGGGGCATGGACTGAGGGGCATGGCACAAGTTGTTTTGGTGTAAGGCTGAATGGAGTAGGCAGAAAGGAAGGTGGAAGACTTGTCGGGATGGGATTTTGGAGAGACTAAATGGGATGCTGTCAGCAGGGGACCTATTTTAGTATATGTTATTTTTCTCTGTTCTGTCCATTTCTCCCTTCTATTGCATTTCCTTTCTTCTCTAAACCCTGAATCACCACGATTCATGGAGAGACCATTGGTGCTAGACAGTGGATTGGTACTGTTTGGTGTCACATCAATTGGATTACTGCAAGTAATATGATCATGGTTTATTTTCATAACGACACTTTGACAGAGAAGTTTTGACTTTAGCTTTCCAATATCCTTGTTTGGAATCATGAAGATAATTTCTGTGGACCAACCTTGTTCCCTGAACACTCATAAATTTCCACTAGGTAGGCCATTCAATAAAAACAATATATATCGTTTACCTAAATAGGCAAGTTGAAGGAAGTGGCTAGCACTATTGATTAAACAAGTCAAAATATGATTGTTTATAACTTGATACCCACTGTTGAAAAACTTAATTAAACTTCTTTTCATCCCTGTTGGGAACATGCATTTCATGAAAGTTCATAAGTTATAATGAAAATTACTTCACTTGAATGAGCTCACAAACATTAAATAGATACAAAACACTACTTAAAAAGAGTTCTGTTAAAGGTGGAAATTTTTAGTAAAAATTCAGGGGCGGAATAGAACATGAGATTGACCAAGATTCAGGCATATATGGTGAGACCCTCCCAATTGTTCAGTGACGAGTGCTACAGCCAACGTGCATCACAGATTATTTCATGTGAACCTTGGATTTCCTTTGGATTACCTCTTGTGTTACCTCCAAAAGAAAATTACTATCATTAAATTGGTAATGTTTGCTACGTGATGAATAGCAAATATTGTAACTGTGGTAATGCTAAGCTTTATCTGTTAATCTAAGTGACATGTCCAATCCAATAGGCCCCAAGTAAGAGCAAGGAGAGATTCTCATATGTATATTTGAAAATGATAATAGACAATAATAAATTGGAATGAAGATGGGTGGACCTGTAGGGGGTTGAAAACTTTCTTTCCTGTAAGACTATATTATCTACTTTGTGTGTGAGAAACTGCCTCATTGATCTGAAACTAAAAAAAATCAATTCTGCTTGAAGGCTTGTTTTATAAGAGAGATCTCCTTAAATTAGTAAATATTATTGGTACCATGTATGAAATTCACATAACAGGATGATAAGAGAAGGCTTGTTCCATTCCCTGAGCCAGCTCTAGTTTCCCAGGGACATCTGGTTAACTGGCATATCGTACAATCTGTCCATGAAGAATTTGAATGTAATAATGTTTTCAAATATGCACCTATGTCATGTTAAATTTTGTTCTAATTCATCTTAAAAGGTATTGTTTACAGAAACTGAGTTAGTGTCAGATGATATGGTATTTGCTTCCAACATCTGTGAAACTTTCTCCCCTGCTATGATGATAAAGGAAGAAATCAAATGAACATATCATTGGGAGACCTGGCAGTTCATGAGTAATGCTGGACTGCTGACTGGAGGGTCCAGGTTCCATTCTAGGTCATGCCTCTAAGGTACCCTCAGCTCCACAGAAGCTGTTTTTTATTGGGTACCAGATCTTCCTGGGAAACGATAACTGGCATAGGGAAAGGCACTGACCCCCCTACCCTGATGTGTGAATTTAAAACATCAGGCTTAATGTTGAGTGAACTCTACCATCACTAACCAAATGGGCTTCCGGCTTGATTACTGTGATTTTTTGCGGTTTATAACACAGTGGTGCCCAGCATCCAAGTATTTAGTGGTTTTTCATAGCATGGCTTGATTATTCTTTTGTTTTTATAATTAATATAATTGATGTAATCCATTCTTTAATATGAAACATGTAAATAAAGACTTTGCTTCTCTATTTGTGGAGTGATGAAATGTTTTAAAAATAGCTAATAGGCAACCATTAATTTTTAATTGCCAGAAACCAGCTACAACCGATAGACCAAAAGAACAGAAAGGTAGGTAGGTGCTAGTGGTTGAAAATGAGTTTGAGCTAATTAAATTGAAGTGTGATTTGATGTGTTAAATTATTCAAGTTGGAAAAACGGTACACAAACACCAATGAGTTATAAATTGCAATGAAGTAATCATAGTAAAAAATCTGTTAGTGACCCTTTAAAATGGTCTAATGAAATGGAATGATGAAACTCATACAGCCTTGGTCATTCATATGTAGAGGACTTGCTTTCATTCTGTCTTTATTTCAAAGTTTCTTCCAATTAACAGTTGCCAGGTTAATGCTCTCCAATTCGTCCAAAGACTCTTCTTTTTTCCATTTGATTGTCTCAAGGTCCAAATGCTTAGTCTTCAAAGTAGATAATTGAATCTGCATGCGAAGGTGCAATGAAATATGGAGAGCAGCGATTACATTTTGAAGTAATTTAGTATTATCCACTATTACTTTGAGTCAATTTTTTGTTTTGGCAAACAAGTTTACAAAAAAATCCCATTAAATTAAGATTAAAATCCTTCCATTGGTGTGGGATATCAGTTTCTGTAATTGGCAGGTAAATCTGGTCCAATAAATTTCTTTTCATAAAGTTTTAATCAATGGTTACCAGATTCATAATCCTTGCTTTGATGTCAGATTCCATACAGATCTAACCTACACTATTTTAATCTTTTTATTTTAACTTCACAGAGATGAAGATGGACCAGATGTAGAGTAGGTTCCAAAATTGGGTTTTGTTTTGAGTTAGAAAATATTCATTTGATAGTTGTGCATCCAAAAACCTGCCTTAACCGGTAGATTACTACAATTTACTGTTAGTTGACAGGTCTAATTATTATTATATTAATTTACTGGTAAAAGTAGGTGTATGATGATATCAAGCTACCATTCATTACAGCAACATTGCATCACTTTACTAAACATCCCAACACTACAGTAGACCTCTTAAAATTATGCATACCTCCAGATTCCATTCTCTCTAATACACCCTTTTCTCAATAACCTTCCTCGCCCAACATTCTCCCCACTATTACTAATTTCAGCACCCCATTGATAATCAAAAAGGTCTGCATCCATGTCTCCTGCC